>JANJEY010000006.1:32784111-32795156 GCA_024703695.1 Erythroxylum cataractarum
CTCTCAGTCCTCTCATGTAATATCCCGTCACCGATGGGATGGGTACAGTTCATTTCATTCAATTGACATGGTCATGCATTATTTAGTTAGGTATAATTTGGTAATTTGACAATTATTGCACTAGTATATGAACGTACATACATGTATGACATTTCCCGATAGGATCGTGTAAATTGGAATTTGGAGACGATAGGGAAATTGAGCTGTGAAAAATTTAATTTGTGTAAGAAATGAGAAATTGGAGTTTGCAAAATGAAATTGGAGATAATTAGGTCAAATTAAGCTCGAGAATTGAATTTGAGTTAGAAATGAGATTTAGGAAAATGAATTATGAAATTGGAGTATACGATTATGAGTTTTCTAATTTTGAGGAATTATAGGAATTTTTCGAAAATTTTCGGAGTAATAGGTCCAGACCGGAAAATTGACCTAATGACTGATTAATTGGATTTCTGGTTCCAAAATTGATTATCCAATGGCACGGACAGATTAGAAATTTGATTTGATGAATTAGGAATTAGAACCATTAGAATTCGGGAGAAATTAGAATTTGAAATTTGGAATGAGGTTGTTCGGATTGGTCTTGTGGCAATTTCATTTGCCAAACAAGACCTTAATTCTTTAATTTATAAACCCTAACCTTTGAATTTTTGTCTTTTACGATGCTTTTGGTTTGAGAGAAGAAATTGTTCCTTTCTTCTTCGTGATCTCCTTCCTTGATTGTCTCTTGATTCCTTCTTGCTAGTTGTTTTCCTCTTCCATCTTTGATCTATTTTCCCTTTTGTTTGAGTTGGAGAAAATGATATTTGGGTTGGTTTTGGTGATTGCCGTGGGTGTGTGAGTTGGAGATTGAGGTGTGATTTGAAGGATTTGAGGTTTTAATAAGGTAAGTTGTTTCTTTCTTGTCTTAGATAGCTTGATCTGTTGATTTATTGAGTTATATATATAGATGATTAGTTTGAAAATCTGAGGAATGGAAAATGTTAGAGTTTCAGATAATGATTTTGCTTGATTAATGTTGATAATTTAGGGATAATGGTTATTTGATGAAATAGAGGTTAAGGATTAGTTGTTTGAGGGGTATTAAATTATTTGAGAGTGTTTTAAGAAGGAAGAATTGGATTTGGAGGTGTTTAGCAGTCGAAAATCTGGAAAAAATCTGGGTCTTTGGGCGTTGCTGCGATTGCACGCCGTGACGTGCGCGAAGAACACGCCGTGGCGAGCAAGACAGCTTCTGCACGTCGTGACGAATGATTTAATCACACGCTGCGACGAGAAGTTTGGCTTCGTACGCCGCGACAAGCGCGGAGGGCGCGCCGCGGCGAGCAAAAGGGGGTTTCGTCGTGACGCACGTGACGCGTACGCCGCGACGAGGAAGGTATGGCTCGCCGCGGCGAGGGCGCCCAATTTATGAGAATGTGATCTTTTAATTTGGGGATTTAGGAGTAAGTTAATTCAATTGGTTCCCGATTAAATTCAATTTGGAGATTTTGAATTCGCGTTTTAGAATTGAGATCGGGAAATTTCAGAAGTGAGTCGGAATGTCATAAACATGTATGATACGCAATTAATTAGCTTCATGTGCATAATTGACATTGGAAATTGGATAATTAGTAATATCTATATGTTCTGATTGTATAGAGGTGCCAGTGGAGCGTCGATCCTCTGACGTAGCTGAGACTTCCCGGCATTAGCTAGGAAGTTACAGGTGAGTAACCTAGTTGGTTCCTCAATACTGTGTGTTTAATTATGTGCTTATGCCGTGTGAAAGATGGAGGATTATATGTTTAATTGAATTTGGGTTCGGACCAAAGGTGTCCGAAGGATCGGTAATTTGTGATTGAAGTGCTATACGTGTGAAATTTAAATGTACATTTGGCATGTGTAATAGGAAATTGGGGCATGTACATAGCATGCATAAAAGTATGATCAAATAAAGGCAGTTGTGACCGGAGCAATGCCTCAGAGCTTTAAGCTCAACGCAACAGGACCTCAGGTCTAAAGTATATGAGAGCTTTAAGCTCAACGCACAGGACCTCTGGTCCAATGTTTACAGAGCCACTGGCTCACTGATCAGGGCATATCATGCCCAACGTTTATTAGAGCCTCAGGCTCAACGCAATGTGCCCGTCACTGGGACAGTTCAGGCCCACGGTCACAACAACGAAAAGAAAATAGAAGTGTCACATGCGCATTGCATATGTATATGAATGACTGTGAAATGTGATAAACGAAATTTGCATGTGATATTTCTATAAATGCTATTGTGTGATTATGTGTATATGATTTGTGAATGCATGAGTTGGGTGGACCATCGATGATGGTTTCTCGCTGAGTTCGCAAACTCACCCAACATTGCATTATATTTTTCAGGACAACGATAGTAGGTTTCCTAGCTCCAGATTGTTAGAGTCTTCTCTGCCTTGTGGATCGTCGGCAAGAGAGGCTATGGCGCAGAGGTGGGTCAGCTGGGATCTTTTTGGGATGACCTAGTTAGGAGTTATCAGTTTCTTTGTGTATTGTATAGACGATGCTTTGGAAAAGATTATGTATTTTCTGATTAAAGAAATGAAAAAAATTGGGTTTTAAATTTAAATGATTATTTATATTTGGATGCCATGTGGATTTTAGTTGGTTGCTCGGTAGTGCACCTTTATCGTGGGTTACGTGTCAGAGTGACCTGCGGAGGTCCCGGTGTGTACCCTACGGTAAAGGAGCGCTATACTATATGTCATGAAATGCAAGGTAATTTGGTAAGGAGGGGGTTTTGATTCTTGTAAACCTTAACTGAATCAAATGAAATTGTAAGAAAAATGTGTAAAATGCATTTTTTGAAATTTTGGGAATAGGAAACGGAAAGATTAAGACAAATGATCAAATGAGATAGTATCATCTTGAAAATGAGCTTTGGCTATCATAGTTCAAAATCAATTTTTGATGGGAGTGGAAATCACTAAGTTTCAAATGGATAAACTTTAAAGAACTCTTTAAATCCAAGATCTTAATCAATGAACTCAATTTCTTAAGACCTTGTTATATTCCCTTAGTGTGTGTAGTGGGTAAGTCAATGCAACAAGTCACTTTGGGATTTCAAATCAACTCAATATCAAACATAACTATGCAAGATAAAAGAGATTCAATGAGATCACAAATGGACATAGATGAGACTTCATATATTTGAGCTCAAAGTTCTACATTAACAAATCCAAACCACAAATTGAATATCCAATACTTGATTAAACTCTAATCAAGAATGTTCAACTACAAATTACGAATCCTAAACCTAGGAGTTCATAAATCTTAGCTGAACATGGATTAAGTTACTCACCTTTTAAGCCCACTAAACTCTAGCCATTACTAAATCTTCAAAAGGAGAGAGGTGTATAGCCACCCATAGCTCCAAGAGACCTCACAACCGAGAAGCAACTGGAGACACCTATGGTAGCGATTGACTGTGGAAATGGAAGAAAATGGTATGGATGAGAGAAGACGATGGTGTGTTGCGTGAAGATGGAATGTTTTTTTTGTGAGATGATGGAATATCAGTATGGAGGTGTCGGCTCTCTACCCATTGTAAGTTAGCCTAAAATAGTTTTTTTTTTCATGAAATGGGTTGATGGATTGGGTTGCACAGTTGGTTAATTTGCCGAAAATGGTCTGGGTCTATGCCAGTTTGAATTCATCACCACAGCGAGAGGGTGAGTTTGTTGCGACGAACTTTTCCCGAAAGATTTCTTCAGTAAACTTCAGCTTTCTTTGTGGCACAAACATTATCTTCTCCGTGGCAAACTTTTCCCGAAAGGTCTCTTCAAAAGATCTTCAGATTTCATAGCAGCGAAACATCAACGTCGTTGCGGCGAACTTGCCTTTTTGCCCCCCATTGACTTGTTAACTTGTGCTCTTGGTCTTCCCTCCTTAGCTCTACTTATTGAATCTCCTACAATAAAAATAGTAGTTTTGTTGTAACCCCTCCCCGATGAGTCGCGTACCTGACGTCCTACGTGACATCTGGATGCACATCTCACAAGGGAGGAATTCCTCACCATAAAAGAAACCTCAAATCGAACTTAATTTAACGTCATCCGAACAAAACTTAATAAATTCGCCTTAATTATCCTTCAATAAAATTGATCTGCTTAGGGCCCATAATTAGTTTCAATTCCTAAGCTAAAATAACATTCCATGACTCTAGGTCAAATAGAATCAGAAATCGCCTCAATCGGATCTCTATAGATCACAAAATTGCCCAGAAACGGAATTATATTGAAAATCGTCACGTAATTAACTCTCTTTAATACCATTCGTAAAGTCTGACCAAAACCTGACACTCTCATTTAACTAAAAAGGGTTATAAAATTTTTTTCCGAACCTAATGCTTCAAAAATCGTGAAAATCGGAGGTCAAACGAAGGTAAGACAAAGAAAATAAGAAAAATGGCTTTATTTGTCATTTTTGAAAAAATATCAGAATTTAATAATAATAATAATAATAATAGCAGTGTCGCACTCTGCTAGCAGAGTGCGACACTCGCACTCTGCCTGAGTGCGAGGAACATCTCTTAATTTTTTTTTTGAAAATCTGAAATAACCCTCTAATTTTGAATAGGTCTAATTTTTTACCCGAAATCAAAATTTCATAAATTTAGTGTCAATGAAAAGATAAAAGGAAGCTCTACAACTTCCTAGAAGGATTCAAAAACTAATTTAGTCATTAAAGGGGTCATAAATTGCTTCAAATTTGCTGCCATTAAAAATTTCAATTTCCTACACAAAGCCAAGAATTTGAGAGTTCATATCTTTTAGCACACAAGTCTAAAAATAACACATTTTACCTTATTGGAAAGATAAGAAGATGACCTACTAGTTCAATGAAGGAAGAAAAAATCAATTAAATCATTTAAAGGGGGAAAAATACTCTCAAAATTTCAGCTAAATTTGAAAAAAGTCCTACACTAGATCAGAACTTTGAAAATTCATAAATTTTAATACAAAAGTCTAAAAATGACACATTTTACCTCATTGGAAAAATAGGGAGGAGATATACAAACTTCATGAAGGGTACAAAAATTAAATCAGTCATTAAGAGAGGTAAAAACACACTTAAAGTTTCAGCCTAGATGAATACCAATGGAACAGTAATTTTGGCACAATGAACAGTAACTGTCATCTCCTCAACCTCATAACTTTTTATTCCTAACTCCAAAAATTGCAAATCATACCTCATTTTAAAGATAGAAAGATAATCTACATTTTCTATGAAGAAAACAAAAATCAAAACTGCCTCAAAGAGGGTGAAAAACCCCTCCAAATGTTCTGCAAAATTATAGCCCTCATCAACAGTAGCTGAAACCTTCCAACTCTTATAACTTTTTCATCCTAAGTCTAAATGTGACAAATGTTATGTCATTGGAAAGGTCTAAACATGTACTACGATCTTCAAGAAGACCTCTCAATTCAAAACAATATCTAAGAGGGTCTAAAACCTAAGCGAAGTATTTGTCAAATTTTGCAAAAATTTGACAGCACCTCCTTTGAAACTTCCACTAGCCAAACTTAAATTCAATTCAATTAATCCCAACTCAAGTACCTGGACAAAAACTCAATATCCAATGGCAGCAACATACTCCTAGGCTTCTAAACATTTCTCAAGCCATAAGGTCACACCATCCCATTCTTTCTTTTTGTCATTCTCAACCATACAACAATACATTTTAAGGGAACTTACACAAGTTACATTTCTAATTCAAAACTCTTACATTTACATGAAAACAAGTTAATACAAAGCTCTAAAGGGCATTTAGCCCGATTACATCCAAATGAGCAAAAGTGATAGTACAAAGAACAAGCTAATGCTTGATTTCTCAAAACATGACTTCAAAAGCAAAAAGCATCGGAGTTGCCTCAATCTCGATGCGGTGACTCGGTTTCTTGCTCGATGCTTGTGGAGGGGAAGATGGGGTGTGAGCACGACGGCTCAGTGGGTAACAACTTAATAATCAAGTAATAAGCAAAACATTCTTTATTTATTCATTCTCAAAGCAACATTCACGTTGATAAAAACCTTTCAAATTTATCAAAGCCAATTTACATTGAACACTTTCAATTCATCAAAACCTGTTGTAAAACTCATTTCTTCAAACCAATTACACATCAAATATCACATAAGCACAGTGAAAGCGGTTCGGGTGGATCCGAAATGGAACGTATTACACATTTTCGCAAAGCAGTCATATGTAGCCGTGACTGATGGGAGTCCTTAAAAGGAACTCCGATGTCACTAGCGGGCAGGCGGGAGAAGCCTATGGTTAGACAGGTGCACCTGACTCTGACGGGACCACCACAAACCCAAAGAAAGCACATAATTCACACAATTCAAAATTATTAGCCGTAACTGGCCATTTCAAAATCACTTTCGCATGATTGGACTAAACTAGCAAATCTTTTCCGAAATCACACATTCAAGTCTTTTCACATAACAAAACATTATGCAAATGATTTCTCACATAATTCACAATCAAAGAACATCACATATAAGTGAAAAACATAACAAAGAGTAGTTCATACAAAAATTCTAAGTCATTAGAAAACATCAATTTGCCAAAATCACATAATCAATCTTTTTCACTTATCAAATCGTTTCGCCATCATTTCCAACATAAATTTACATTCAAGAAACATCACGTACAAGTTTAAATCCTCACAAAGAAATATTAATAGAAACTTCTTAAATCATTGGAAAGCATTAATTTGCATTTATTCTAAAAACGTTAAATTGCCTATTAACTTAATTATTAAGGAATCACTCACCTTAATTCCTTTAGCTCTAGGATTGGTCAATTTGCCATTCTTCTACCTCTAAATGCCTCCCTTCACCTTAATCAAGCACAATAATCCCATAAGCATAAGAGATTGCTAAATTGAAATTCCCAAGGAAAGAAAGACATGAATTCAACCTCATCTAACCTTACCCATAAGATTTCTAAACTTTTAACATTAAAACCCATCTAAAAATCCATAAATTTCACATTTTCTTACTTTAGAGATTGAAACCCACGAAAATTCTGATTTTGCTTCAAAGGTAACTAAAACTCTTTCTCTTCCCTTTTCTTCTTAAAGAAACTCTTCAATCTTCCTTTCTAAAGCATAAGAACCTAAGCTCCTTCTCTTCTTCTCCTTCTTCTTCTTCTTCTTCTTCTTCTTCTTCTTCTCCTTACCTCATGGCCGAAAGTCACCATTCTTTTTCTCCCTGGTGAATTTCGTAAGTCTCTATCTCTAATGACTTAAGGGACTTTGTTTCTTACTTATAAACCTAAGCTAATACTATGTAGTTTTGATCAAGTCACTTATTTTCCTTGCAAAATTTCGTGGCTCTCTTCATTCCATATGACTACTACACATTTGTTTCCTTCCTTTCTCCTTAAAGAGTCATAATTCTCTTCTTTAAAGCCTTAGCAAAATTTGTCTCTTCATTTAAAAGCCTAAACCCTCAAAACTACGTAGTTTTAATAAAGCCCTTCCTTGAAAGCTTTAAACCTTATAAACATAAATAAACTTCCTAATTTGCCCTTACTGCAACTTATTCTTTTAAACTCTAATAACTTATCAAAATTTTAATCTTAACTAATCCCTTCATTTAATTTCTTTAAACTAAGTACTAAAATTCCCAATTTATTATAACTAAAAGAAATTATCAAACAAATCCTCAAAATACATAAAACATGCTTAATGCGAATCGGGGCCCAACAAGTTTGCTATATCAATTGTTATAAAAAATAAATTTAGTGCAATTACTAATTATTTGTAAGAATTTTACTCTCAAACTACATTAATTCAAAACAAGCACTCAAGAGTTAATTTAAGCAAAAAAATTCAAAAATAAGAGCCAATAAGTATAACAAAAACCATGAAATTGTCATCAATTGATATAGGAAACTTGAGTTCAATCAAATTCCCCCACACTTTGTACTCCTGGACAAAGTTTATAAAAGTCAAAGAGACACAAGTGTAAAAGACAATTCCAACCATGCTTAAAAATGAGAGTAGAAAATTAGTTAAGTCACTTCCTTAGAAATGAACCCAAGCAGACTGAAAGACCGCTAAGAAAATAAAAACCTATAAGCATTTAATCCAAGAGATTGGGAAAAAGAGATTTTTTCTCAAGGTAATGTGTTTAATCTTTTAACTCACTTGTTTTGGGATAATTTCGCTTTACAATCTGCTTATCTCATTCTCTTTCATAAGCTTGTGATAATTCTATCTCTCCACCACAAGAACTATAATTTCGAGAATCAAGAGGACTTTTCAAGATACAATGTATGGAAGGCTAAATGAGAAAAATGAGCACATGTATCATAATTATTTTTCTCATGAAGCAAAAACAATGCGTAAGAAAATATTTACACAAACAACAAACATAATTTAACACATTTTATTACATTTCTCTTTTGAGAAAGTTTTTTCACTCTTTTTGGAACTTTTGGTGCTTTTTCTTTCTCTTTCTTTTGTATAGAAACCCTTGTTTTGTTTTTTTTAATCAGATTTAACTAGAGATGAGATACTCACATTAATTGTGAAATATGCATGCACTCAAAAGAGGGCTCAAAAGGGCTAACAATGGTTAAGTGTTTTGGGGTTTGTGTTTGGGTAAGTACGGTTTTGAAAAGAATGCCTCTATCATATTAACAAAATTTTAGTTCATCAAGCTTTGATCAAGAATTAAAACAAGTTCTAGAGAGATATGAAATTAAGAAGATACACACAAAAATGAAAGAATTCAGGCCTAAGTATCCTTCCAACAACATTAGTATCTCAATTAAGCAATCTCAAGGTTTAAAAATGCATAATGCTACTCTCTTAGTGTACCCTCACTTACTTCTCGTGAAAACATTGAAAATGAAATTAACCAAAATCAACTATCATTTAAAAACATAGATGGTGTTTTCAAAAACACATGGACAACTTTGAAATTCATAAAATCCTCAAGACATAGGAATGAAAAGAATCTAATTTCGGCGAGTTATTAAAACGAGGAAATTAAAACAGTTGCTTTTATGAAAAAGGATAGCGTCGCCGCGGCGAAATCAAGAGCTTGCCGCGGCAAACCACAAATTCGCAACGTCGCCGTGAAGAAATCAAGAGCTCGCCGTGGCGAAAAAATGTAGAATCACTAGAAAAATGCAATTCACCTCAATTACCAAGTTTAAAAATTTGCATAGGACACACTAGTGACTTGCATAAGCAATTAAATGGCTAAAAATGATGCATAAACAAGAATTGCCAAAATGGAATAACCTCCCTCACACTTAAACATCATATTGTCCTCAATGTGAAGAACAATTAAAACACATTTTGCATTGAAAAGGAAGTGGAAGGCTGGTGAATAACAACACATTGAGAAAAACACAATGAGAATTATATAAATAACTGGCCATTAACCTTATACATAAAAATAAAACTAAGTATTTAACAGACTAAAAACTAAATTATAACTAGCTAAAATAAAAAGAACAAATGACTCAAGCTACTCCATGGGAACATCATCCCCAAATCCAGAGGGACCTACTCCTGATGTGTCATCGTCGCTATTGGACCCCATTTTCAGAGCCCAACTCTTATGCAATATCATAAGACTTGAGCGTGCATACTATCTTGTAAGGTTGTTTCAATGAATCCTTCTTAGCCAACATTGGTTCATCTTTATTCTCTGATATCATGAGTGTTGGGCCTCAATTCTGAACTATTCTTATATTGAAGTAGTATTCTGCTGCTCATTTAGTGTTGGGACTCCACCCTCATGAGTCATGTGCCTAATGTCCGCAATGACCTCTGAATGCACATCCCACAAGGGCGGCGTGCCCACATCAATCAAACATAAAAAAAAAACTCATTTATCCTATTTTAGAACAAATTTTGGGAAACTTCAAACTGGAGTTTCAATTTGACTTCTTCAGGACATTTGTTTCCCATTGTATTAAGTTTCTAATTGACAAAATTGTTGTAGCGACCCCTGTGTTATACGAAAGTAGCTAATTAAACCCTGAGATATAAAATGTTACTCTATTAACCTTATGTTTTCAATTTTACTGCAAAAAAAACCTTAGCCGTGTGTTGTTCCTCCACACTTAAGGGGCTATGAGTTAATAAAATTTCAACTCAGGGTATTTTTTACTAATTTTTATATGTCAAGGTTTTTTTAGCAACTTTTGAATAACACAGAATTATTAAGGCAATAAATTCCTTTTTTTTTCTTTGAAGAATGAGGTTCTATTACCTTTTATTTAGAATAAGGTATAATTCTTATAAAAAATTGTTTTGGATAAAAGTTTTGTATTAATACATAAAAATTTTATTATATAAAAATTTGTAAACAATTTAACATTAAAATTGAAACGCATCCTTTTAATTTTGAAGGAGTACATGTATTATTCTAATAACTACTATGTGTAAATAATTAAATTCATTATTATTCTAATAACCAACTATAGTCAACTTTTTTTTAATTTGAATAATTATTTCATTAATGATAGCAAAACTACCTCAACATTACAACGAGTTCAACTTAAATAAATTACAAACAAAAATTACAACTAAAGACATGACAAATTACAAAAACAAATAAGAAATAGCAAAAAATACATTACAAATTTCATCTGATCTTCTTTCCTAGGGATAGATCATCAAAATTGTCCTCCCAACCTCCTTGGTTCAACAAGGTACGTAGAGGCTTTGGAGTGAAGAGGTATATTTTTCATAAGTCTGGATAATTAAGGCCTCTAAATGAAAGGACTATGTTGTCCAATTATCAAACCATACCCAAATAGAATCTCCTCTGCCTAAAACGTCCTTGATTAAAGGAAATAAAACTTGTTTTAAATTCAATATTTTCAAGAAAAACTAAGAATACTTGGTGAATGCTGTCGCCTGCAACCAAATTAATGTAGTAGTAGAAAGTCGGGATCGTTCCCACAAAGAATTCAGACGTTAGTAGTTACGCAATAAGAAAGGGGGGGTTTTGCAATTTGGGAATTAAACAGAAATTAATTGGAA
>JANJEY010000006.1:32795256-32809087 GCA_024703695.1 Erythroxylum cataractarum
CTGTGAGTTAATAAAATTTCAACTCAGGGTGTTTTTTGCTAATTTTTATATGTCAAAGTTTTTTTAGCAACTTTTGAATAACACAGGGTTATTAAGGCAATAAATTTGTTTCTAATTACACCAAAATCATTCAATTTGGTATAGAAATTTGAAATTTAGAGCTCAAAAATTTTCGGACTGTTAATAAACTGAATAGTATACTATACTCAACTTCCATCTAGAAATTGAAAGTCTTAGAGACTGAATTAAAATTCAGTTTCTTTAGAGTGTTTGTAGATATATGTCTATAGTTTATTTAGAAACAAGAATCATCTAATTTGGAATTCTATAGATCAAGGCATCATCCAAATATCGAAGTATATTAAGTGAAATATCCAGTTCATGCTCTTACAATTGATACCTTTACTTTGATTAAATCAATCTTTTTCAAATCAATACTAAAAGCTATAAATTTTTGTAGAGAGATAGAGAAATGTTCTAGGAATCTATTGGTTAAAAAATCAGTTCATTTGGAGGTCAAACGATAAAGTTATGATCAAAAGAGTGGAACATATTCAGGTTTAGGGGAACCTGCGAGTCGGGATCACAACTTTCGCGCATGCCTGCGACTTTCCTCTTCCTGCTTTTCTTCTTCCGACCTGTATTGGTAATAAGGGCATAACTTTGTCTAAAGATATCAAATTGAGATCATTTAAAGACTGTTTCGAAGAGGACTTCTAGATCTACAATTTTATAAAGACTCTAAGAAGATATTTTACCTCCAAGGGGGTTAAAATTTCAAATCAATGCAGCTGTCCTGAATGTCCATCCTATACAATATCACAAACTTCTAATGACCATATCTCTCAACTCCGTTATCCAAAAATTTCATACTTTATGTCAATGGAAAGCTAGAAAAATAACCTACATTTCAAGATAATATCTTTGCCTAATTCACCCTAAATTAATACAGATTTTCTCTTGAAGTCAAAACATGAATTTTTCCCTATGGAAAACATGGGATTTGCACTGTACAAACTTTGAATGTCATAAACATAACCATTCAACTACCAAATTGACTTTATTAAACTCTCAAATCTCCACTCATTTGGCTTATCACATTCAACTACAACTCATCATTGATAGTGCCTATTTTTCTTGTCCATAACATCTCATTTGTATATATGTATATATATTTACAATTTATGTTCAAAAATCATCATCTTAAGTTGATAACTTCTTCAAATCTACCTAATTCCAACTCAACATCATCCATACACAATTCATATTTCATTAACAACAAAATAGCAGTTTACAGAGTTTTAATGGCATTCTAAGCCACATTACATCATCGGTATCAAAATCCAAATTATAAAAGATACCAAACCCAATAATTCTTGAAATGCGTCTAAAGTTTTCTTTGCAAAATCTAACTTAATTTATAAAAAACATTGCAAAACTAGAATGATGCCTCGACTCTTGGTTACTCGATCTCATTTTCTTAACCTAAAGATGGGACGAAAAGGGGGTTATCCCACTCTTATGACCTAGACCTACATGGATTAACACTCGTGCTAAGCTTGAAAGCTTAGTAGAGAAAACACTTAGTTTGGATGTCCACTCACAACAATCATCTGCCAAACACAAACATTCAGACATATCACAACTCACATACCATAAATTCACATTCATGAACCAAACATTAACATTCAACGCTTATATAAACAATGATGACATACTTAAGCAAAATACATATTACAAATATGCTTCAACATATTATCCGTATATCGAAAATACATATTTATAAGACAAATATTGATATTCATCACTCATTGATACAAATTATCTATATAAAAGAAAATGCTCATCAATACCAATTATTTATTTTGTCAAGTTGTATTTATTATTTATAACCATTTATTTTAATTTATGTGTTAGGCTTGCACATTTTTGTGGGTGTGGATAAAGGGAGTAGTGGATATTTGAAGATATCAAAAATGTGGATACTCGAAAGTATCAAACTGTGGAACCCAAAGGCATCAAACTATGGAGACATTATAGTCTCAAAATGAAGACACCATTGATGTCAAACTGTAGCAGCTACGTTGCATCCCTATCTATCCACCACCAAGACAATAGAGCAGGTATTGTAACATTTCCTATAACAATTTTTCAATACACAATTCATAAATTGACAAATCATATGATATACATTTCAAGTCATAAAACCTATAGCTGTGTTCATACATGCAAGTCATAACTTATCACCATTAGAAAAGGTGTCAAAATCACATTTGTATAATCATAAACACTTATGAGCAATAAATATGCAAACAAATCATTTATTCACATGTAAGTTTTCTTTGGAATGCATTATGCTCAACCTTAAATTCTAATATTCAATCA
Organism: Erythroxylum cataractarum; assembly: GCA_024703695.1. NCBI lineage: Eukaryota > Viridiplantae > Streptophyta > Magnoliopsida > Malpighiales > Erythroxylaceae > Erythroxylum > Erythroxylum cataractarum. The sequence goes on from JANJEY010000006.1 coordinate 32,797,642, forward strand.
CTCAATTCACATATGGTAAATTCTATTTCATTTATTTCTAGGTGTTTGAAAAGTTTCATACACATTCAAAAATGTTTGGATATGATTCGGAGTGCAATTTGGGCTAAGCCCACGGTGGTCTAAAAATAGGCAAATAATTAGTCTAGAAACAAATCACATGATGGACTTCAGTTGTTCCTTAATATACTTATGGAAAACGTTTGAATTAGGATCTGAGGTCTTCTATAAATTTGTTCCTATATATTTCTAGTTTCCATATCATTAACTATCAAACCATTTGAACTTCTAAGTCATAAGTTATAGATCAAATATCACAAGCTTCTCTAAAACAAGGGCAGCATCAAGTAACCATTTTTAATCTCAAATTCCAATATCATAAAGCCAGAATTAATCAAAGTCTCTTCTAAAGATTTTATTTCTATGCCTTAGTTTTCATATGCCACTAAAATCACCCAATTTAGAGGCCTATAGGTTAAGTTATAACCCAAACAATATGATTGGTTCAACAAACCCTAGACATAATTCTACTACAAGATACTATCTTGTCATATTCAACCAATTATATGTAAGATAACACCAAAACATCATCCCAACAACTATTCTACATCCAAATGAATCTTCGTATCCATTCAAACATACACACAGAGAGAAATTAGACTAAGTGTAATCCTAAACTTTAAAATTGGCAAAGTCATTCTTCTAAATTTTTCCTTCCCTTCCTCTTTGACTTTACTTAATCACCAAATGAAAAATGATGGGATGAATAAGGTGAAATGAAGAAGAGAAAAATTTGAAGTTAAGCCAGCAAACTGTTGTCCATCTTCCCTCTCCATATGCTTTTTCATCAATTTTCTAGTCTTAGACATATATTTCAATCCCATTAGACCATGTGTTACAATCCTATTGGACAATTTGTTACAATCTTATTAGATCACGTGTTACAATTCTATTGAACACACAAAATGTTTAATATTATTGGTCACATATGCTTTAATCTAATTGGTTTGATGTTAACTTTAGGAAATTTACATATTAGTTCTTCTTCTTCCTTTAGTTCCCACATTAAACTATTATATTATCAATTAATTCCATTCCCCTATGTCTTAATTTTCTAATGGCATAAATTTTATACAATTTGGTTAATTATATTGGGAGTTATATCCCCAAAACTACAAGCTATTCAAAAATAAAGACAACAGCCAAAACTCAACTTCAAACCAGAAATCAAAAATCTTAGAGAAAAATTCAAATTTCAATTCCCTAATCAAAGTTTTAGACCTATGTTTGTAGTTTGATCTCTAATTAGAATTATTCAATTTGGAGGTCTACAAGCCAAGATATGGCCAAATTATAGAAATCTGTTCAATGAAACCTATCCATTCAGTGAGGTATACATCTCAAATCAACTAACTTTGATCTTGTCATGTCAGAGCAACACAAAAAATACATCTAATTTAACCAACATTCCATAAGCAAATGGCATACTTCTTCTATCAATTCCCTTCATGTCACGTTCATAAATCCAAGTAAACATATCAAAAATTCTTATACATATTTCATGTTTAAGTATGTATGTCTATGTCAAAGCAAACAAATTATCCATTTATAAGTCTGTTATATTAAGTACCATGATATCTCTTACTATACTTAGATGTACTTAATTCATTATATTCACTTCTTAATACACCCTAGATATGCTATAATACTTTCAGGGTATATGTTAGGGCCTTAAAGAAATTGCAAGATATACAATCAACACTTTTCATTATTATTCTAACACAAAATGGTACAATTCTGTCTTAGACAATAAACACATATTTCAAAATGATTCAAAAATTTCAAAACTCTAAGTACCAAATTATGCAAAGGTATCACGAATTTCAAAAGCCTTAAACTTTACAAAATAGAAATCTAGCATTTGTAACGAGAACCAAACAACAAATGATGCCAGTTTTTCACCAAAGGCAACTGAAGATTTTTCCTTTTGAAATTTTACAGTCAACGAACCCTAGCTTTAGAATTGACGTCTGCCCCGGCTTCATCCATATTGCTTCTATTTTGGAGAAAAAGATTGTCTTAGCCTTTTGCTTCATTTGATGTTGTGTGATGTGGTAAACGATGCTGCATGAAGCAAAACATCTTGTGGGTTATTCAATCTAAACATCATTAGTTATATGGCACAGTAATGTCACCTACATTATCACGTTTAAAGACAAACGTCGTTTTGCGTGGGTAATTAGGATTTTTAATGGACATTTGACAATAGGAGGAACTGGTGTCGAAACCACAGAGAGATTTACAATAATTTTCAAACAAGAAGGACCATTATGATAATTTGTCAAACCTCAAAGGAATCCTGCAAACGTCTTTTCCAGGGTCAAGCTAATGTCGTTTATTCACAAGAAAAGTCACGTATACAGAGAAAGTAATAGATGCGCGGACTGACTCGCCACACGTACTGTACTTTTAAAGATGGAACTTATTTTTTTTATTTTACACCCATCGGGTGTCACTGTATCCTCTTGAAGGATCTATCGGGGTTCTGCTTCCCCAGACTAGTGTTATAATTCAGTTGTTTTTTCCTTTAATAAAAAAAAAATCTTTCTACCTTACATTTTGGTCTCACTTTACAAACTAGTCGTCCTGCAATTTCTTTTCATCTTTTAACTCAATTTTTTCCTAATATAGGAAAAATGCTAAATAAATCAACTTATTTTGTGGAAAATAATAATTATTATTAAGACACAAAACAATGCCAAATAAAATGCAAACATCAAACTTTAGAAGAAGGAAAAAAAAAACACATTTCTATTGATAATATTATTTGATTTTCCAAACAAAAAGTTAAAAAATAATTACCTACAATCATCATGAACTTTGCCATGGAAATCCTCTCCTCTCTGATGGTAGGGGCATGGCAGCTGGTGACACACTTCCATTAGGTGAATTTCTGCTGAAGAAACCGGTAGCTTTGCTGTGTTTGGTGTTCCCGTTGATAATATGAGCAGTAAGGGAAAGCGCTCACGGAGTCTTGGTATTCTACAAAAATGGTGCAATAGTGCAACTCCCTTGATCTTTTTCTTTCATCTTTATTTTTATTCTTTTTCTTGGACAACAGGGTTTAATTTTGTAATTTGAGAAGAAGATATACCAGAAGTTAATATTACCTGCAAAAGATGCCTTTGGATCATTGGATCAGGAGAATGGCTACGTAACTGGATTTGTTAACAGGAAAAGTTTCCACCAGAGCAAAAGAAAAAGAAAGCTAGCGTAATATACAATTAAGAGCTTAAGTCGCTACATACAAAGTAAGAAACCTTATAGAAACTGTACAACAGAGGCATAGACATTTACATGTTCCGTTCCTTAGTTACAGCTCAAGATACCTTTATACTTCACATATGTCTATACCTTTTTCCTAATCACTGAACCAAGGTCTGGTCTGGGGGTCAGTAGCTGCTTTTAACTCTCAAGTGCTTTTGCACAAGTGCCTTTTCTTCAAAGTACCCATTAACTCTCTATGCCAATTAGTCAGTCCGGCGAACCAGCCTCCTCATCAGTCATTCTGCAAGTTATACCAGGCAAACCAGTGACATTTCTAACTAGATAGACTCCATGTGAATGTATTGATTGCAGGGTACATTAATGATAAAAGCATCTAAGAACAATGTAAAACCAGAAGACACCAAACAGATTCATAATTTCAACATATCAAGAAACCATACATACTTCACCCAAGCATAAATGGAAGTATGATTGTGCAAACGCATAATTAGTTATATGATAAATCGTTGAAACTATGGAATTTTTCCAAGCAGTTGCACCAGTACAATGTCTATGAATTAAAACTCTACCTTGAAACTTTCCATCGAATTTATTTCAAAACTCAAACTTGATTCATGTCACTACAGCGCAGACATGAGCTAGAACAGTCACATGGTGCATGTTATTGGTCAGCTCCTAGTTTTCAAACCAAGAAGTTAATCAGCATGTCTTGCTTTACATTACCAAAGCAATCCAGGCAGGGGATTTCACATTAGTTATGGCAAAATATGTAATCCTACTACCAAATAAACTGCACTCAAAGCAAGCTTATAAGTTATGAATTTGTTTATGCAGTAAAGCTGTATTACAGAACTGTAACAAGAATCAAATGAGAAGTATAACCTCGGATCCTCACATGGGACAAGCAGAAAAGATTTGTTTTACGTTATTGCAATCGGTGACATGTGAATAAATTAAATACGCCACTTCTAGAGAGGAGAAAAATCCATTTGCTACCCCTTTTGGCTTGATGATGGTATGGGTTCTATAAAACAACCCACATTGTCAATAACATGATCAAGAATACCTATGTAAACTAAATTGACAAAATTCACCATCAGGAACTTAGGATAATCACATCAGTCAACTAACATTTTGTCCTCGTATCCGAAGCATTATAAGTTCATGATGAATCACAAGATTGAAAAATCAACATCATTGTTAAACTCCAGGTGTGGAAATATGCGAGAGAGCGAAAGAAAGAGGCAAGTAACCAAGGGAAAGAAACAGGAAGTATAGCATATATAACCAGGTTAGAATTATTGCTTCGAACTTACGGAGGAGCAACCAAGCACACCCACCGACAGTTTATCTGAGGCAAAACGCATCCACTCCATTTGGAGCACATGGAACAAACTCACCAATCTGAACCGCAATTCCACAAGCATGCGTTAACTATACATAGATTACAGGAAGCAAATGAGGTTCTTTTGATCAATAGGAATAAAGTTGCAGTCAATATTCTCAAATAATAGAAGTTGAAATCAGAAAGTTTTAGTTAAAAAAAAGATATAAGAAAGCACTCTAGATTGAACCATGAAGCCTGTCACCTTGCCATTTGCTATGCTCAGTAATATCATGGCTAGCTTATCCTCAAAGTAAATTTTGTTCACAGCCAAGAATTCACAAGAAAATATAACTAAAAAAACAATTAACTATTCCAACCATATCCCTACAAATAAGTTATTGTAGTTTATACAAGATGGTTGATGAGGGGCAACAGCAGTGCTTTTCCATGATGGAAAAACTTTCTTGGCAGCAGTAACTGCATCTATGACCTCTCAATAGGTTGTGAAAGAAACAAGAAACAATCAATTGTATTAGCTTATTTAATAACATGAACAACATTGAAAGACAAACAGCAGGTTTAGCTATAAAGAGCAAAAAGTTATAGCATTAAAGATCTTACAGGCTTTATAACTTCAGTGATTGTAGAACTCCACAACCCCACACATTATCCACCAATAAAGTGACAAACCTTCTGCAGCAACCAGTGATGATATCATTAGGGCCAATCTTGTCGTTCAAAATTTGACCCTTAAATAGCTGTTACCGAGATTGCATGCCAAAATTAACAGTCTTCCATCTTGCATTTGCCTCCAGAAGATGACAAGAAATAAATGGGAAAAACATTTTTCCCCCATCAAAGCAATTTCCCTATAAAACCAAGAATTATGTCCAGTGAACTCCTTCGATTAACAGTTTATATGTCTGTGGATGAATCTGGTGACCTCTTTTTTCCATGATGTCCAGTAGTTCAGAGCATCTATCAGTAAAACCACTCTTCAGTAAGCCATCAATGAGAATATTCCAAGCTACCTCATCATTATTGTAACCAAAAGAAAGCAACTTACAAAATACATCTATTGCCTTATCTTTTTTTCCCTCATCATATAGCCCACAGACAAGCATCTTCAAAGAATCTAGAAGTGGTAAATGTTCATGTTCCATCATATCATCCAACAACCTTATTCCGTCTGAATACATTCCCAATTCACAGCAACAGGAAAGAAGAGAGTTATAGATTTCCTCACAAGGTGACATTCCTTTTTCATTCATATGATCAAACAACCTCCAGGCCACTCCCAGATGTCCCACTTTGCAAAAGCCTGTGATGAATTTGGCATAAGTATTAACATTAGGTGGACAACCATGTGTCACCATTTTATCAAGAAGTTCCCGAGCAGTCTCAAATTCCAGCAACTTCCAAACATTACCAACATCAGAAAATGAGACATTTGGAACCAAAGAAGGTCCTGCTTCGCTGCTGTTCTCCTCTATCAGGTTTTCCCGTGACAGATGCTTGATTACAATAGAATAGGTAAGGTAAGAAGGATCACAACCAGCATCAAACATACGCTTCAGCACATCAAATGCACAATTTTTCAAACCCAATTTTCCATAAGCATCTATTAAAAAAGAATAAGTCAGTGAATCAGGCATTACTCCTGCTTCAATCATCCTAGTTATCATATTCTCTGCCTCCTCTAAGTTTCCTATGCTGCAATACATATGAATGAATGCAGTATAAGGGTATGCATCAGCTTTACATCCTGTAGATATCATGTGATCAAAAATCCTATGGGCATGGTCAAAATCACCTTCTTTAAGCATTTTTGCTATTATAATTGTATAAGTAGCAACTGTGGGCTTCACACCCATCCTATCCATGTTCTGCACCATTGTTAGAGCTTCTTTTACTTTTCCCTCTTTGCACAAACCATCTATCAAGACATTATAAGTGCATGAGTTTGGAAAACAATCACTAGCAAGCATACAATCTAGCAAAGCATTAGCATCATCTATTTTACCATATTTGCAGTAACCATCAATCAAAGCAGTGTACATTATTTCATTAGCCTTTATGCCTTTCTCTTTCAGAGAATCAAATACAGCACGTGCTTCTTCCACTCTTTTATGTTTACAAAGCGTGTCTACAAGAACACTATAAGTCCACTTGTCAGGAACCAAACCATCTTCCTCAACCAAATCAAGCAATCTATAAGCATCATTTATATTGCCTACTCTACATTGCCCATGAATTAAGGAATTATAGGTTACCAAGCTAGGGGTCAACTTCTGCTCATGCATTCTGCTAAGTAATGCCATTGCCTTGTGCACATTTTTCTGTCTGCAAAACCCACATATCATTATATTGTATGTCCGCTCGTTTGGCTTGCAATTGTTTAACTCGATCAAATCAAATATTTCTTCTGCAGCCTTTATTTTCCCACCCTTGCAATACCCATCGATCAAAGCATTATAAGTAGCCACAGTAGGAACTAATCCTTTCTCCACCATCTCATCTAACATTTTCCTACTGTAATCCAATCTATTTTCTTTACACATTGCATCAATCATCACTGTGAAAGTATGACAATTTGGCTCACACCCTCTCTCTCTCATCTCATTAAACAAATTCATTGCATCTGTTTCCCTACTACTTTTAAGCAATGCATCAATAATCACTGTATAAGTACGTACTGTTGGATAACAATCATCCTCCCCCATCTTCCTAAACAAATTAATGCCTTCATCTACCGTCCCAGCTTCACAAAGACCATGTATAAGATTTGTGTATGAAACCTCATTTCTTCGACAACCCTTTGTAGGCATCATTTTGAAAACCTTATAGGCACTATTTACATCTTTGTTCCGACAATGACCCAATATCAAAGAAGTATAAGTAAATGTGTCCGGCTTCAAGCCTGCCTGCAAAATCTTTCTCACATATACAGTAGCCTCAACCAAATCACCAGTCTTACAATATGCATTAACCATCGTATTTAATGTATATATATTTGGTGAGATCAAGTCAGTCAACATCTCTGCATAAACGCTCTTCATTTCAGCAATCATTGAAAACCTTGACAACAGCATAAGCAACTCGTTGTAGGACCTCAGCGTGAGCTTAAACTTAAAAGGATGATCATCTTTATTCAATTCTCTCACACATTCCAAAACAAAACAAACATCATCGACAGAAGCGCAGACCTTAATCATAAAAATCCTCATTTTCTCAGCAATCCCAACAAAGTTATGAGGAATTAAAATTTTTAGAAGGAGAAAATGAGACTGCACACTGTGTTTGAATCCGGGTCTCCGGCCAACAAAATGGAAGAAGTTGAGAGCGATCTGGGGATCAAGATTGGGATTGTTGCTGAACAGGGAGGACACGTGAGATGAAGATATAATGGGCATAACCATGCGGAGGGCGGGGTGTTTCTGCCAGTTTTGGTTGGATAGGATCGAAACGAGAAGAGAGGGAACATCAGTCTGGTCGAAGTCCGTCGAGGGAAGGGCAGCCGTGGATGGGGTGGTGATCGGTCTGTTGCGGTGGTGGCGATGAAGAAGGGAGGGCAGGTACAAAGACTCACCTGGAGCAACAATGGCCGCCAACAATCTCATTTTTAATAATAATGTAAGTGATCTTCCATTCATGGAGATGAAGAAAACGATGATACTGAGCGGTCAAGCAGTAACTTGGCGCTGTCATGGACAAATGTCCGAACAATACAACGACGGCTTTTGTTTTGAAAGGAAGAGCAGCACTTGGAAATTGGAATTGAAAACGAGAATAGTTAATGCCGAATTCTAACTAAAAAAAAAAAAAAAAAAGGAGAAAAATGAACTTTGCAGGGTTTCCTCACGCTTTGCATTTTCGGGAAAGGGAGAAGTCTAGTTTGGGCTCTCTAGACATCGGCCTTCGCTCGTAACCAGATTTCCTATTTTTAACACTACTTTGAAAAAGAGTTCTTTCTTACAAGTAATAGTGCTACCTGATTCTTTAATCTTCATTATATTATTTCATAAACTAAGAATTTTTATTTTTTCACAATAATTTTGACAAATACTTTATACTTAATCCCAATTAGTTTCACATTTATTTTTCATACAACTTGCTTACAACTCTTTTTTCCGTCAATATCTCTATGATACACAATGTATAATCTTCATCATACATTATATCCAAACATATGACATTAAATAGAGTGAACATACATAGAGAAATGTTTATCAGTACATTTCAACATCTACGTAGTCCTAGTGACTTTACATGCCCAATGTATACATCTCTAAAAATTGGCTTTGTCATTAGATCTGCTATCATATCTCGCGTAGATATATATCTCATGTTCACTTCTCCTCATGCAACTATATCTTTTACATAATTATACTCGGTATCTATGTGCTTTGTCTTGCAATAAAATTTGGGGTCTTTAGTATAAGCGATTGCAACTTGACTATCATAGTTGATGGTCAATAGATTAATTTCACTTTTAGTAACTCCCAAATGCATAAAAATTTGATGAAGCCACGCAGCCTCTTGTACTGTAGTTGAGAATCCTATAAATTCAGCTTTCATTGTGGATAATGCAATGCAAGATTGTTTCTTACTTTTCCATTATATTACTCCATAGTTTAGTAAGAATACATATTCTGATGTAGATTTTCTTTTATCTAAATATCCTCCCCAATCTGTATTTATATACCCTTGTATACACAAATCATTGCCTTGATAACATAATGCATAGTCCATAGTTCCCTTTAGATACCTCAATATTCTCTTTACTGTTTTCCAATGTGCTTGGCCTAGATTTGATTGATATCTGCTCACCATCCCAACAGTGTAACAAATATCTGGTCTTGTACACATCATTGCGTACGTAAGACTTCCAACTACACCAGAATAGGGAACATTTTTCATTTATTCCGTTTCTTGTGACATTAATGGGCAATTTCTCTTACTAAGGCCTTCATTTTTAACAATAGAATTATCAATTGGTTTGCAATCTTGCATACGAAATCGTTCAAGAATTCTTTGAATGTACATCGCTTGTGAAAGCGATAACAATCTCTTTGAACGATCTCTCAAAATCTTGACTCCAATAATGTATGCCGCTTCACCTATGTCTTTCATTTCAAATTCAGATGATAACCAATATTTTATTTGCGTAAGAAACACACATTCATTACAAGCAATCAATATATCATCCACGTATAAAGATAAAATCGCGAATTTATCTTTGGATCTCTTAATATACACATAATGGTCTTCAACGATCATTTGAAAATCATACGAAATGATTGCATTCTGAAAACGAATATACCATTGTCTTGAAGACTGCTTTAGGCCATATATTGATTTTAATAACCGACATACTTTATTTTCTCGACCTGCCTTGATGAAACTTTCAGGTTATTCCATATAGATTTCTTCATCTAATTCTCCATTGAGAAAAGCATTTTTTACATCCATTTGATGTAATTCAAGATCTATACTGGCTACTGTAGCCAGAATAAGATGGATTGAAGCAAACTTTACGACAGGTGAAAAAGTTTTCTTGTAATCAATTCCCTCATGTTGTGTGTATTCTTTTGCTACAAGTTATGCCTTATATCTTTCGATATTACCATCAAATTTTCACTTAATTTTTAGAACTCACTTGTTCCTAATTGCTTTATGCCCTTCAGGGAGATCAACCAAGTCTCATACTTGATTTAAGCTTAAAGAAGTCATTTTTTCTGTCATTGCTTTCATCCATTCTTCTTTAGCAGGATCAGTAAAAGTCTCATTTACATTTCTTGGCTCTTCTTCCTCTTACAAAATAATCATATTAATTTCTCCTTCAATCTTAAAACGATGTCGGGCAATTATTCCTCGATTACTTTGTCTTAACTGAGGTTCATCATAAACAAATTCATGATTGATCTGATTGCTCACACTCAGATCAGTCATCATAACCACTGTGGAAATTTATATTAAAACCAAGTCTAACCAACATCAACACAAATAAAAGATTACTACGAATCTGTGGAGCAAATAATATTTCATGTAGGATGAGGTGTCGTCCTTTACGCATGTCCAATTTACATGTGCCAATTCTTTGTACAACAACTCTAGAATTGTCACCTATATAAAGCCATCAACTACCATATGGGAGTTTACGAAACTCAATGAAGGCATCACGATCCTTCACTACATGGTTGGTTGCTCCTGAGTCTGCAATCCACAAAGGATGTGATTTAGTTAGAAAAACAAAACAAGAAATATTCACAGAACAAATGTTTGTACTATAAAGTTGTACTTTCTTAGGCTCGGTATAATCTCGAACAAAATGGCCCTTATTACCACATTTATAGCACTTTATATGTTTCATGTTCTTCTTTTTGAAGGGATGTTTTTCCTTTCCACGTTGGTTCCATTTTGCCTTCTTGGATTCCTGAGGAAAGTGGTTGAATTTCTTGTTCTTCTTCCACTTATATCCACCATGATGCTTGTGTTTCTTGTGTTGGACCAATGCTGGTTGGCAAATTAAATCCCACTTTTATTTTGATAATAATAAAATGTATAGAATTTGTTAAGAAATTATTTCAGGTGTTTTTGACTGAAATAAATCTAGAAAGCATTATAAATCATGGTGAAATAAAAAAAGAATTAATATTCAATATACAAGATACTTAAACATGAAGATTGTGGGAAGATCCGAATAAATATATCCGTTGGAGTCAGTACAAGTCGACCAACATATCACTAGTCGACTAATAAATTAAGATTCATCAGATGGGGCTTGAAACAAGTCGACTAAGATGTTACAAGTCGACTACAAATCAAGTGGAT
>JANJEY010000006.1:32851408-32861870 GCA_024703695.1 Erythroxylum cataractarum
TCCAGTCGGGCATTGTACTTCTCTAACGTGTCCATACCCAAAATCACATCCAATCCTCCCATCTTCAGTGGCATTAAATCCACCACAAGAAGTTCTCCACCGATACATAGCTCACAACCTCTATATACTTGACTGATAATAATATACTGATCGATTGGAGTACTCACCATCAGCGGAGTATCCAAAGGACTCAAATTTCTATCACACACAGGTCTACTCGAAGAAACATACAAATGAGTAGAACCCGGATCAATCAAAGCAATCACATCATCAGAAAATAATTGAACCATACTCGTGACAATATCCGGAGCAGTCTCTGCATCCTCCCGAGTCATCGCAAACACCCTAGCCGGTGCCTGCCCCCTCGGTCTTCCTGGAAGACTCACCCTCTTCGCTGCATCAGAACTGCCCACTTCTGTAGAAGTCTTATGGCCCACAGTCTCAAATCTCTTAGGAGCTTGCATCTGGCTTCTCTCTTGACGTGGAGGCTGAGGACACTCTCTAGCAAGGTGCCCCTTCTCCCCACAGTTGAAACAAGCTCCTATCAATTTGTAGCACTCTCCTCTATAGGGTCTCCCGTAGTGCTCACACTTCGGAATGAATGGCCTATCTCCATCTCCCCTTCTACTGCCGCCCACCGTTGAGGCTTGGTGAGAAACAGTGGAAGTCTTCATAGGTCGAGATCGGCTCGCACCATTGATCCTCTCCTCAAACTGCACAGGGAAGGTTCTGGCACTCCTCTCAGGCATAGAAATACCACCTCCCCTCTTGAATTGCTCTTTTCCCTTTCTTTTTCTGTTCACTGCACTCTTGATGTTCTCAATATTCTCCACTCTCAAAGCTGCTTCAACCAACTGCTGAAAATCACAAAAGTTCTGCACTATCACTTTCTCTCTGATGGCCAAGTGCAGACCCGACTCAAACTGGTGACATCTAGCAGCCTCACTCAGCATCAGATTCGAAGCATACCTCGCCAAATGAGTGAACCGACGCTCATACTCACTAATTGTCATCTCCCTCTGAGTGAGACTAAGGAACTTCCTCTGCTTCTACTGAATGTATACCTTAGACAGATATTTATTTTTGTAAGCCGTAAGGAAGTCCTGCCATGCCAACACTACTGGCCTCATCTGACTCCCTGGCACAGTCTCCCACCAATGCAGAGCATCCCACTGAAGCAGACTTGCAGCATACACAACCCTCTCCTCATCCTCACACTCCATCTGATCCAAGACTCTCTCGGTCTTTCTCAACCAGGTCTCGGCTTCCTCAGGATCAGTGGTCCTGTAGAAGTCCACTGCTCCGTACTTCCTCAACCTGTCAAACCATCTCCCCTTCTTAGTTGGGGCTGCAGCAGAAGGCTGTGGCATCTGACCCATAGCCTGAACAAATGCATGGGTGAATGCCTGGAACAACCTCGGATCTAGTGGAGGCACTTACTCCTGCATAACCGGCGACTCTTGAGTCTGCGATGGTAGAGGCTCACTACATAGCCCTACAGAAGCCTCAGCATTTGCTGGGGCTACCGACTCATCGGTCCTCTCCTCTCTAGTCGGAGAGTCAGGTGCAATAAATCCTTGCAAAGCTCCTCGTGTCCTTCTACGAGGTGACATCGTACTCCTTCAAATATAAACACTAAGGATTAGCTACATGTCAATCTTAATTCCTACATGTATGCATGATATGCATGCCACTTAATGAAATCAATCAAATGCGGGAAAGAGGAGGCCTCACCGCAGCCTCGGATTGCTCGCTGCGGCGAGCGCCCCAACTTTTGGACCCGTCCCCAACATCTATGCGAAATCATTCATACAAACATACATTCTCATACATACACAATCATTTTAACTATGATTCAACCACACCCATAAACAAGGAAACTTCTTGTCATAACAATCCGAAGAAATTAAACAAGCATTCTCAATATAGCACAATACATGTCAAAGTCTAAATCCAAAATACATAAGGATGCTCCATGATGATATGTTTGGAAAGCTAACCAAAAGTACTAACTTAATACAAAAGCTTCTAACTATCTTGGAGTTTTCGATACCTTGCAAGGATCACGATCTGCTTGTTCTACACCTGAGGAGTGGGAGATAATAGGGTGAGCTATGAAGCTCAGTGGCATATACATTTATAGCCATTGACAACGAGCCACACATTCAAGCATATATATATATATATACAAGCATAAAGCAAGTCAACATTTATCAATTTATAATCATCACGAGAATATGTCATGTGATTTCACAATATAACAACTCATCATGCATCATACCCAACAAGTCAATAATGAATGCACACAAATGGCTCGAGAGTTCCGTGGAACAAAACGGATAAACCGAAGTTTATACTGTGAGCAAAACGAGTCCGATTACTCAGGATCTCGTGGCCTCAAGCGGGCAGCCGGGAGAAGGCTATACGTCGACGTGCATATGATTAACGAAACGTTCCTCTCTCACCCAAACAAAGCACATAATCATTCGTTTCATGCTCAAATAATTTTATCAAGCTTTCATACTTTTCATTCTTGCAAAATGTCATAATAATTCCAAAGCAATTCATAATCAAAATCACAATTCGTTTGCAGCAATGTCACACACATGCAAGCAAGCATACACATTTTTGCCCATACACACAACAACCATAAATATATTACCCACCTAATGTCGCTCGAGAATCCAACTCACTTTTGTCCTTCCTCTTGCGATTAGATCAGGTCGGCTTGGTTTCCTATAATAAACCAAGTTTCCATTCAAACAGTATTAAAAAAATATACAAAAAGCTTGAAAATCAAAACTAAAAGTACTAAAAGTTGACATCTGACTTCCATCCCAATTTCCTAATCTTAGAGGCAAATTCCAAACTTCCTTTCTTCATAAAACTTGTAGCTCTATGGCTCTAGTCCACAACGAATCCGAAATCACCTCATTTGGACATCCACAACAAAAGATATTCCTAAAATATCAAAATTCACCTATGCTAGAAACTGGGGGCTCGCCGCGACGAAGGCCACGCTCATCGTGACAAACGGACCGTGCTCGCCGCGACGTGCACACCTTCCTCGCACGTGACGGCATGCTCATGAGCACGTCGCGACGTGTGGGTCTGGAGAACGTCTCCGAACCTGATTTTTCTAGCATTTTCCCACTTCAATCCTTCCCTTAAGCACATGTAACACATCTAAACCGTGATTCAAGTCTTATACTTCACTTCTAACTCATAATAACCTTAAAATCAGTCACAAACTCAACATCCCAAGGATTTTAAGCATTTTTCTGAAAACCTCTAAACAACCGATTCTAACATCATTCCAAGCTATACTAGGGTTTAATATAACCAAAACAAAATGAAATGCACTTAGGCTTACCGAAAGTTGCTCGAAATCTGTCGAAATCCTCAAGAATGAAAAGCCCTATTTTCCTCTTCTTCCTCCTAAGCTTCTACGACACTTTGCTCTTCTCTTCTTACTCTTTCTTCTAATTTCCTCCACTTAAGTCTGAAGAGAAGACAAAGACCAAACTACCCCTCCTAGCAAAGCTTTAGCCTATCCAACTCAAGTGGTCTTCCTATTTTGCCCTCAAACATTTTTATCCTTTCATTCTCATTTACACCACATTATACTCACTTAAATCTCAATTATCCACTAATACATCCAATTAATCCAATTAAACCATAAATCACACAATTAACACAATTCATGCTTAATAACATCAATTAGAAAAATTTGGGGCCCAACAAGTGAAAAATGATCTTTACGAGTAATAAAATTTAACTTCCTGTAATCTATACAAACTTTTCACCCATTTTGCACACAGATGGGCACTAATTCACCTGAAATGTTCTCCACTACAGTTACTTCAGTTTTCTAATGAACCACCTATACTGGACTTACCCATTTACTACTTGAAATTAGATAGATTCTCCCAACTTCGAGGATCTTCAGAATCTCCTTCTTGACTGCCTATATCATTGGTGGGTTCAATCTTCATTGTTACTGTCTTATTTCCTTAACTCCATCTTCTAATAGAATTCAGTGCATACAAATTTATGTGTTAACCCCCTTCCAATCAGCCGTAGTCCATCCAAAAACATCTTTGTAATTTTTCAACATACCCAATAATCGTGTTTCTTGCAAAGATGTTAGTTTGCTTGAAACAATAACAAGAAGAGTTTCATGCTCACCTAAATACACATATTTCAAGTTATCTGGAAGAGTCTTCAACTCCAATTTTGGAGATTATATAAGAGATGACAATAACTTCGAATTATTTCTAGTTAGCTCCAGAAAACATACTTGTTCCTCCAAGTATTTGTTCCGCTCTAAAATATGGATAATGGTATCCAGCTCCTTAGGAATGGCAAGATAATTAGCTAATGTTTTTCCTTCCTAAGTACCCAATCTATTTTCCAATGCAGTCTATAATTTATTTGGTCCATCAAAAAAAAAATGTTTGTTGCACTAAAGTATCAAGAAAACTCATAAAAACAAAAGATTGATCATCATTAGGAAATTTCATGGCGTCATAAATGTTAAACTTAATCACATCACCATCAAACTCTATAGTTAAAGACTCATCAAAGGTTTTGAAACCCAGACCGGACGTCGAACCGGAGGCCTTATTAGTCATCGGTTCGACCGGTTCGAACATTGTTCGAACCAATGTGATGTCATAATTACACAATAATTATATTTAATTATATATAATATTAGTAATATTAAAAAAATAGAAAAATATACCAAATAATATAAATAACCGGTTGGGTCCTTTGGGTTCTATACTTTTGTTAGATTTTTTTAAAAAAGGTAGGTTTTACTTTTGAAAAAAATCAAAAAACGCATCAGCGTTTTAGAAAGAAAAAAAGGACGAAAAAAATTCATTGAACCAATGGGCAACCAATTCGACCAATCCCGGTTTAACCAGTCAATTGACTGGTTCTCATCGGTTCGCACTGGTTCAATTAGAGACTGGTTTTTAGGGATCACCCATACTGGATAGCCTATCAGTCACCGATCGAACCGATCAAAACGGCCGGTCCAGTCTGGGTTTCAAAACCATGATCACATACATCAATTTTTGTTATAAAGGTTTTCAAAAATGGTCTTCCTAATAAAATTGGGTCTAAAGTCGATGAATCTTCATTACCCATCTGTAAGGCATAAAAATCTGTAGGAAAAATCATATTATCAACTTGAACTAAGACATCCTCAAAAACACCCATAGGGTAGGCATTAAATTGATTAGCAAGTTGGATTACGACACTAGTTTCTTTTAGAGGCCCCATATTCAAAGATTCATAAATAGATTAAGGCATAACATTAATCGACGCACCTAAATCCAACAATGCTTTCTCGATTTTTATTACCTATTTTACAAGGGATTGTAAACATACATAGATCTAGAAACTTAGGAGGTAACTTCTTTTGAAGCATAATAGAAACATTCTCACCCAATCGTACCTTTTCATTGCCACTTAGCTTTCTCTTTGAGGTATAGAGTTCCTTAACAAATTTAGCATAATGAGGAATTTTTTTAATAACATCAAGTAAAGGAATATTGACCTATATTGTTTGTATTTTGCAAGTGCACGGTTGTCGAAGTAAGTAATAAATGGGTAAGAATCGAGTCGTATCCACAGGGATTATGAGAAAGTCCAATTCTATGCTAGCTAGCGGAATTTGAAATTAGGTTGAATGAAAGTTTAGGAAATTTAAAATTAATGTAAATTTTTTTATTTAAACTTAAATAAATTTCTAAACAACTACCCAATTCAATGCGACCAAAATAACTATGAATATGACAAATTTGTGCATTAACTAATTAAGAAAAGATTACAACAATTTACCAATTAAAAGTTTTAACGACAAAGGGGAATGACTTTCTCTTAGGGAATGATATTTTTTCCACCTTTAATATTGAATTAGTTATCCTCCACAAATGAAATATCATAACCTTGTAGGCGAATTTTAAGAGTAATTAATCCCCTTTTTACAAAGATGAATTAATTTATCTACTCTAGACTCCACTTAATAATCCCTTACTTAAGTTCTTCCTAGCGTTTCTTAAGTTCCAAACCTTCAATTTTCACCTCCTAAGTTTCTTGGGTCTCTCAACTCAAAAAAAAATCCTAGTCCAAATTTCCTTCAATCTTCTAGCAAAAACTCCCTTTTTCCAAAGGTGAATTTATACCAAGACAATTTCCAATAATTCAAAGGAAGAACAAATAAACCCAAGGAAAAATCAACAAGTATATAAATTTTCAGTCATGGATTCTTGCAAAATTCAATATTAAAGCGTCACCAAAGCATCAAATCCCTAAGAGAAATTAAAGTTTTAGCCACAAATCATGATGTCAAGTTGTCCTCAAGCATACAACCTAGATAAACTCATGACGGAATCAATTAAAAATAAAAAGCATTATTCCAAACTACAACAGAATAATGTGCTCTCCCCTCTCCTTACGTGGAGTGCTGGCATAAAGGGGTCGCGTTGTTGTAAGTCTTGTAGTGGAGGCATTTTTGGTGAGTAAATGATGAAGGCTACAGCTTGTGTCTTACGGTGAAGATTGGATGCTTGAATGGAGGATGTTGTGGTGTTGGAGTTGTGTCAATAGCTCTTGGATGGAGGCTACTTGTGTTGCTTGAAAGAAAATGAAGTGAAGGAGTGGTGTGTTGCGTGAATAGGAGTAAATGAAGCTATCTACTTGTTGTATGTGTAGGAGGCTTTGGTGATTGGAGGCTAGTGGAGTGATGTTACGGTGTATGTGGAAGATTGGAGATAAATTCAAGGGTTGCATGTAGGAGTCTGGAGTTACGTCCAAGGTTTTTGTGAATGGCGTGTTGCTTTTTGCTTGAAGTAGCTGCTGAATGAGTTGGAGGCTTGCGTCTATAGCTCTTGGATGGAGGCCGCTTGGGTATGTGGAAGGTTTTTGAGGAATCATCTGCATGATTGTGATGTACGAATGTTGTGTTAGTGGAGTAGAAAGCTAGAGCTAGGTGGGGCTTTTGCATGTTAGAAGAATGGAGTGGGGCGTTGTTATTGGTTAGAATGGGAGCTAGCTTTGGTGAGTGGAGTGGATAAGAGTAGCTTGTGCATATGTGTTAATAATTGGAGGATGGGGTGTTGTTGGAGAATGGAATGTGGGGCTAGTGAAGTGGAGAATGAGCTGCTACATAGGTTGAAATAATTAAAAGGTGGGGGCTGATGTTGATCCTTGGCTGGTTGGCGATGTTGTTGTGGAATGGAGTGTGGGGCTGGTGTTGATCCTTGGCTGGTTGGAATGGATTTTTCAAGGTCAATTTTGATAGTGCATAAAAACTAAATGGTGACGATTTAGGAGCTCATCAGTATCTTTGTCTTTGAGTTAGCTTCAATATGAGACTTGAATCATAAAATTTCACCATCTGAGTCAAAAGTTATGATTGAAACATCATCAAAAGGTCATTCTAGCGATCCAAAATCTAATGCAAATTTTGGGAATTTATTTATCCTAAATTCTAGCTTTAAAAAAACTGCAATTGGTCACAAAAAATCCATCAATGAGTCAAGAATTTAAGTATGAAGTTTCAGAATTTTTGGCTAAACCAATCTTAAGATAAAAATCCCACAATGATTAAAGGTCAAGTCTGCTAGAAACCCAAAAATAGTGCAATTCGAGTCTATTTATTTCATTTATGCATTTACATCAACGAACGTCAAATAATGTTAAAACATAATAAACCAGCTATAGATGAACATAAGATGAACGTAAATGACGCTAAATTAAGTCCTAAAGATATATGAAAATATGAGTGTATCATGTATCTTTCAAAAAGTTTCCAGAATTTCTCTCTTACTCCTCCTTTTTTTTGCTTGGCAAAACAACTAGGAAAAGGAGGTTATACATTGAACTTTGGCATGACAATGTGAGAATCACCCTCCTTTTTCTCTTGTCACTACATTGGAATTTCTTTCTCTAATTCTTCTTCAACCTCTAGCTTATAAACCTTTGGGGAAGGTTCCTTTAAATCTTTACCACTTCGAAGTGTGATAGCATAAGCACTCTTCTTTGGATTCACCTCATGTTGAGAAGGGAGCTTTTCTAAATTTTATGCCTCCAACTTATTGATGGCAATCTCCATTTGGCTTATTTGAATCTCAAGATTCTGTATGCTAGTTTGCATATCTTGCTGAAATTTCATGGTATTATGTTGAAAGTTCATAGTATTCATGGCTAATGTCTTGACTATGTACTCCAAAGAATTATTTTCACTAGAACTTTGTCCCATTTGTTGTTATTGTCTACGCATATAAGGATAAAAATTAGAAATTATTTGTTGTCCCTGATTATTGCCATAAGGGAGGTTTGGATGATCTCACCAACCCAGATTATATGTATTTGAAAACAGGTCATACTTCCTTGGAGGTTATCCCAAATAACTACCCATTGCCTTGACTTCTTCCACTTGGTCTTCTTATAGAGTGGGACACGTATCTGTGAGATGGCCAACCATAGAACAAATACCACAATTCTTAACTTCCTCTTTCCTAGATACCGCAAGTCGATGCACCAAAGAAGTTAAATCATCTAATTTTTTTTCCAACGACGAAACTTCCATCTCATTAACATGTTTTGAACCATAATCATTTCGAGCTCCAAATTGTTGAGAGTTAGAAGCCATAATTGAGATCAAATCCCATTCAACTGTTGTTGTTTTATCAATTAGAGCTCCTCCACTTGCAAGATCTATCATACTCCTCTTAGTTGGTAAAAGACCTTCATAGAAATATTGAATCTATAGGTGATTGCTGATTTGATGATGCAGGAAACTTGCACACAACTTCTTAAATCTCTCCTAATATTCATATAATGACTTCCTGGTATTTTTTTTTCGAATGCCATATGTTTCTTTTCTGACATTGGAGGCCTTGAAAGCTGGAAAAAACTTCTCTAGAAATAGCTTCTTCATCTCTGCCCATGTTGTAATACTTCCAGTAGGTAAATAATATAACCAATCTTAGGCATCATCCTTCAAAGAAAAGGGAAAAGCCCTCAATTTTATCTGCTCTTCAGTGACATTAGTAAGTTTCATCCCCATGAAAACAACATCAAACTCCTTCAAGTGCTTATAAGGATCTTCTCCTAATATGCCTCGAAAAATGAGTAACAAGTGAATCAGTCCCGACTTCAACTCAAAAGTGTTATTATCACCCAAATTCAAAAAATTAATGTAGTGAGGTTGTTAGTTCTCAACTGGAGCAACCAGTTGGCGTAAAGTGCGATTTGTAGCTATGTTCCTTTCCCTTTGTTGTTCTTCTCTCAGTACTTGTTGTCTTTGTTTTGTCTGCTTTCTTAATGCCATTGCTGTTTTCTCAATGTTAGGATTATACTACAAATTTTCATATTGATTCAAATGCGTAATATACATAAACCGTCAAAAACTCCCCGATAACGATGCCAAAAATTGGTTAATGCTAGGCCTACAACCAAATATAAAAAGAAACCAACTTCTTACAACATAAATTAATGTAGCAGTGGAAAGTAGGATTGTTCCTACGAGGAATTCAGATGTTAGTAGTTACGCAATAAAAGGGGGTTTTTAATTATGAATTAAACATAATTTAATTGGAATACGAAATTAAAAAAATAACTAATAACAAAACAATGAGAATTTAACAATCAATAAGAATAAATCTTGGTTTTTGATCTCCTTCATTATTGAACTTGTATTGATCATTGACACTAAAAATATTCAATTTATCGGTTAAGTATTCGTCATAGTAAATTTCTTTACCTATTTTCTCTTATGTTTAGTTAATCGAAACACGTATTCGAATTAACTCTTATTAATCAATAACCTAGATACAATCTCATATTTAATTAATCAATAACTTTATGAATCAAAAAAATCGACGAACTAGACAACATACATATGATGTATATTTAGTTGGGACAACTTTTTATCCTAGAATCATGTCCCTAACGTAGTAGACAAAAATCCTAGTCACTACTTCTACTTAAAAGAATTGAAGGTCAACCTGTTTAATCTAACAATTGATTGAATAAAATCATAAACTAGTTGCGCAATTAGCTGTAAAATGAAACAATCAAATAATGACCCAGAAAAATGTTTAATACTTGACTAATAAATCCATTCAAATAAAGAACGAAAGTTTCACAACATTCAGAGTTCAATAATTAGGATTTTGTAAACTAAGAAATAAGAGTTTAGATATCCAACATCACAATTTTTCCTAATTATTTTGGATTGTTCATGTGTGGGGCGTTTTTTATTTTCTTCTTTAGTTCCTGGCCAGCAGCTTCCTTGTTGGTTGATTTTTCTCTTTTTCTACTGGGCGTTATCCCCCTCTATGGACGTGTTCTGTTCTCCCCGTTTCAGCCGAATTTATTGCCTTAATAACCCTGTGTTATTCAAAAGTTGCTAAAAAAACCTTGACATATAAAAATTAGCAAAAAA
>JANJEY010000006.1:32865548-32877541 GCA_024703695.1 Erythroxylum cataractarum
ATAGGAATCATACTATTTACATAAATATATTAAATAAAACGAATCACTAATATATATATTTCTTATTATATTTACATATATAATCATAATAACATTTCATCGCATATTTGTAACTCTGTCTTTCTTTCAGATGCCAGACGGTCCACTGATACGTCTATATTTAAACTTTGAAACTTTTCAACACTTAACTTCAATCAAACAATTCATACATGAAGTGAATCACACGTTAATACAAGACTTATTATAGGATGTATCTTTTTGAAAACTTGTTTAAAAACTAGTAAGATCGAAACTTTGAAAGATAACAGAGATAAAGGTTCAGAGAAGTTGACACAGTCGTTTTTTAAGCTTTGTTACAATAAGATAGCTCTACATAATTCGCAAAATAATCTTCTCTCAAGTATGGCTCATCGTCTGCTTTTGCTTGTGTCTACTTTTACTTGCGTCAGCTTTTGCTTCCGTCTGCTTTTGCTTGCGTCTACTTTTGCTTGTGTCTCCTTTTGCTTCCGTCTACTTTTCAAATTCTGTCTATTTTTCTTCTTTCGTCTGCTTTTCAGCTTCTGTCTGCTTTCTTCACTTCATCTTATTTTTGCTTCTCTACTTCGTCTTATTCTTTCCCGCATTTTTGCACAGATCAGTCAACAGATGAGCCTTGTTTGTCATTTTTTTTCCAAGGTGTTGAAGATTTTCCATTAGATTATCTGTCTAGTATAACAACATTCTTCATTCTAATATGGACTAAGTATTCAGCTTCCATCTGCTTTTCAACTCCCGTCTATTTTTCTTCTTTCATCTACTTTTCAACGTCTTACTTTGATTGTCTTAATTTTATTGTCTCACTTCTATCATCTTACTTCGACATTGTCTTACTATCGCTTCCTCTAAATTTAATCGTCCTGTATTATCTGTCCACTATAACAACATTCTTCATTCAAATATGGACTAAGAATAATTTGTCGGGGTCAGTCCTTTCCCTAAAAAGGAATCAAAGTCGAATTGCCTAACCTTTGCTAGTGCAACTTCTCCTTAATTTCCCCTTCATGTTACCGCTGCTTCCTCTTACTTTTTTCTCCGCACTTCGCCTTATTTTTCTCTCAGCACTTCCTCTTATCTTTGCTTCTCCGCTTCCTCTTACTTTTCTCTTAGCGCTTCTGTAACACCATACTCCCGTATGACCCAAACCCGACATCGATGGTGATATCCGAGTCCGTGCCCTGTGAGGGCGGCGTGCTACATCACTCAGTCAAAATTTAGTTTTTTTTTTGAAACATACACATACTTTTTATATTATGCGGAAAACAATTTACATAAATAATTCAATGGCCTCGAGGGACCCTTTTCATAAATACAATTTAATTCAGTCTGTTGACTTTACAACATGACCTAATCATTTGTACCTAATCATTAGTACAAAATTATGAAAAACACAATTATTCTCAGACACTATTGCAGATGTGAACTGATCCCGACCTCTTATCTCGCTCATATGTGGTTGCTATACGCCCGTTGCCTAACGGGGTATTCTTTTGGGTCTTGAAAAATAAGTGCAAATTTTGGTTGAGTTTTGCGAACTCAGTGAGGTAACCATCATTGATGGTTCACTTAATTCATACAACTCACCAATTCACATAACATATATTTTCATTGTTGCATGTCTAATCACCTTTCACAATTTCATTTGAGTATGGACAATTTGATGCATTTCATTCGATTAGTCATTCATAACCAATTAATTTCATACAACACGCAAGCATAGTACAATTGTTTCAAAATCTACTTTCAGAAATACCACATGATTGGTACTACAGAAGCATAAGGCATTTTGCCTTTCACTCAATCCAAATGATTAAATCAAATGCATATGACACACGTATGTGACACCTTTTTTTCATTTATTACGGTATTGTGAACGAGCGCCAGTACTGTCCCAATATGGGTGCATTAATCGTTGAGCCTGAGGCTCTGAATTGTCCCAATATGGGCGCATTAATCGTTGAGTCTGAGGCTCTGAATCACTATGAGGCTCGAGGCGCAAATATAAACTTTGAGCTTGTAGCTCTCGGTGGCTGCTCCAGTCACAACTGTTATTATCTGATCATGCCTTGTATGCATGAAATGCATAGGTCAAAATGAAACCATATCAACATCACAATCATTCTGAATTACCACATTCAACCAATTAGTTCACAATTTTTCACATTAAAATCACACTCACATTTAATCACATTTTAAACAAAGAGTTCCCAAATTCTCAGACAACAACACTTCTATGTCATAATCTCCTAATACATCGGACAACTTTGGTCCGAAATCCAGTCATAAACAAACGCACAAGTCCACCATTATTCTCCACAAAGTTATAAGAGCAAAATAATAAACAAATAATAATTGAGAAACCATCTAGGTCACTCACATTTGCTTCCGAAGCTAATTTCTGGAAGTCTCGACAATGTCTGTGGGCTGACGTTCTAAATGCGCCACTAAACCAGTCAAAATATTCAAACATTACCAAATGTACACTCAGAAATAGTTAATAATGCACATGTATGCATGTTCGTGACATTCCCGACATTATAGTAACATTTCCATTACAAAATTTTCCTCTAACTTTTAGAAACTCATTGATACCAAAATCACTCAATTCGGACCTCTATAGGTTCAATTATTAACAAAATACGGACCAGAAAAATAATTATCTGGTCCTCTCACTTCAACCTAGTCAATCCCCATCAATTTCATCTCTAAAAATTCCCAATTTTACATATAAATGAAATTAAATATTACACGAATCCGATGTCTCGAGAATCAGGTCAATCGGACGTCTGATGAAAAAGTAATTGACAAAAGAAACAAATTGGCTAAAATAAATCACAAATAAATCAAATAATAATTAATAAAATAAAAAAGTTATATATATAAAACGCAGCTCGCCCTCGCGAGATTTTTTTTAAAAATCAATTTTCTTTTCTGCAAAAACCAACTCTCCTTTCTTTCACACTACACAACTTTTAACACACACATCCAAAAATTACAAATTAGGTCTCGTTGGAAAGATCTTGAAAAATCCTATACGTTTCATGAAGAGATAAAAATCCAATTTTACCTATAAGGGTGTCAAAAATGCACTAAAAAACATTGCCTTGTCATACATTTACCATAACAGTACAACACTTTTACAAAAATCATATCCTTTCATCCCATTTACCAAAAATTCCAAATTTTATATCAATCAAAAGAACAAAACAAAAACTACAAGTTTCATGAACAACATGGAAGCCAATTCCATTTCTAAACTAATCAATTTCTCAAGTAAAGTTTCTGCCTACCTAAATGATTCTCAACAGTAACACAATCTTCCAAAATTTATAACTTCCTATCCCATTTTCGAAAAATTTCAAGCTTAGTATCCCTGAAAAGAGCAGAACACAAGATACAATTCTCATGAAGGACTTAGAACCAAATTCCAATTCTAGCTAGGTCAAATTCACCCATTAATGTGGCTACCCTGTTTAGAAGTGTTAAAACAACATATGACCTAAACCATAGCAAAAATTTACAA
The DNA here is from genome assembly GCA_024703695.1 of Erythroxylum cataractarum. Classification (NCBI taxonomy): domain Eukaryota; kingdom Viridiplantae; phylum Streptophyta; class Magnoliopsida; order Malpighiales; family Erythroxylaceae; genus Erythroxylum; species Erythroxylum cataractarum. The sequence continues at coordinate 32,869,108 of JANJEY010000006.1, forward strand.
ATTTATATCTAACAATCCTTACATCCAAAATTAACATATAATACCTCATTAGAAAGCTAAAACAATCCTATACAACTTTCCAGAAGGTCACTTGAGCCAATTTCACCGTTAACAGTCCAAAATTAACATCAGAACACAAAAAGCACAAAACCTATGCACTTAGAGTCACTTTCACACAAAACACATTTTGGGCTAAATTACCACCTGAGCTTTTACATACCATAACTTTCAATCTACACATCAAAAAATTTTATACTTAGTGGCGTTAGAAAGCGAACACAAAAATATTCAACTTTTATGAAGAAGAAATTAGTAAATTCAATCCAAATCAACCCAAAAAAAATCCTCAAAGTTTTAGGTCAAAAGGTTCGGATTACTATTCATACAGCACCTACAACTCACTTTCAAGGCCAATTTCAAGCTCCTTCAAGGCACAATTTAGTATCACTTCCTTCATATGAATTCTAGGCATACTTCTTAAGTTTAATTCAAGCCGAAGCTCATCTCCATAGCACAACAATAACAAAAGTTATGACCAAAAACCTGAAACCTACACAAAAGAAGAATTTAAGATTTTAATCCTAACACAACTCCTTTCATTCTAACCCCATTCCTACATCATTAAGCCTCCAATTTAGTCTCTAATTCGGCGACAAAATCATCAAGACATTCACTTGAACATAACCCCACAAAATTCCAGCACAAATACTCAATCATTTCCTTGTAAGCATGTCTCATCTAACATCATTAAAACACTTCAAAACACACAATTCACACACTACACATGTTAAATATCATTAATCCTTACACAAACATAATCTTCTACCCATTTACACTAACCACAAGTTCAAGTAATTAATGTACAATTCATCAAAATGAAAGCTTCTAACTACCATAAAACACAAGACTTACCTATTAAAGCTTCAATCTTCTAATCTTCCTAACTTCTCCCAACCTCTCCAACTTTCCCCATCATATACGACCATCAACTCTCAAAGCTTAGCTTAGGATTTTTTTTTGTGAACAAAGGAAAAGGAAGCACATACCATAGGAGAGGTTATTGTGTGGATGGAGGTGAGTAGAAATTTTACAAGGGGAAGGAAGAAACCAACGGAAATGAAGAAGAGGTGAAGGGCTACGGAGGAGAGAAGGAAGAAACCTATTAAAAGCACCTTTTCACTCTTTCTCAAGTAGAATGTCATGGAAGCTCTCCCAAAAGGTAGATATTTATATAAAACCTAAGTCTAAGACATAGTAGGCAAGTGACATGTGTCATTTGCCACTTGTCCTGATTAAAAGCATTCTTCGGATCTTTTTCCAAATACAATCTAATTTCTACCCCAAATTCCAATGGCTCAACATTCATAATTCCTAAAAGTATGTGTCTATTTTTTTAGTGCCATTGGACAGTCATTTTCAGTACCGAAAATTCAATCATTCTACCACTTGACAATTTTTTCGGTCCGGAAAGTTTTCTCGAAAAATTCCAAAAAAAATTTCAAAATTCCACAAAAATGTAAAACACACGAAAATCCCGTCCAATTAAAGTTTCAAGCACAACAATCACATTTTTCACAATAAACACATATGCTGGGAAAATGTCATGAATGCATGTACAATCATGTGAATACACAAAATTTACAATTTATGTATATATGGAGGCCATATTATGCATGACCATGCCGAGATACGTATACACACTTGTAACCCGTTCCAAATTACCATTTTAGCCTTCCCTTCGGTGATGGGATATTACACTGAATCAATTTACTAGGAATAAAGTTTGGTCCTTAGTTCCCAGACTATCGAAAAAGTCCATCATAGGAACTAGATGGGTTTTTAAGAATAAACTAGACGAATCAGGTGGAGTAAGTCGTAATAAAGCAAGATTAGTATCACAAGGTTATAATCAGCAGGAAGGAATAGACTACAATGAGACCTATGCTCCTGTAGCAAGATTAGAAGCTATTAGGATATTGTTTGCACATGCTATCTGTCATAATATAAAGTTATTTCAAATGGACGTGAAGAGTGCCTTTTTAAATGGCTTTATAGATGAAGAAGTTTATGTGAAGCAACCTCTAGGTTTCAAAGATGTCAAGAAACTAGATCACGTCTATAGACTTCATAAGTCTTTGTATGGCTTAAAACAAGCTCCTCAAGCTTGGTATGATCGTCTAAGTTCTTTTCTTATTGCGAATAAGTTCACTAGAGGTCAGGTGGATAAAACCTTATTTAAAAAATGATTTTATTATTGCCCAAATTTATGTTGATGACATTATTTTTGGTGTTACTTCTGAAGTGTTATGTGCTAATTTTGAAAATTTGATGAAAAATGAATTTGAGATGAGCATGATGGGTGAATTAAAATTCTTTCTTGGGTTGCAAGTTAAACAAACCAAAGAAAAGATTTTTATTCATCAACAGAAGTATGTGACGGAACTGTTGATAAAGTATGATATGGGAAAAGTAAAACCAATGTCAACTCCAATGCACCTTTCAAACCATTTCTCTACGAATGAAATTAGCAAGAAGGTTGTTCAAACTCTGTATAGAGGGATCATTGGTTCCTTACTTTACCTTACAACAAGCAGACCTAATATTTTGTTTAATGTTTGTTTGTGTGCAAGATTTTAGGCAGATCCTAGAGAATCTCATTATATTGATGTTAAAAGAATTTTGAGATATCTATCAGGTACTACTGATCTTTCCTTAACGTATGAGAAAGGTAAAGATTTCAGGTTGATTGGCTACTATGATATGGATTACGCTGGAGATATGATTGATAGAAAAAGTACGAGTGGAGGATGTCACTTTCTTGGCAATAACTTAGTTTCGTGGTCAAGTAAGAGGTAAAGCTCAATTGTTCTATCAATTGCGGAAGCCGAGTATATGTCAGCTGCAAGTTGCTATTCACAGATGTTGTGGATTAAGTACCAGTTAGAAGACTACACAGTACAATAAGAAGAAATCTCAATCTATTGTGACAACACAAGTGCCATCAATTTGTCGAAGAATCCCATACAACAATCGAGAGTTAAACATATCGAAGTTAGACACCATTTTCTATGAGACTACGTTCAGAGGAAGATTGTGAGTCTTTAGTTTGTTAAGACGAACCATCAGTGGGCAGATATCTTCACTAAACCATTAAGTGAAGAAAGATTCAGAGAAATCAGACGAAACCTTAACATGGTGATGTTAAGTAATCAACCGTCTGATACGTCATGACCTAGATGAAAAGGTTGTAAGAGTTAACGGTAACCGTAACCATGAGTTACAGCTGATAATGTCTGTTAGAAGAAACTTTTGAAGGGAAAGTTTATCATAACCTTGAGAACACCACCTATTCTAGAACATTCATGATATATTCTGACAACCAACCTTTGGAGAACCCTAACCAAAAACCTTTCATTACTCTGTTTGGATTTCAAACTTTCCTTGCTCACACTCTCAATCTCACAAACTGACTTCACTTCTTTGGAAAAAAAAAAACTTCTCTATTTTTATTTCATTGTTAACTACAAGAAATGGAGACAACCATGACAAGTGGAAGACTTGTTAACTTTGAATCCCTGAAGCAGGACAACATAGATATTGAACCACAGATTGTAGCAGTCGGATAGAGGAATTTTTTTCAAATTCGAGAGATAGTCTACATGAACGAAGTTTATGATTTCTGGAATAATATGGAATTGATAGCTGATACTCTTGTATCTTAAGTGAATAACTTGTCGATTATTGTGACTATGAAGATGATTGAGAAGGTCACAGAGTGTTCATTTGAAGGAGAGAAGCTCACAAGCAAATCTAGATGGATGAAACAAGCCAGCGTGAAGGATACCTAGATCAATTTGTAGTTACATGGAGGCAATGATCCAAGGGAAAAGAAGGCGTCCAATCTTGTTCCAAAGGCTAGGGTATTACACTCACTTATTTTTCATTGTGTACTACCGATAACAGGGTCAAGACATTTGGTAACAATACTAGATGAATAATGCCTATTTCATCTACTAAATCGTCAGCCTATCAAGCTACCATTCCTTATCTTTCATTATATGGTAGTCTAAGAAAGACTCGACTGCCCTACCATACGGAATGATACTAACAAGGATATTCAGAGACTCTGGAGTACGTCTGGATAGGGGAAACATGGTGATGATGAATATCAAAAGTGTCATTAACTCTGCAACAATTGGCAAAATGGGCTTGAAGAATCTGGAGAAAGTATAAGCTGATTCTAAAAAGAAAGCCAGGATTGAGGGGGAGCATGCTAAAAGAGAATCTCCCTCAATAAAATCAAAATCTCGATCTATTAAGAGGATACATGCAGAAGGAGAAAAGGAATCATCAGAAAAATCAATGGGAAGGATGATATCTCTTAAAGAAGGAAACCAGGTGCAACAAAAGGGGACAGTAACCCTGGAAAGAAAAGGGGATATGCTACTTTCAGAGAAGCCAAAGCAAGCAAAAAGGTTGCCCAGAGTTCAAACCTTACGTCAACAAGAAGAAAAGAAAAAGAAAGAGTTGATTTATGGTGAAAAGTCTGGGAAGACAACATCTCAAGCAACCAGGTCCTTAGTTTCAATTTTGAGAGAAGAATCACCAAAATTGGCTAAAATGACTGAAATTAGGAAGAAATTGGAGTTTGAGAAAGTAAAACCTCAACTTCATCAGACTTCCAGATTGATTAAGGAGAATAAAAAGGAGAAAATCAGTACTAAGAAGAGCACTCCTACTGCTATTTAGAAGAAGAAGAAGAAGACAATGAAACGTAGTCTAGGACATATCAATACTTCTCGACTGTTAAGAAAAGAAGACTTGAGAGTCAAGATTATTGAAGAAATTCAACCTGTCAGGAGTAGCAATTCAATAATAATCAGAGAAATCCCAAAAAGGTCAGTTAATGTACAATTTCGAGCTATATTGGTAAATAGTAGTACCATGCATCTGTTGAGTGAGGACGAGAAAACTATGTATAATGTTCTGAAAGATGAAGGAACCAGAACATACCCCACACAAATGGCAAAGCACAAGTACATTATTTTTCCAATTACAAGAAAAACTGTGATCAAGATTGTGCCTGATTTTCAACCTCGACCTTTCATTGTTCGTAATAAGGATAAAGGGAAGAAGAAAATGTATTCTGAAAGGATAAATGATCTATCAAATGAACAAATTGAAGCTGAAGTGAAAAATATTGATGAAGCATGTTATGCAGTCCAATAGATTGGAACGTATGTTTCCTATTTCATTTCAACAATGTTAGGAAGCAATTGTGGTCAGCAAACCACTAAAGATTCTTTTCAAGTAGGTGGAAGACTTTCAAAAGGGCCGTACAGATCCATTAACGTTGGAGACCGAAGCTACTCAGCAGAGTTCTTTGTGCATCTCATTATGCACATTAGACCTTTATCAACTATGTCTTCATTTGGTGATGTTCTACACCTATTGGGAAGACAAGTTCCAAAACTAACTGGCCCTGATGATCTTAATCTTCCAAAACCTAACCTATCTATTCAACCTCCTACTATTACAATAATTGAACCAGATGTTATATCTTTAGATGCATATACTATGATTGTTGGTGTTGAAGTCGTACAACATAAGCCTGATGAAGATATTGAAGAGAAAGTTGATTATCTGTGTGCTTCTGTGGGTGACTTGCATAAAGAAGTAACGGATATTCGACAAGATATCAAGTCACTTCTCATTGAGATGAAAAAATTGTTTTCTAAAGTTTTGAAGCATCTGCGATCATGATTCTTTTTTATCAATAACAAATAGGGAGAGAAAGAAGAAGAAGAAGAAATGACAAAGATAGGGGGAGAAGAAGAAAAGAAAAAGGAGAACAAAATAGAAGATGGGAGATATTTTTTTTTATTATTTGTTATCATCAAAAAGGGGGAGATTGTTAAGCCAAATTGACTTTACGATTAATTTTAAAGAAAACCAAATAATGATGAAGCAAAAGAAAACGAGACGGAAGCGAAGCAAAAGAAAATGAGACAGAAGCCAAGCAAAATGAGACGGAAGCAAAAGCAAAATGAAATGGAAACAAAATGAGCGGAAACAAAAGCAAAATGAGATAGAAGCAAAATGATATGGAAGCGAAAATGAGACGGAAACGAAACAAAAATGAGACGAAGGAGTCAAAGACGAAGAATTAAACCAGTTTGAGTCAGTTACAGAACTCAACTGAATAACCGTTTCTTTAAAGATCAAGAATCAAGAAGAAAGAAGCAGTTATCAAGAAGCAGTTGAAGACGAAGACTATAAATATGAGTCGAAGTCGAAGACTGGAAAAGTTAGTGATTTTGTTAGTAATATTCAAAAGCTAAATACTTTATTTATGCGAAACCAGTATAAAATTGATGTGTCGACTCTCACTCTTATCTCTTAACTCTTGTTTCTATTGTTGATATTAATACTTCATAATATTGTCTGTCTATCGTTTTGAGAAAGCAATTTTTTTAAAAAAGGGGATTGTGTTAAAAAATTCAAATATACAATTCAACCCCCCCTTCTTGTACACTTTGTATATTGTATACTAACATGTGATTCACTTCAATTGGTATCAAAGCTCGGTGTCCAAGAACCACCATAACAAAGTGTGGATAAAGATCCATGGCAGTGTCACACGTATACATAGCTGAAGGTGCTTCAGTAACTAGACCTTCGACATTCAATAGAGAAGACTATCATTACTGGAAAGACAGGATGCAGCTCTTCATTGAATCTACTCATATTGATCTTTGGGAGATAATAAAAAATGGACCTTACACACCGGTAGATAAAGAAGGAAATGCCATTCCACCAATCAGATGGTCTGTAGAACAAAAAGCAAGATTCCAACTAAATTCAAAGGTCAAGTTCTTCTTAAGTTGTGCCCTAAGCAGAAGTTGGTACGATAAAGTTCACGGATGTAATACTACGAAGGAGATGTGGGATATGCTATCCATAGCACATGAAGGCACAAATGAAGTAAAAGAGTCCAAGATAAGCATTCTTGTACACCAGTATGAGCTGTTCAAAATGAAAGACGAAGAGTCTATCGATCAGATGTTTGGAAGATTTCAAACTATCATCAATGGACTTAAAGCTCTCGGTAGAACATACAACAATCAAGATCACGTTAAAAAGATCCTAAGAAGTGTACCGAAGAGATGGAGACCAAAATTTACAGTCGTATAAGAAGCCAAGGATTTAAGTATATTGAAGATTGATGAATTACTTGGATCTCTGAAGATACATGAAGTTGAACTAGATGCAGAAGATAAGCCCAAACGGGACAAATCAATAGCATTGAAGGCTGGACAGAAGAATCAGAAGAATCAAAGGAAGAGAAGCTCATCATCAAAAGCGCTGAAGATTGAGGAAGTCAAGGATGACGATTTCAGTAATTCAGATCATGCTTCAAGCGAGGAAGATGAAGAACTATCCTTTATCTTGAGGAAGATCAGACGCATGTGGAAGAAAAAGGCTAAGGGAAACAAAGAATCCTACTTCAAGAATAATATGAAAGATCAAGGGAAGATCGAGAAAACATCCATCACATACTATGAATGCAATAAACCGGGACATTACAAGTTCGAGTGTCCATTGTTAAAGAGAAAGCCAAAGAGGAGTAGAGAAGGCAAGAAAAGCATGATGGCAACCTGGGAAGATCTAAATTTGTCTGAATCAGATACGGACTCAGAGGCATCGATGCAAGCAAATATCTGCCTGGTAGCTGAAGAAGAAAGTGATGAGTAGGTAACCTCAAAATTTAATGAATTACAAGATGCATACTCAGAACTATTAGAGGATTCAATTATAAAGCAGTACAAGTTGCTTAAGAAAAAGTACGTAGAAAACTTGAAAAACACGCAAGCATTAAAAGAGGAAAATGTCTGCCTAAAGAAATAAGTAGACGAGATAAAGAAAAGGTTGTGGTAGATAGATCTGAAGAGATTAATCAGTTGAAACAGAGAATAAATAATCTTTTAGCTAATCTATCTACATTTAGAAAGAGTACGAGAAAAATGAATGATATAATAGGGAAATACAGACACCGCAATGATAAAACTGGGTTAGGTTTTGGTAAAAACCATCCTCAGTATAAAAAGATTTCTGCTCCCTTTAGGAAGAAATTTCATCAACCCAATCATTATCAGAGATGTCATCATTTACATCATCATACTATGAATTGTGCACGAACTAACCTTAAAGGACCCAAGAAAATCTAGGTACCTAAGAGACAGAAAATACCACTTGCAGGTATCCTTCCTTGGAAAAAACAGGCAGCATCATTAGTACTTGGATAGTGGATGCTCGCGACACATGATGGGAAGAAGGTCTATGTTCCTAGATCTTTAGTATAAGAAGGGATGATCGGTAACTTTTGGAGACAACTAGCAGGGCAAGATAATTGGAATCGGTAAAATTAGTAAAG
>JANJEY010000006.1:32942826-32953975 GCA_024703695.1 Erythroxylum cataractarum
TTCGAGGAGCTTAAGCGCAGATTGACGAGTGCTCCGATTCTAGTTTTGCCTTCTGGAGATGAGGGCTATTCTGTGTACAGTGATGCTTCGAGGAAGGGTCTCGGATGTGTTTTGATGCAGGGAGATCGGGTAATTGCATATGCTTCGAGACAGTTGAAGCCTTATGAGCTGAATTATCCGACACATGATTTGGAGTTAGCAGCGGTGATTTTTGCCTTGAAGATTTGGAGGCATTATTTGTATGGAGTTCAGACTCGGATCTTCACTGATCATAAGAGTCTGAAATATTTACTGAGTCAGAAGGAATTGAATTTGAGGCAGCGGAGGTGGTTAGAGCTACTTTTCTATCGTTTTAGTTTGACTCTGCTTCGTCTTAGTTTCTATCGTCTTATTTTGACTTTTTTTATCATCTTAGTTTGACTTACTTTCACTTCGTCTTACTTTGATCGTCTTACTTTTAACGTCTTACTTTCACTCCTTCTTACTTTTATGTCTTACTTTTATCGTCTCACTTCTATCGTCTTACTTCTACTTCGTCTTACTTTCGCTTCGTCTTACTTTCACTTCGTCTTACTTCTATCGTCTTACTTTCACTTCGTTTTACTTTTATCATCTTACTTTTATATTCTTACTTCTATCGTCTTACTTTCACTTCATCTTACTTTCATCATCTCACTTTTATCGTCTTACTTCTATCATCTTACTTTGACTTCGTATTTCTTTCACTTCGTCTTACTTTTATCGTCTTACTTTTATCATCTTACTATCACTTCGTCTTACTTTTATCGTCTTACTTCTATCATCTTACTTTCACTTCGTCTTACTTTTATCGTCTTACTTTCACTTCGTCTTACTTTGATTTCATCGTACTTTCACTTCGTCTAACTTTGATTTCATTGTACTTTCACTTCATCTTACTTTTATCATCTTACTTTTATCGGCTTACTTCTATGGTCTTACTTTCACTTCGTCTTACTTTCACATCGTCTTACTTTCACTTCGTCTTACTTCTATCGTTTTACTTTCACTTTGTTTTACTTCTATCATCCTACTTTTACTTCGTCTTACTTTTAATATAGTGTGCAAATAAAAGTAACATGAAGCGAAAAATAAGACGAACTGGAAACTGAGACGAAGCGGTTACCATATTATGCTATATAATAGTACAATTCTTCAAGATAATCCTCATGCTAGGTTCTTTCCAAGTCTTAAAGATACAATCTTGATCAACGCATTTACAATCTTCCTATTGGATCACAAGTAGTTGCTATATGGAATGACACTGACGATGAACAACATGATAAATCTCCTCATATCCAAGTCTGCACTAACTCAGTTCTGAGTTATAGAATTCAATCTTTATCATCTTCCTATTGGATCACAAGTAGTTTCTATATGGACTGACATTGACGATGAACAACATGATAAATCTCCTCATATCTAATTCTGCACAAACTCAGGTTTGAGTTATAGAATTCAATCTTTATCATGCATGCTATGACCCGCTTCAACATCCACTTTTTTTCCGCGCGGTGAATTAGGATGACATCATGGTATTAAGTGGTGAATATAGCCGCAGAGATTGCTGCAGGGAAACTCCAAATATTGAACAAAACCGTAGGCAAGATAACCCTTATGCTAGGTTCTTTCAAAGTATCTTGATCAACGCATTTACAATCACAAGTAGCTACTATATGAACTGACACTGACGATAAACATCATAAATCTCCTCATATCCAAGTCTGCATTAACTCAGGTCTGAGTTATAGTATTAAGCGGTGACTACAGCTGCAGAAATTGTTGCAGAGAAACTCCAAATGTTGAACAAAATCCTATGAAAGTCGAAGGAAAAAATGCAAAAACAAAAAGGGAAAAAATCAAGGACTCCAAAGAAACCAAAGCAAAAACGAAAACATACAAAAGCTGAAGAGAAACTCCAAAAACATCTGTACACACCAAAAAAAGTGGATGAACGTTTATACACACAATAAAAAGTCAATGGAAGTCGAAGAAAAAACATGCAAAAAAAATGAAAACGAAAACGAAAACTTACCATAGGTGCAGAGAAACAAAAGCTAAAACGAAAACTTTCCAAAGCTGTAGGCCATCTGTACATATAAAAAAAAGTGGATGAAACTAGAAGGAAAAACAACCGCACACAAAAAAATGGGCAAAAATGAAGGAAAAACGAAAACTTACCTAGGCTCGAGAGAAAATCGTAGGTCGTCTGTGCACACAATCAAACGTGAACGATAGTAAAAAAAGGAAATATAAAGCCTCGACTGATACCAAAGCTGAAGAGAAACTCCAAAAACATCCGTACACACCAAAAAAAGTGGATGAACTTTTACACACAATAAAAAGTCGATGGAAGTCGAAGAAAAAACACACAAACAAAAAAGGAAAACGAAAACGAAAACTTACCACAGGTGCAGAGAAACAAAAGCAAAAACAAAAACTTTCCAAAGCTATAGGTCATCTGTACACTTAAAAAAAAGTGGATGAAACTGGAAGGAAAAAAACCACATACAAAAAAATGGACAAAAATGAAGGAATAAACGAAGACCAAAAACAAAAACTTACCAAAAACGAAAACTTACCCAGGCTCAAGAGAAAACCGTAGAGCGTCTGTGCATATAATCAAAAGTGAACGAAAGTAAAAAACGGAAACATAAAACACGAAAAAGAAGCGAGAAGGAAAACTGACCAAGAGGGAAAACTGACCACAAATGGAAACAAAAGAAGTGAGAAAGCAGAGGAAGGCAAGGGCAAAGAGGAAAAACAAAGAGAGAGAAAGGACACAACATTCAATGAACAGATATAAGTTGTCACAAGGGCATGGATTGCGTGGTCGCCTGTAGGGGTGAGCATTATTCGAGTATTACCCGAATTATTTTCGAGCTGGGGTCGGGTAATTTCAAAAAATTTCGGGCCGGCCCAATTACCCGAATTAGGTTATAAAAATACAAAATTTCGGGTAATTCGGGTCGGGTAAGCTCGGGTAAGAAAAAGTTCAGGTTCGGGCCGGGTAAGATAAAAAAAATTCGGGTAATTCGGGCCGGGCCCGAACAATGAAATTTCGGCCCGAATTACCCGAATGCTCACCCCTAGTCGCCTGACAAAATAAGCCGTCAAAAGATTATTAATTAAGCGGGATGGATTGCGTGGTTAATAAGTAAATGGACGGGCGGGATGGATTGCGTGATCGTCTGCATGGTCATGTGAGGACACAACATTCAATGAACAAAATGAAAGAATTAAACAAAAGAAACAAATATAATCCTCTCGATTAAATGAACGATAGGGATGGATTACATGGTCGTCCATCTCAACTCGCTCTTAGTATATATTCTGCATGGTCGTGTGAGGACACAACATTCAATGAACAAAATGAAAGAATTAAACAAAAGAAACAAATATAAACTGCTCGATTAAATGAACGATGGGGATGGATTGCGTGGTTGTTCATCCCAACTCGCTCTTAGTATATATACTTAATAACTACACTGTATACTTGTAGTCTCATAGTCCTCGTGGGATCAACATATACTCGTTAGTGCTAGCTACTATTACACTATATGCTTGCGATTAAACAAACTATATCATATCATCACCATCCACCATTAACTAAATATATTATTTGATTATTTAATATTGCAAACTAATAACAATTATTAACTTATATAACTTAATAATATGGTATATTTTAATTAAATTAAATTTATCTTTAAGATATATAAATCTCAAATTTAATGAATTTTAATAATTAAAGAGTATAGTAACAAATAAATATTATTTTATGAATAATAATTTTCTTATTTATTTATTTATTTTAATAGAATATAATAAACATTTACTAATACTTATTAATAAATATTATAAAAAATTAAAAATAAATTATTAGTTAATTAGTTGACAAAATTAACAGACCTATATGTTTTATTTAAGAGTAAATTATAAAAAATTTAAAATTTACTCAATTGAATAATACTAACTCAAATTTTAAAAAGTAAAATTAAAATGATTTAACTTTTAATTTTTTTTAAATGACTTACCGTTAAAACCCTAATTATCGGTGTTGCCTAATCACCATATGGAACCCTGATTAGGGCTTGTTCACTGTTAGAATAAGCGATAATTAATTTAGGAATTTTAGGATTTGAGGTATTTTAATTTTAAATAATGAATGACGTGTAATACTTAGGTCACATGTGCTCCATATGATAACTAAGTCTGTTAACATGATTATTCACGTTAGTAAAAATTAAAAGTTGGAGTGTTTTTACACTACTTTTTCAAGCTTAGGCTAGTATCACAAATTTGAATAAAGTTTAAGATTTTTATAATTTATATTTTATTTAAATAAACAAACAAAAAAATATTATCAATAATAAAAATATTAATAATTAAATAAAATTTCTAAAATATATTAAAAATATATAAATAAAATTAAAAGCAAAATAAAAACAAAATACACCTAAATTTTCATTGTTTAATATTTAACGTGGTTCTGCCTAATTTTGGTGAGGCAGGACGCTACCGTTTGGATCCATGAGATTGATTGTCTTCAACAAGAAAATACCTGCAAAACAATACAAGGCACGTCGAGGGTTGATAGTCGACAAGCCCCTCCGACGCTCAAGTTAGTCTTTTTGGTCAGGGTTTTGGTGTCTGTAAGCAAAGAATATCAGGGTTCTAATGTTGTACCTATATCACGGCAAAGTAATACCTTATATATGGAATAGATGCTAGGTTTAAGTCTTTACGTAGGTCTCTACGTATGCATGGGAGGTTTCCGCCTCGAATGGGCTGTGGAAGCATGGACCTAGACCTGGGCCTAGCACAGCCGACCTAACCATAAGCCCCCTACTCCTCGAGTCTGACCTAGGAGAAGGGTCGAAGGAGTACATAAGGATCATATAGCGTGTTTCCAAGGTAGCTCGTGCTAGGCCCGATCGATTGATCGAGGGTAATGACACGACTGACCGATCGAGGGTAATGACAGAATCGATTGATCGGCTATAGCGATATGGTAGGTCGATCGGGTGCAACGATGAGGTCAATCGGGCGAGTGTAGTGGTAGGGCAGATCAATTGGACGTCAAGGCTTAAATGAAACACTAGGTATGATCATTACTGATGGTTCACGCCCTCTGAAAAACTGTCATGTACGTCCTTTTGATTGCTGTGCAGCTGTCAGGTGCGTCTTTTTAACTGTTGTGCCGTTTCAGATTTCTAATAACCCTAATTTACCTCAGCTCAGATTCTGCCACGTGTCCGCGTTCGACTTGGATGTTCTCCATGTGTCAAGCGTTAGTTGGGACGTCCGTTCGACCGATCTCCTATAAGTACTCAGTATCGACAGACTACAGGTTTTCTTCACGCTTGTTTTGCTCTCCGGCTTTCATTCTGCTTTCATTTGCAACTTCTTGCTTACAGTCTCTGGAGTTTTCTTTCAACTGCCGTCCAAATTCCCAAACTCAATCACCAAATAGGTACGTCCTTTTTCCTCATTTCTTCCTCTAAATTTTCTCTTTGTAAGAATGTCATCAACCAGTTCTAGAAGTGGGGTTAGCCCTAGAGATAAAATCGCCGACAGGGCCTCCCAACTAGCCGGATCGCTTGAAGTAGTGGCGGTGCCAGGGGTGAGAGGCATTGAGGGAGTCACGGTGAGTGACCGGAAGGATGGGATGGTCGTTGAGGAGCCACCTAAAGACGAATCAACGATGACCGTGGGGGAGTTGAATCGATCAATTATTAGGAATAATATCCCTTTGTCCTGGGGACCTAGGTTGGCCTCCAAGGGAGAACGGATCCACAGCAATTTGGAATGGTATTTTGCTGTGTCTGACAGCTTTTTCTCAATGGGTGGCATGAAGCTTCCGTATGCCCCGATCAGTGACGAGGAGTGCGTCGCCTACCAATTAAGGCCGAGAATTCCTCCGAATGGATGGAGATTCATTAACGATTTGGCCTTGCTGTGCTATCAGTTTGGATGTCCGCCTTCGGTCGACATCCTATGTCATTTTTTAATAATGAACTAAATTTTGAGCTCTGGGGCCGAGATCCCTCATATGCAGTATAGAGATGCTCGATATCGCCCGACCGGAACGGCTTCAAAAATCACTGCTTGGCGGACGAAGTATTTTTTTGTGAGGCCTCCGGGATCTTCCTTTGAGTCACAGCCATGGAGATATCCTCTATCCGAGCGATGGAACGACGCGTCGAGCCTGTCTCTTACTAGAGAGGAGTGAGAGGTAGTCGATCGTATTAAGGGGCTTGGTCGGTATGACTTCGGTCATCTCATTCTGGGATATCGCGGCGGAGCCTCGGTCGATTCATTCCTAATCGACCCCCCACCCCGAATTAGCAGGCTAGGAGAAGAAACTGCCCCCTCTGGTTGACTCCTCGTGGTCGAACTATTTACTGTATTTGTAAGTATTGGTTTCGATTTCTAACTTGCTTTTATTGTTGTGGTGTCATGGCCAGGTTCGACGATTTCGCCGAGTCCTCCAACCCTGCCAGAGGCCGGCACAAAGCTGCTAGACTGTCCTCAAAGATAAGGGGGACAAGAAAGGAGAGGCCAGCGCAGATGTCGCTCGACCTACTGTTTTCGAACAGGACATCGCTCGTCGTAGTGTTCCTGAGCCGTCTGCAGCAATGACCCGGTTGGCTGGTGAAAGCCTAACGGTCATAGAAGAGGAGGAAGAGTTTGAGCTACCTCTTAATAGGAAAAATACCATTCGGGAGAAGGGGGAAGAGCGTGTTGCCTGATTGGATAAGGGCAAGGGGAAAGGGCAAGCGGCGAGCGCCGAGAAGTGAGAGCCAGCGATCAGTCTGGATAAGGCTGCGTCGCTTGGGGACTTCGATGTGACTCTTCACATTGCTTAGAGGGTCATTCCTCCTGTAGACGAGAAACTTATAGACTCGTTGAGCAATCAGGAGCTGGGGGCTCGTCTCGTCCGTAGCTGTGCGAGGGATCTGGCGTTATCCTCCGTGATGCACCTCATATGGAACAGCTCGACGGGATTAACCGAACGCTGGACATGGAAGTCCACGATCTCCTTGAGCAAGTGAACACTTTGAGGATCGAGCTTTCGGAGGTCAAAGAAGAGAGAGACGTCTCCTAGGCTCAACTCTCTTCCTTGGAGGAGGAGAAGAAATTTTGGGAGGAGGCGAGGAGTATTTTGAAAGCTCAACTTGCTATGGGAGAGGAGGAAAGGAGCAGGGTGATTGCGGCGAGGGATGGGCTGGCCAAGGAATGTAAGGACTTGAAGAGGAAGCTGGAGACGGAGTAGGAGCTTCGATCAAAATTCCTCTAGGACTGCCATGAAGCTGTGAGGGATAAACTGAGGGCCGAGGATCGATTGATGGAGTTGCGAGGCTCCATCAAAAAGCAGAGGGTTAAGGAGATCAAGCGATGGAAAAGGCGGTTTTTATAGGGGGAGTGCTTAGAGTTCACTTGTGACTTAGCCCTTTTGATCCTGAAGAATTGCCACGACGTTTGCATCCCTAACGGATCAGATGATCCGTCATTCAAGGATTATGCCGAGCCGATGCTTCCCACCGCTCTTAGCCTTTCTCTGGAGGAAGTAAGGGAGATAGTTGAGAAGGAAAGAGAGGTCCAACGGGATGAGGCGCTGGACCTGAGTTCCGATGAAAAGGATGTCTCTCCTGTCGATCCAGCTGTTGGCCCTTCTCCTGCCGATCCGGCTGCTGGCCCTTCTGCTCCCCCTGAAGGATCAAAATGATTTTTTCCCTCTTCAATGCTCATATGGTCGGGCTTGTGGCCAGAACGTTAATTCAAGAAAATAGAGTTCTTTTATTTTTCATTACCACCTTTATTTGTCGTGTTGAGATTGAGCGATTTTTCTAAATAGCATGGTCGATCGAGACAAGAAAACTTGGCCAAGCGATAGTGAGGCCGAGCGATCCAAGATTTTATCCTAGCATCGCTTGGTTTCAAGATCCCGTCTTGGTAACCTAGCCGAGCGTTATCGAGGCCGAGCGATTCAAGATTCATCTTCTCGGTATCACCTGGTTCTAAGGATCTCGTCTTGACAACCTGACCAACTGTTGTCGAGGTCGAGCGATCCGAGATTCATCTTCTCAGCATCGCCTAGTTCCAAGAATCTCGTCTTGGCAACCTGGCCGAGCGTTGTCGAGGCCGAGCGATCTGAGATTCATCTTCTCGGCATCACCTAGTTCCAAGGATCTCGTCTTGGCAACCTGGTCGAGCGTTGTCGAGGTCGAGCGATCCAATATTCATCTTCTCAGTATTGCCTAGTTCCAAGGATCTCGTCTTGGTAACCTGGCCGAGCATTGTCGAGGCCGAGCGATCCGAGATTCATCTTCTCGGCATCGTCTGGTTCCAAGGATCTCGTCTTGGCAACCTGACCGAGCGTTGTCGAGGCTGAGAGATCTGAGATTCATCTTCTCGGCATCGCCTGGTTCCAAGAATCTCATCTTGGTAACCTGGCCGAGCATTATCGAGGCTGAGCGATCTGAGATTCATCTTCTCAGCATCGCCTAGTTCCAAGGATCTCGTCTTGGCAACCTGACCGAGCATTGTCGAGGTCAAGCGATCCGAGATTCATCTTCTCGGCATCATCTGGATCCAAGGATCTCGTCTTGGCAACCTGACCGAGCGTTGTCGAGGCCTAACGATCTGAGATTCATCTTCTCGGCATCGCCTGGTTTTAAGGATCTCGTCTTGACAACCTGACTGAGCGTTGTCGAGGTAGAGCGATCCGAGATTCATCTTCTCGGATCGCCTGGTTCCAAGAATCTCATCTTGGCAACCTGGCCGAGCGTTGTTGAGGCCGAGAAATCCGAGATTCATCTTCTCGGCATCACCTAGTTCTAAGGATCTTGTCTTGGCAACCTGGCCGAGCATTGTCGAGGTCGAACGATCTAAGATTCATCTTCTCGGCATCGTCTGGTTCTAAGGATCTCATCTTGAGAACCTGACCGAGCATTTTAGAGACCGAGCGATCTGAGATTCATCTTCTCGGCATCGCCTGGTTCCAAAGATCTCGTCTTGGCAACCTGGCTGAGCGTGGTCGAGGCAATCAGTTGGTGGAATTTTCTCCCCTTGCCAAATTTAGTGAGATTTTTCTTGTCAAAAAATTTGAAACCCCTTTATTGATGATGACAAAGGCGTGAGCCATTAAAAAACCTTACTGACAGGGCCAGGAAAAAGGTATCCATAAGTTGCACGTACAATAAACAATAATAAACAAAGACACGAGAACTAAAATAAGGCTTATCTATTAGTAGAATGCCTTCAGGTTTTGAGAGTTTCAGGGCCTCGGTAGAATCTTCTCATTCGTATCACGCAGGATATAAGAGTCATGTCCGGCTTGCTTGACCACTTGGTAGGATCCTTTCCATGTCTGACCGAGCTTCCCAGGATGCTTTCCAGCCGCCTCAGCTTTTTGCAGGACGTACCCACCGACCTTTATGTCTCTCGACTTTACCCTTTCGTTGTAAAACCTTGTTGCTTTTTGCCTAATGGCTTCTAAACGAGTGGCTGCCTTATCCCTGTCTTCACTGAGAAGCACAAGTTCTGCCCGGCGAGCTTCATTATTCCGCTCTTCTTCATAACTCGACACTCTTTGGTTGTGCAACACCATTTCTACTGGAACTAGGGCTTCTGACCTAAAGGTCATCCTGAACAGTGTTTCCCCTGTGGCTCCATTTAGGGTAGTTCTGTACGCCCACAATACTTCACCTAGTTTGTCTACCCAAGTCTTACGTCCATCTAAGCGCTTCTTGAGGGCACTCATTATCTTTTTGTTAGTGTTCTCCGCAAGACCGTTGCTTTGAGGGTGAGCTACTGAAGTTAATTGGATCCTTATTTTTAGTCGCTTGCAGAAATCTCTTAACTTGTCATTGTCGAACTGCTGACCGTTGTCTGTAACCAACACCATAGGCATCCCAAAGCGACTCAGTATGTTTCTTCTTACAAAATTTTCCATCTTCTGCTCAGTAATTATAGCGACCGCTTCCGTTTCTACCCATTTGGTGAAGTATTCCACTGCTACTATCAAAAACTTCTCATATCCAGGACCGAGGGGGAAAGATCCTAGTATATCCATTCCCCATTGAGCAAAAGGGATAGGATGGCTCACGATTTTCATCCTCTCGGTCGGCTGGTGAGACAGGTTACTGTTTTTCTGACAAGCCTCACACCGATTGACTTTCTCCTAGCAGTCTCTCTTCATTGTTGGCCAGTAATACCCCTATCTAATCAATCTATGAGCCAACATTCTACCTCCTACGTGATTTCCGCACATTCCTTCGTGGACTTTAACCATTGCTTGCTCTGCCTCTTCTTCGCTCAAGCATCGTAGTAGTAGCCAGTCATAAGATCGCTTGTACAAGGTGTCATTAACGATCGCATATTCGGCTGCCTTTACCCTTAGTTTCTTGACCTACAAGGTTTCTTTCGGTTGTGTTCCCTCGAGGAGGTACTGTCTGATTGGTTCCATCCAACTTGATCGCTCGGCGTTTGCGTCAAGAACTTCATTGGCTTTCTGAATGCTAGGCCGGTCTAGCCACTCGACCAAAACGTTATTTTTCACATCTCGGTCGGAAGCCATTTTGAAAAGCGCATCTGCTTTAGCATTTTGAGCCCGTTTTATCCTGTTGATCGAGTATTGCTCAAAATTACTCAACTCCTGCTTTACCAATTCCAGGTACTTGATCATGTTGCTCCCCTTGGCCTCATACTGCCCAGTGACTTGACCAACTACTATTTGGCTATCATTGTACACCTTCAAATGCTTTACCCCCATCTCCCTTGCCAATTGGAGGCTGGCTATTAGAGCCTCGTATTTTTCTTCGTTATTGGAAGCTCTAAATTCTAACTGAAGAGCATATTCTACCTTTTCTTCCCGGTGCAGGCTGATCAATACCACTCCTGCTTTGCATCCACTACAAGAAAATCTTAGTTTAGCGACGGAAATATACCGACAGACTATATAGCGTCTATTAATTGCGATAGCAACAATAATCCGTCGGTGAAAATAAGATGATTACCGACGGTCCACAAATCCGTTGCCAAAGTTAGAGGGAAATTTTCGCGGGGACTATTAGCGACGGACATATGTCGATGGAAATAATTCCGTCTGTAAATAGGGACGGAA
>JANJEY010000006.1:32954922-32966168 GCA_024703695.1 Erythroxylum cataractarum
CAATGCACATTCTCCACTTTCTGTTTTTCTTCTTCACAAGTACAACATTTGCCAACCATTCAGGGTATTTGACTTCCTGAATGAACCCAGCACTAAGCAGCTTTTCTATTTCTTTCTCAATCACTTCCTACCACTCTTTGCTTTGCCACCGCTTCTTCTGTCTAACCGGCCTGCAATCTTTTCGGATACCGAGAGAATGTGATGCGACCGATCGAAAAATTTCAGGCATATCGCTCGGTACCTAGGTGAAGACCGATCTATTTTCTACCAAGCAATCCGTGATTTCTTTGGCTAGGCCCTTCTGAAGCTCGGAACCTAGATTCGTAAACTTGGAGCGGTTTGCTTCATTCAATATGACCTGTTGCGTTTCTTCTACGGGGTTCATCCTCTCCGTTTCTTCATCAGCTCTCACGTCAAGAGAGCTTGTTAAGACTACCACCCCGTCTAGTGTCCTTGATTCCGCTAAGCAGTATTCCCTAGCAATTCTCTGCTGACCCCTGACAACACCGATTCTATGGGACGTTGGGAACTTCATTGCTTGGTAATAAGTGGAGACAACTGTTTTGAGGGCTTTTTGAGTGGCTCGTCCGATTATCGCATTGTACGCCCCAACAAACTTCACAACCAAGAACTCAACGTCCTTCTCCATCTGACACGGTTTTTGTCCAAATTTTACTTTCAAAAAGACTTGGGGAAATAGGTAGGCTGATGCTCCAGTTATCCCTTTGATAGGTCCTTCTATAGGCAGTAGTCGATCCTCTGGTATCTCCATCTACTTGAAGACATCATAATACAATAGGTTGACCGAGTTGCCCATATCGATCATTACCCGTTTCACCTTGTTACCCTCCATGTTCAGATTTACTACGAGCGCATTATTATGAGGACAGCTAACACTATCTAGATCAGATTCGTCGAATGGTATCATCCCATCGTTCTGCTTCTTTTTCTTGGCCGACAAGTCTTCGCCGACCTGCCTGGCATACCTCTTTCTTCCTTTAACAGTGGACCCGTTTGCTGCACTACCACCAAAGATCATGTTAATGACCCTAACCGGTCGGTCATCTTGTTGTCTGGTGTTTCTGTCTCCTCTTGCCCTGGACTGTCCTCTCACTTCGCGTTGATTGTCAGTATTCCCATTCTGCCTCCCTCCATTCCTATCATTTCGCCTTCAAGGCTGTCGCCAGTTGTCAGGCCGACCGCTCTTATTCTCATTGTCTCGATCAACATTCTTTCCGTACTTCAAAAATCGACCCAACCTTCCTCCTTGGATTAGGAGTTCGATTTCTTTTTTCAAGTCCCAACAATCCTCCGTGTCATGACCGATGTCTCTATAGAAGCGGCAATATAAATCAGGGTCCCTCTTCTTGAGGGGAGTCTTCAACTTATTGGGTTCTCGGAGGGGTTCCCCATCTGCTCTCATAGCCGCCAATACTTCCGCATATTGCCTGTTGAGCGGGGTGAAGAATTCTCATCGATGTCCTTGTCGATCGGTCGGCTTTCTCCAGCTCGGCTGATCCTTCTGCCGCTTATAGGAATCATCCGCTCTGCCACTCAGCCTGCGGTCGTCCGCTCTACGTTTTGTGTTTTTTAACACTTCCTTGAGCTGGATATATTTGTCGTCCTCCCGATTTCTTATCTCTTGAATAGACTTGGGTTGATCGAGGGCCAGTGAATTCTTAAACTCTTCATCCCTTGTGTTGCTCATCAGTGTCGCTAACATGGACGAGCAAGTGAGGTCAGGGATTTCAACAGCTTCGTTATCAAACCAAGCGATGAACTCCCGCAAACTTTCGTTCCTTCCTTGGGTCAATTACATCACTTCCAAGGTGGCCTTCTGTGGTCGTTTACTTGTAACAAATTGATTGAGGAAGAGCAGCTTAAAATTCTCGAAGCAAGTGATGCAACATGGGGGTAAACTATTGAACCATCGCCGGACTCCTTCTTGAAAGGCGGTGCAAAATGTCTTACATTGAATGACGTTGGGGACGCAGTGTAGGTTCATCATCAACTGGAAGTGCTGCAGATAGTCTAGGGGATCGGTCTTTCTAGTATATTTTTCATGCATTGGTATTTTGGTGCCGGCCGCTGGAAGGCTATCCAAGATCACCGGGATGAAGGGAGAGCTATATTGTGCTGATGGGTGATCCGGGTGGGAATTCATGGCCACATTGATCCGATCGTCCACGATTTTTTCTAGGGCTTCAACAAAGTGGCAATCGGCCATTATACCAATCTGTCATGTGGGTGTCTGCTGTTGTTCCTGTTGAGACTGTAAAATTTGACGAATCAATAGATCAGCCGCTTCCTCGATCTATTTTCGGGTAAGGAAGGTTTGTTACAGTGCAGAAGGATTTGCACCTAGGGGGTGCTGGAAATTTGGATGTGTATTGGTCTTAGCATTATCCTCCAGGGCTACGCTCTGTTCTTCTTGATCTGGATTCTGAGGTTGTGGGTGATCATTCGGGTGCGAAGATTGTGTGCGGGACTCATGATGCGTTGGCGGGAGAGTGACAGGTAACTGCAAACCCATCCGCTGTAGCGCAAGTGTCGCGACGGCGGCTATATCAGGGTTGGCTGCTGCCACCTGACTGATCTGAGTATTTATGGACGTGGTGCCCTGATGTCGGGCCCCACGGTAGGCGCCAACTGGTTCTGCTTGATTCTAGTGAGGTAGGACGCTACCGTTTGGATCCATGAGATTGATTGTCTTCAACAAGAAAATACCTACAAAACAGTACAAGGCACACCGAAGGTTAATAGCCGACAAGCCCCTTCAACGCTCAAGTTAGTCTTTTTGGTCAGGGTTTTGGTGGCTGTAAACAAAGAATATTAGGGTTCTAATGTCGTACCTATATCACGGTAAAGTAATACATTATATATGGAATAGATGCTAGGTTTAGGTCTTTACGTATGCATGGGAGGTTTCCGCCTGCGAATGGGTCATGGACGCGTGGACCTAGGCCTGGGCTTAGCACAACTGACCTAACCATAACGATTTAGCAAAACTCATGCCAAGAAATGCAAGGTAACCCAACACACTAAAATCATGACTACCATATACCATTTCTGTTGGCATGCACCATAACTCATTAAAAAATGGTACTGAAGAATCAATTATCAGACTACAGTATAATCTCGGTCGACACTAATCTTTTTGACTAGTATCGGCTATTACCAATTGGTACTAAAAATGCCAATTAGTAGTGGGACTAAATTAAAAAAAAAACAAAAGTTGGAGGACTGAACGTTAAAAAAATCTTAACCCTAATTGTTCATTTCCTCAAATTTGCCACTGCTAGTCTTCCCTCCTTAATTCTTTCGATCTCTTCTCTTTATTGTTGTCGTTGCTCGTCGTCCGGCTATTTGGTCTCGCTATTACTAAGCTGCTCGTCACCCCTGTTGCTTTTAAGTAACTTATTAATTTACTTTGGATTTTAAATGTGCTTTGAAGTGAGTTGCAGTTGATGGATACAGTGGGTAGCAGAAAAATAGCTTTCACTCTTTCTAGAAAGGTAATGATGATTTGTTTGTTTGTTTTTATTTTAAAAATTAATAAAAAAATCTTCTTTGAATTTTTAGTTTCATTTTCTTCAATCATTAAAATTTATGAAAATTACAAAATTAGTTTTTGTTTTTAATAATATGATTTATTATTATTCAAGTATATATTATTTAATTATTTAATATATTAATTATTAATAATAATTATGAATAATTTAATTTAATGTTATATTCAATTAAATAAATTTATTAGTAATTTAATTTTTGTAATTAACTTATTAATAATTATTAGAAAATATAATTAAAATTAAAACATCTTCAAAAATATATATTTAAAATAAATATTAGTTTATAAATAAAATTTAATTTTAAAATTATTTATTTTGTAAAATAAAATAATCAAAATAAATGTAATAATTTATCTTTAAGTTTCATCAATTATGTAATCATCATGAGTAATAAAAATATATCTAATTAATATTAATAACTAAACAAATTTTATTTTTATTAAAAATAGAAAACGAAAGCTAAAAACACAATAAAAAATAGACTAGAACCTAATTACATAGATATTAAGATAGAAGTTTAGGGATTTCTTTCTTTCCGTGTCACTTTGTTTTGAAAGTTGATGGCCACATCATCTATAATTCTTGAATTTCCCTTTATTCACATGTCACACAAGTAAAGAAAGATACAGAAATATCATCACCGATTCTATCCCGGAGATGATCAATCACCGAGGGGCCTCGATCATATGGAGGCGCATTTCTTCCACTTGGCAGTATGTCCGCCAGGGTCTGTCCTGGAAACTAGGCAATGGCTGACTCATCAATTTCTGGTTGGATAAGTGGGCTAAGGATTGGGGTCCGCTCATTTTCTTGGCGACGACACCCATCCCCGACAGCATGCTTCATGCCACGGTAGCGGAGTTTCTAGATGATAATAGCCATTGGCAGTGGGATGCCTTCCAGCAGTATTTACCCTCCACTATCTGTATGGACATAGCCGGGATGCGCAGGACAGGCGATTGCTTGCAGGATGATGAGCTGGTGTGGGGATCTACTCCTCATGGTTGTTTCACCATGGCGTTGGCTTATGCCTTAATTGTAGATACTTCGAAGCTTGCTCATCACCATATTTGGGACCTTATTTGGAAGTGGGTCGGACCCCAGAGGATTCGGGCCTTCCTTTGGATGATGGTTAAAGAGAAGCCTCTGACTAACCAACAGTGAGTAATCCGACACCTCACAACGGATGCTCGTTGTCATTTCTGTGGGCACAAAGAATCTACGCTCCACATCATTCGAGATTGTCCACGCGCGAAGCAGTTTTGGAGGACATTTCCCAGTGAGGTGGTGTCCACGACTTTTTTTTAACAGGACGTGACTAGCTGGGTGGTTCATAACTTGTGGGTCCCTTACCAAATCCACCAAGGGGATTAGGCTACGATTTATGGTGTGACCTGTTGGTTTCTTTGGCAATGGCACAACCGCAGTCTTTTTTAGGCTGGTTTTGTTTGGCCAAACAGGGGCCCTCACATCATATTGGCCTATGTCGAGTGGATTACGAAAGCGCAGACAGCGAAAAGATGCATTTTACGGCACCCAAACAGACCTATCGACAATCTAATTGGTTGGACCAAGCCTCCAGCGGGTTGGGTCAAAATCAATTCAGATGGGGCCCTCAAAGCAGGCGATACTATTGCTACGGTTGGTGGACTTATTCGGGATTGTCATAGGCGGTGGTGGAGCGATTTCCTGCACCACATAAGACTGGGCTCTTCTCTTACTACGGAACTCTGGGGAGTCCACTCTGGGCTCACTTTTGCTTGGACGCTTGGGTATTGACGGGTCATTATGGAAGTTGTCTCGCTCGAAATTATTAACATCCTCTCCTCTTCCAGCCCAGTTCTCACTGCTGATCTTCTTTTGGTGACAGGTACTCGGTAACTTCTTCATCGAGAGTGGGAAGTTCAACTGCAGCACGTGTTTTGTGAAGGGAACCAGAGTGCGGACCAGATGGCCTCTCTTACGGCATACTTTAGCCCGGGACTACACATTCTCCAAGATCCCCCGGCGTTCGTTCGGGAGCCCCTCCTTCGAGATTAGTAGGACGTTTTGTACCAGTGAACTCTACGCTAGCTAGGGTGCTTGGTTCCCCTTTGTACTATTTTTTATAGTGTACCTTCCTTTTCAGATTAAAAAAAGATATGGAAAGATCCTTAATTATCTCTCTTCTTATTCTATTAGTCTAACATTTTATTGTTATTTTTTATTTTTTATTTTACAATTAATTTTTAATTCTTTCTTTTTCTTTTTTAATTAATTAATTAATTAAGTATCATTTTTTTATAAATTTCCTTATAATTTTTCCAAGTAAAAATTATAGAAAAGCATCCAAACAATAAAAATTTCTTAATTGTTATTCTTTATTTTAACTTAATTTCTTCAAATTTTAAATAAAAACTTCTAAATATATCTAATTAACCCCACATTAAAGTAAACACAAGTGAAACTCTAATTAAAGAAATTAGTTAGTAACTATATTTTATTACAAAATATATAATTAAAATTTAATTAAAAATAAAATTGAAATTAAAATAATGTAAATGAAATATGAGAAAATATAAATAAACATGATCAAAATAAATTTAATACAGAATGTAAATGAGCATATTAAGACAAGGACTAAACTAAAGTTAAAATTATATTATAATATATTAAGGAATTATTAATTAATTTTATGAAATTGAAGTACTAAATTTATTTTATAATTCTAAAACAACACCGTAACAAAACTAAAATCAATATTAACAGCATGTTTGGAACAAAGTGAATTCAATTCAATTCACTTGTTTGGAACAGAAAAATAACCATGAATTGAATTCACATGTGGAATTGAAATCTACCCTCTTTGTACATTAAATTCACCCAATAACTCAAGTGAATTCAATTCCAAAAGGCTGCTCTTCTTCTTTTTTAATGTTGAAATGGGATTCTTCCCATAATACCCACTCTCAACTTCAACATGGTAACCATATCACTATAATAACCCAGCCACTCTTCTCCTAACAGCAGACGATGCAACAACAGCCTCCCTTTCATCCACACAACAACAGCCTCCCTTTCGTCCACGAAACAACACCTCTGCTTCTTTTTCCTGATTTTCCTTTTATTGAAGGTATTATTCTTTGCTTCAACTTCAGCCACATATTCTTCTGTCTTCCAACTCTTTTCAGTTTCAAATTGATAATTCTGTTGTGCCCATCACTTGCTCCTTTTTGTTTCGATCATGTTTTCTAATTATTTCTAGGAAAAATCGTTTGTTTGTTTGTTTCCTTCCTTGATTTTGAGTTCCAATTGTTGCCTGGTTTTTTACTTGGTTTCCTACACTACAATATTTTTTTTACGAGTTCTCCGCATAAAAGTTTTGAAGACAACGATTTCGTGTTTGAGATGCAAAACTTACCACAGACATTTGTTTGCACAATTATGGATTGATCATCTAATGTATATAAATTTTAAAACAGAACAGAAATAGACAAAAAAGTGTATATAAGGTTCTTACCTGAGTTATTATTGTCCATTGCAAATCTGGAGGGAGTTGGACAAAATCATCAAACTTAGTCCCTATTAGTATAGGAATGGTTGTCTGCAAAAATCAAGCAAGGATAACAAGTTTAAGAGGCACTAATGCTATTTAAGTTAAAGTACTATGGAATATTGCGTATTTGTTCTTCATGGGTCCATTCCATCAATACCATTCAATAGGAATGATGAAGTAAAATACTGCTAAGCATCCTCATGAATTGTGGGGGCTCTAGTTTCATAGATTATTGACATAGAATTGACCACCCATTGAGTTACGACTAAATTCATGGGCAAGTATTGAACTTTAAATCAATTTCATTTATGGTTTGATGTCTACATTGCACATCAATCATGATTATCAACCAATTGAGGTTAACAAGATATCCCCCCATCCCTTGTTTTTCTTTTCTAGTCTCTTTTATACCAGTGATAATCTCTTCATTTAATCTTGAGCATTGTAAATATAATAGAGACAATTTTTTATTCCGAGACCCTGCTCTAAATATGATAAAGATTTAACAACAAAATCCTGAACTATGATTTCTAATAGAGGGAATAACCAAACTTCGGAAAGTAACTAAACAAACAATGCAATAGAATCTGTTATATCTACCTAGTTAGATTTTCTTACTTCACTGTACCATCCAGTTACACTGCAAAGACAGGAAAAAGCATGCCTTTCTATGTTAGTTCGTTGATGGATTAGAAGCATTACCTTTTAAGTGGAGCTAATGCATGCTTAATTTCAAAAACACTGCTTAGAATTTCTAAGAATGAAGACATTCTTGATCACGATCTTGATTAACATAAGCTGTGGATCCAATTAGAGTTCAGAAATCAAAATTCTATTTGGCTTCTACTCTATGAAGTGCTTAGGTCTTGATGATTTTTACAACTAAATTCTTCAATAATCACTACATATTATTAAGGCAGTCTATGTATTATTATTTAGAGTTTTTTTAGGGTGCAGAATTTTCAAAGGGATCAATTTTATCTTTTTCACTCTTATCCCTTAAATATTCATCCTTCCTCCATCTTTGATTATAAACAAATTTTTTGTTGTAATACTGTTTATATGTTAATCTCCAAAATCTTAGTCAACATAATTAAACAAACCTTGCTTAACATTAATATTAATTCCTCTTATCTTCTTTCATTTGGGGTAGATTCTTAGGTGATAACATTTTCATTGTTGAATATAGAGATTACCATATATTTATTAATCACCCTAGTTTTGTTTTTAAAATTGGTATAAGGAAAACCTTTGATTTTATCTTAATCAGATTTCTCCAACTCATGGTCCAAACCAGTATATGCATTATCCAAAAACTTTTTCAGTACTTATAGAAGTGATCCATCTTTCTATATGATTATTGTGATGAATAACATTCTCTTATGCATTTATGCAATTCTTGATTTCATTGAAAATTTGAAGTTGTTTTGTTCCCTTTCTTTCTTTATGAAGATGTGAATGTGTCATAGGAGTAGGAATTGATATGTCAATATTTTTTCTACTTGTGTTATGACAGTAAATAAAATTTAAATGCAGGCGATATGAGAGGATTTGAAAGAAATGCTCTACTTGCTATGGTAGCTTATGTGAGTTATTTGGTTTGCTTGAGACATATATATCAATATATGTGTCGAGCTAATAGACAACTAGTGCATCCAAACAGAGGTTATAGAGAAATTGTACGTCATGAATTATTAACCGCAATAGAGACACATTAAAATGCATGTAGCATTTTACGCACGAGTTATGATGCATTTATTCGCTTATGTTCAATTTTTTGTGGGAGGGGATTGTTAAGAGATAACCAATATGGTTTGGTTGAGGAACAAGTTGGAACATTTTTACATATTTTAAGTGGTAGAGCTAGCACTCATTCACAAAGTTTCTTTTCCGATGATTTACTGAAACAATTAGTAGTCACTTCAACCAAGTACTTAGAGTAATAGTTACCCTCGAGGATCAATTTTTGGTTCAACCAAATGGTTTGGTGTCCCTCCTAAAATAATCAATATTAGAGGAAGATTTTATCCATATTTTTAGGTATTTTTTAAAAACAATTTATATACAAAAACATACTTTTTATTAATAAAAAATTCTAATACATTTTATGAAAATTTTAAAATTGTATCGATGCTCTTGATGGAACACATATCAAAGTAAAAGTTTCAAAGGAAAATATATCAAGATACAGAGGAAGGAAGAGTTATCCTACAATGAATGTCTTGGTTGCATGCACTTTTGACTTGAAATTTACATATGTCTTACCTAGATGGCAAGGTTCATCCTCAGATTCAAGAATTTTAGATAATGCATTAGCTAGAGAAGATAAACTCATTGTTCCTCAAGGTATCTTTTAATTGAAGATTATTAAATTCCATATTATATTCAAAAAGTTTTATTGTCAATAAGCATCTAGTAAATGTTTTAACTTTTATTTATAGGTAAATTCTATTTAGTTGATGCTGGATATATGCTGAGGTCTAGATTTATTGCTCCTTATAGAAGTACTTGATATCATTTAAAAGAATATTCTCAGCAAGCTCCAACTAATGCAAAAGAGTTATTCAACTTGAGACATGCTTCATTACGTAATGCAATAGAAAGGGCATTGGATGTTTTAAGTGCATATTTCCCATTTTATCTGATATGTCAAGATATGATGTGAACACATTATCTGAAATTATGTTAGCTTGTTATGTTTTACATAACCTTTTGATACAATATGATCCAGATGAAGAACTTATTGCAAGAGTTGATAGAGAGCTATTGAATAGTGATCATGAGGATGATAATGTCTTTAGAGAAATTGCTAGGACTGAAGATGGTAGAATAGGAGAAATAATAAGAAATACTATCGCTGCGAATATGTGGAATGATTACATTTGTCAACATTGATTTGTTGAAATTTTTATCATTACATTATGTAACTTTATTTATGTTTTTTTTTTCTCTTTTTGTTACCTCCACTTGTAAACATGATTGTTTGTCATTTGAATGTAATTGTCTTTAACAATTTTATGTTTGTTTATGTTGTTGAGAAAAAAAAGATTTAATAACAATATAAGATGGCTTGTGTTGGATTGTGTTTGGAAAAAATAGGTGAAGATAGACGTAGAGGTGAATTATGATAAAAAAAATCTATTGGATATTTTAGGTGGAATTATGAAATAGATAAGTGCATGCTTCAAGTTCTTATGGAGTAAAAAAATAAAGGCCAAAAGGAGGATAGACATTTTAATGCTGGTGCATATAGAGAGGTAATAAAGGAAGTTAATGAAAAGTTTGGGGTTAAGATTAATAAGAGCAAAATTGTAAATCGATTGAGAACTTTAAGGGAAGAAATGCATTTGGTAATATTTCTTGATGGCAAAAGTGGAATTGGATGGAATGATATCACCAAGACATTTGAAGCGATTCTAGAGGTATGGTAAAGTTTGACACAGGTATTTTATTTAATACTTATATAGTTATTTTTTTATTTGTATTATTTTTTTGCATGAAGTTTGTTGACATAGTTTCTTGTATTTTGATTGACAGGTTAACGAAAAGGTGAAACATATTCGAGGGAAGCCTTTACCTAATTTGGACTTGTTCGTGAGATCTATGAGAAAGATAGAGCCATCAGATCTGAAGCTGAAAGTGCAAAAGAGAATATTCAAAGATGGGAAAAGGAAAGATGGGATATGAATATTGAGGACATTGATAATATGCAAGCAAATAATGAGGTTCATTTCGAGATTTTTTATCCATTTGAGAGTGAGAGTAATCCAACAACACCAATAACTCAAGCTCCTCATCATCAACTCCTTCAGTGTCAAAGCCATCCTACACGGGTAAGAAAAGAAAAACACGAGTGGAAGATCAAATTTCTTCGGAATTACAAGTTATGTCCAATGCAATGAAGATGGATTGCCAGTACCTCCTTAGATGTTTTGAGTTGAAGTGATATGCTAGAGTTGCTACAGTGTTAGTTCTCATATGTGTATTGCTTCCTTCTTACTGTGATATATTGTGTGAACCTGATGTAAACATTTTTTCATATTAATGAAAATTCGTCTTATTGGCCAAAAAAAAAGACCAATGTAATGAAAGAAATTGCACAAGCTATTGTAGCCACAAACTCTCGTGTTAGAAAAGAG
>JANJEY010000006.1:32974617-33000871 GCA_024703695.1 Erythroxylum cataractarum
TTCTCGGCAAGCTCCAACTAATGCAAAAGAGTTATTCAACTTGAGACATGCTTCATTACGTAATGCAATTGAAAGGGTATTCGGTGTTTTGAAGTGTAGATTTCCCATTTTATCTAAGATGTCAAGTATGATGTGAATACATTATCTAAAATTATGTTATCTTGTTGTATTTTACATAACTTTTTGATACAATATGATCCGAATGAAGAACTTATTGCAAGAGTTGATAAAGAGCTATTGAATAGTGATAATGAGGATGATAATGTCTTTGGAGGAATTGCTAGGAATGAAGATGGTAGAATAGGAGAAATAATAAGAAATACTATCGCTGCGCATATATAGAATGATTACATTTGTCAACATTGATTTGTTAAAATTTTTGTCATTACATTACGTAACTTTGTTTATGTTTTTTTTTTCTCTTTTTGTTACCACCACTTGTAAACATGATTGCTCGTCCTTTGAATGGAATTGTCTTTAATAATTTTATGCTTGTTTATGTTGTTGATAAAAGTAAGAGTTAATAATAGTATAAGATGGTTTGTGTTGGATTGTGTTTGGAAAAAATAGGTGATGATGGACGTAGAAGTGAATTATAATGAAAAAAAAATTGATAGATATTTTAGGTGGAATTATGAAATGAATAAGTATATACTTAAGTTCTTGGGGAGCAAAAAAATAAAGGCCAAAAGGATGATAGAAATTTTAATACTAGTGCATATAAAGAGGTAATAAAGGAAATTAATGAAAAGTTTGGGGTTAAGATCAATCAGAGCAAAATTGTAAATCGGTTGAGAACTTTAAGGGACAAAATGCATTTGGCAATATTTATTGACGGAAAAAGTGGAATTAGATGGAATGATGTTACCAAGACATTTGAAGCGGTTCCAAAGGTATGGCAAAGTCTGATACAAGTATTTTATTTAATACTTATATAGTTAATTTTTTTATTTGTATTATTTTTTATGCAAGAAGTTTGTTGACATGGTTTCTTGTATTTTGATTGATAGGTTAACGAAAATGTGAAACATATTCGAGGGAAGTCTTTACCTAATTTGGACCTTGTTTGCGAGATCTATGAGAAAGTTAGAGTCACCGAATCTGAAACTGAAAGAGAAAAAATAAGAAGGTTCAAAGATGAGAAAAAGAAAGGTGAGATGGAAATTGATAATATGCAAGCAGATAATGAGGTTCATTTAAAAAGTTTTTATCCATTTGATAGTGAGAGTATTCCAACAACACCAACAACTCAAGCTCCCTCATCATCAACTCCTTCAATGTCAAAGCCATCCTACACGGGTAAGAAAAGAAAAGCACGAGTGAAAGATCAAATTTCTTTGGAATTACAAGTTATGTCCATTGCAATAAAAGAAATTGCACAAGCCATTGTAGCCACAAACCCCCGTGTTAGAAAAGAGGAGGAAATATTTGACGCAATGAAAGAATTAGGATTAGAAGGACACGCTCTCTTGAATGCAGTTGATTGACTTATAGAGCATCCTAATTTTATTGGTGTATTTTTTGTATGTCCAGTTGAACTCCGTTTAGATTGGTTGGTGTTAGGTTTTTATAGCTTGTTCCATTTAAATGTGGAACTTTATGGATGATGTAACTTGTTCTATGCATGTATGAATTTATATTTTTTAATTTTCTTATGTAACGATCTTTTATCTCCTTATCACAGGAAGATATGTTAAATTTATTATGATATTATATGTAATTTGAAGTAAAATTTCAAAATTTGATAGTGCCTTGTAGTTATCAACGCAAAAGAACTACTGCTCATTCATTTATTTTTTTTCAAAATATAACAATTTTCTATTATCTTTATAGCTCGGTCTAGCCTAATGTTATTTGCAATCAATTTTTTCTTTCATTTTAATAATGAATTTTTTTAATAATATTACTTATAATGAAATTGATGTTTATAAGTTGTATGTAAGTGTGAATGTTTATTATTTAATAAGATTCTTTTATAGTCAAAGATAAATGTGTCATATGAAATAATTAAATTTATTTTAATTATATTTTAAATAATATAATTAAATTTAATTTTAATACTACTAAGTTTATTCCGAATAATATAAATTGAATTGAATTGAATTACTTTAATGAATTGAATTTGAAAGTTTCAAACACCTTACATGGAAGACTATATATTCATCGATTAAAACGCCAAAGTAAGAAATTGAAAAATAGGAACAAATGAGTTCCAAGCAACAGCACTGCTGCATATCCCACCTCTTCTTCCAGGCAGCAACCGATAATCCTCGCAAAATCGCCGTTATACATCCACCACCATCAACACCTGCCGTTGTGACCCCAAGAAAACTAACCAACACTACCCACGGTGATGGTGTTAATGGTCCTGCTTTTTACGAGGGAGATGAATGCTTCGCTTTCAGTGAAGTCTTGAAGTCTGTCGATTCCCTCACGATTCGCCTCCGTTCCATCCTCGATGGTGCTGCTTCTAATGACCCTTTTCTTCTCACACCACAATCCATATCAGGTTAGTTGCTATTCTCTTCCCTTCTCTACGTTCATTTTTTTGAATGATCTTCCAACTGTGGCTGGCGTGCTGCAGGGAAAACTGATCTCAAGTCTTCCATATACTATAAGCAAGGTTTGGAGCAGTCTCTTAGTAAACCCAGAATTGTAGGAATCTATATGCCACCTTCAGTAGAATACATTATTGCCGTGCTTTCAGTTTTGAGGTGTGGAGAGGCTTTCTTGCCTCTCGATCCTTGTTGGCCCAAAGACAGAATCTTGTCCATTCTTTCCTCCTCAGATGCTCATCTTGTTATCACTTGTGAGTTATCATTTGTCCGAGGAGGTTATGATGCTGTTAGCATATCAAAAGGGCTTGATCAATTCGATTATTGTCCTGTCTTAAACTTTTCAATACAAGATAGTTTTCAACATTGTACTGGTCCGCTAGACCTAGTTTGGCCCTGTGAGAAAGTGAAGAAAAGAAATTTCTGTTATATAATGTACACATCTGGGTCAACAGGAAAGCCCAAAGGCGTATGCGGCACTGAACAAGGTATTGTGTTGGAGTTTCCAGTTTATTATTGCACGACTAACTTCTGTAATGTTAGGTGTCGTGGTGTAGGAAACTTTTTTAATTCAGAATTAAATAGCTTTTCAATGTAAGATCTTCTTAGAAGCTCTTGTGTTTCTAACCTACTGATTTGATTCTGTTCTAAAGGAGTGATCAAATCCACATATTAACCATATATGATCCAGTGGCATGCCATTCCTTTTGCATTTTGTCTCCTTTTATGTACTTGATTTTTAGAATTACTTTTCAACTTGTTGGAGTCCTTTTTGTTTTTGATTAATTTCATTTCACTTACAATAGTCATTCTTCTGCATCAAAACATATTTCATTCTAGGATTTCTGTGATCCTAAGATATTTCCTATAAATTCTTCTGTCATTTGAAAATATTAGCATAACATACAAGTGTGAGGGCCCAAGTTGCCAAATTTTGTGTTTTGATTATGGCTGCATAATATGCATCTAAATTAGAAAAGTACAAATATGAGCTCTGTCTCTTTAGCATTTTTGTTGTTATAATTCAGTTATCTAGTTTTTGTTTGTGAAACAAGCATTATGGTTTTATATCCTTTCTTTTCTTCTCAGGCCTTTCAAATCGCTTTCAATGGATGCATGAATTTTATCCTTTTCATGTAGAGGAAGTTTTATTGTTCAAAACATCTATAAGCTTTGTTGACCACCTCCAAGAATTTCTTGGTGCTATGCTTACTCCATGTTCGTTGGTCATACCCCCCTTCAACGAATTGAGGGTGCACCCATTTTCTATCATTAATTTTCTAGAGGTACAGACGTTTATTGACCTTTTTATATACTTTAGTTTCTATTTTTCAATTTCTTTTTCTTTGATGAGTTTAATTATTGCTTGTTTTGTGGAATTAAGTTGTTGGGATTGAATTTAATTTTACAATTTGTGTTTTTATTTGTATTGTTACTATGCCTGAACTCTCATTTCTTGTTGGGTTGTATGCGTTAAGCTTTTGCTTTTGGAAAATGTTTAGAGCAATTGTTCAAGGTTGAAGATTATTCTATACGATTTGAAAGTTAAGTAGGAAGATCCTATGAAGCTCTATTGTGACAACAAATCAACCATCAATATCATTCTTAACACTATTCAACATGATAAGAAAAAACACATTGGAGTTATAGACATCTCATCGTGGAGAAATTGGAGGAAGGGCTTGTATGCACATCATATGCTCTGTCGGGAAGCCAACTAGCTGATGTTCTAACAAAGGGGTTGAACAGTTTAAATTTTCATGATATTATTTCCAATCTAGGAATGGGGGACATCTATTCCTTAGCTTGAGGGGGAGTGTCAAGTTGTATATTTATTATATATCGTTTTAGAAAAGTCATTTTCTTGATATCCCAACGATTATGATCTTAACCTATTGTTGTTTCCTAGGAGAGTGTAGAATCCTAGATACTATTCTCTTTTCCAAGGAGAGTGTGGAATCTTAGGAAATTGATACCTATTCTTAGAGATTGTATCTTATTTTTCCTCCTACTTTAAGGTGTATATAAACGTGTAATCCTAAATCATTAAGAAGGCAAATCTTTTTCCTTTCTATTTTGTGTGAATATGTTTACATTTTAGATATTTTTGAATTTGTTTGAAATAATATAGCGAAGAAAGGTTTTCTTATTTGGTTGCTGTAATTTAAGTTGAGTGTGCTGAATTTATGGCACGTGCAAATGTTTGTCTTTGATTTTTGTGACATCTTTTGGTGTATTTATATTCCCTACCCTTGTGTCCATAAATTTTTTTACACCCATTAGTAGTTCCATGCTAAAAGATCAGTCAAGTATTTCCTATTAGAAAGAATACAGAAATATTAATTGCTGGGAGATTGATTGGATTTTCTTCTCCAGTAACATATTGAACGCACAATCTTCATTTTTAACTCTTTGTATGATTGGTGTACAACTTTTCTTTTGAATGTGCAATCTTTGTGCTTGCAATTTTTATTCTCAACTCTTTATGTGATTGATGTACAACTTTTCTTTTGATGTTTGCTAATTTTATTTTTTAATTTTTTCCTGGTTTTAATCACTGACAAATTTTCAAATTGCTTCATCAGGCCTATTCTATTACTAGGTTCATTACGGTTCCTTCATTAATGAGAATGATCCTTCCTACTTTGGAAAGTAAACATGAAACACAAATTCCATATTCTTTGAAAGTGTTAGTGCTAAGTGGTGAAGTTTTTCCTTTATCCTTGTGGCATCGTCTTTCAAATTTACTACCGAGGACCTCTATCTTAAATTTATATGGCAGTACAGAGGTTAGACATTTCTAATCCTTCCATTTATCATATTGTTTATGATCTTCATTTTTATTCATATCTTACCTGTTTTCTTCAATTATATCCTTGTATTAAATTATAAATCATGGTATCGATGGTGCTTCTTTAAGGTGGCCCTTTCTCTAGCTGTCTTTTATTTTTTAAATTAAGTAATCTTAATTTGAGGATCAAATATTCCATATAGTGTTGAACTGTTGATGCACTTAATTTGGCTGTTCGTTGATTGTGTTGCTACATTTATAGTTGTAATAGGCTTCTAGTTATACTACCCGTTACTGTTCTTTGATTTTTTTTTTGACTGACATATGGATGTTTTAATTAAGGTATCCGGTGATTGCACATACTTCGATTGCAAAATGCTGCCTAAGATTTTGGAGGCCCAAGAACTAACAAGTGTACCAATTGGTGTACCTATAACTAATTGTGAGGTAATACTTGTTGGTGAAAGTGATACTCAAGGAGAAATGCATGTTAGCGGTCCCTGTGTTTCAAATGCTCATATTTATGAGTCTGATGGGATGGATCATGGCTTTGTAAAAATGCATAAAAATCTCAAAATTTGTAACTGTTTGGTTGGTGACTGTGGAAGTCAAGTGTATCACAGAACAGGCGATTTTGCACGAAGACTACCTTGTGGTAACCTTTTATTTTTGGGTAGAACAGATCGGATCATTAAGGTTAATGGGCAACGTTTATCTTTAGATGAGATTGAAAATGCCCTTGATGGACATCCAGGAGTTATGGACGCTGCTGTAGTTTACCATAAAAGTCCTGAGGAAATTTCACTCTTGGAAGCATTTTTGGTGCTAAAGGATAAAAGAAATTTTGGGGATTTTGCTAGATCTTCAATTCATTCTTGGTTGATGAGCAAAGTTCCTTTAGCCATGATTCCTAGTAGATTTGTGTTGGTAGAATCATTGCCTATATCTCTAAGTGGAAAAATTGATTATGCTTTCTTGGCAAGTTCATCATTGGTTGAAGATAAAACTAGTGACACCATGACTAGTGATCTATTGCAAACTATCAAAAAGGTAATCATTCATCCCTATGAAGTGGTATCTTTTTTGCCCAGTGTCTTTTATGGCCAGTGTCTTTTATCATATGAATAAAGACCCAATGATGGTCTAGAAAAGAATGACTTGCATTGGTTGTGAAAGTGAGGTTATACATATTGGTGGAATTATACTCAAGGAGAATATGGTACACCATTTTCATTTTTACTTAGCTATTTACTGTTGTTGGTGATTATGTATGAATGAGGATGATTCCTATTTGGAATCCAATTATATTCTAATTCAACACATAACATTCATGGATTACACCACAAGTAAGACCATTTTTTGGTTGTCCCTGTGTTTAAGTAAATTTTCTTAGTATACAACTATTAATTTTGCTCGTTTATGCTATAGATGTTTAGTTGTTTCTTATTACCAATAATGTATTGTAAATATTTTACAGCTAGTGCTCTTACTTTTGGTTTCTTAGTCCTAGTAGCATTAAGAAAAAGGATGCCCTATTTGATGGAACTGATAATGATCACTTTTCAAGGCCAACTTGCCCACATGCTTTTTGGGAGCCTTCATGTATTATACTTGAAAGTAATCGCTTTACATGCATTGTTTCTCCTAATTAGACATTTTGGTTTCCGTTAATGATCCTATTGAGTTAGAGGACGAATAACCCTTTAATTAATATCTTCCTGACTTCAAGCCCTATCAACAAAGTTATATTTATTTTATGATTTTTGGACAGGCATTTTGTGACACTTTGCTGGTTCAAGAGGTTTCTGATGACTTGGATTTCTTTATCATGGGAGGAGATTCCATTTCTGCAGCTCATTTATGTTATAATCTTGGAATTGATATGAGAATGATTTACAACTTTCATACTCCCACCAAACTTCACATTGCTCTTATTGATCAAAAGGACTCTTACAGAACTGATGTCAACACTTATGGTACTTTGAAATCAGATCTGAAAGCAGATAATAGGGATATGCTAGAGGCAGTGAGTTTTACGAGTCCTGATCTTCTTAGTCTTGAATCACACAAGTGGAGTTTAAAGAAATATCATGAGAAAAGTGAGGAACATGCTATACATTCCAAACGATTTAAGGGTGATACAGAGAAACACAACCCTTCAAAATGTGTTGCTACTATGAATGGATGTACTTGGTCTGTTTCAGTTCCAATGTCATGTTCTTTCAGTCGGTGCAATAAGGTTTTATATGGTGGAAAGAGTAGATTGGGCAATGAATGTCAAGTAATTAGATTAACAGAATATTCAAAAAGTAGAACAGACCCTTGCATGCGAGAATTGTGGAAAGTTGACATGGAGTCTTGCGTTGACGCATCGCCACTTGTGGTCTTAAAAGACCAGGATGCCTATCTATTTGTTGGATCCCATGCACAAAAGTTTGTTTGTATAAATGTCAAAAGGTAAACTTCATTTTGTGCAAGAAAGAATACCTATTCCATAGAGTATTGAATATAGTCATTACTCCTATCCATTTGTCTATCATTCATCACTATATTGCAAATCGTACTCATATCATGTTAATTGTTTGAATGGACACTACATAACAAATATTTCAGATTTTTAAGTTAGATCAAATTGTTGGAACTTTTTCGGGGTATTTAAATTGTAAGGCATATGCTTTAATTAATACAATATGAGAGGACTTTTGTTTGGGTTGTAGCAAATGCCTGATGTAGGCTTGTAGTGATTACGATTGATTTGATGGTAAACATCATAAAGTTGACGTAGGAAGGACAAAGAATATGCTAGTGCTTTGTTAATAACAAGTATAAATTGTAATTCTAGGACTACTGGAAAATTTTAGTTAAACTAGAATTTAGACTATTGGTTTGGCATAAATAAGGAGTTAAAACAAATGTATAGATTTAGGATTCACCCTTATCATTTGTCAAAAGAAATTAGGAATTGCTCTTTAAGTTTGAAATTGTTGATCTCAGAAATTAATTTTTAGTATTATCATTATGTACCTACTAATATAATGTGTATCATATAATAGAATAGTTTAGATAGGCTATTTAAAAATGCTTGTATTAGTATATAGGTGGGATAAACCTAATTAATAACACAATCTATTCATATGTGGGAATAAATTTTGTGTTGCTCTTCTTTACCCTTTCTTATTTATATTACTTTCATATGGTATTAGAGTTGGGTGAAGCTAAAAAATCCCCACAACTGTTAGGATCAATCACTGACAAAAGACTGCTATTGAAATCACGACCTGTGTCTCATCGTCTCTCTTTGTTTCATCACTATTGCTAGATTTTGGTTTGACAATGTGGAGTTAACTTTATTCTTTTAAGAGCTATTAATGCTAACCTAATTGAGCAAAATTAAAAAATAACCCTAATACTAATTGAGCTCTTTATCAAAGAATTGATGCATACACAAAATAGTCTAAAACTTACTATTAAGGAAAATAAACCTTTAAACTATTAAAAAAAATAATTAACTACTATAACACTTGAATGCTTAATCTTATTCTTCATTAGGCTTCTCAAATTGATGAAAGTTGACCTGTATGATTAGATGTTGTCATACATGTCTCTCTTTGAGATTTACTTGTACCAATCTCCTCTTTAGAAATTGGTACTTCCTTTTATTCTCCTTCAAAAACATCCTTTACTCCATATTTATATATGATATGAATAAGGAATTGAGAGAAATTGAGAAGAGGGATAGTGAGAGTTTTTAGAAATCAGTAGCTTCCTCTCTCTTTATATACTAAATTATCTTATTCATATAAGATAAATTACAATTATAATCCCTAAAAATTCTCAAAATCAAATCACAATTGTGATCCCCAAAAGTCCTCTTAATCAAATCATAATCTCTAACACTCCCTCTCAAGTTGGAGCATATATATCAAAGCTCCAAGCTTGTTACATAGTCGTGTTACATGACTTCCAACCAAAGAGTTGGTAAATAGATCAGCCAACTGGTCCATAGGCTTCACTTGAATGGTTGTTATCACATTTTGTTGCACCTTATCTTTGAAAAAGTTATAGTCTATCTCAATATGCTTTATCTGTTCGTGAAAAATTAGATTAGAAGTTGTGTAAATGGCTGCTCGATTATCACACGTTAACTCTATAGGTTGAGTTTGTTGAAATCCAAGTGTCTGCAACATATATTTTACCCAGACAAGTTCTCGGATCATATATGTGATGACTATATATTCTATTTTTGCACTTAAACAAGAAACAATTGTTTCTTCTTACTTTTCCATGAAATCAGATTGCCACCAACAAACATGTAATATCCTGTAGAAGATAGTCCATCAGTCCTAGAAGCAGCCTAATCAACATCACTATAGGCCTGAATTGGACAATGACCATGGTTCTTATATAAACGTCCTTTGCCATGATTGTGCTTGAGGTATTTCAAGATTCAAATAGTTGCATTCCAATGGCTAGTTCGAGGGGATTCATAAATTGACTCACCACACTTGTACTAAATGAGATGTCAGGCCTAGTAACTGTAAGGTAGTTTAATTGCCCAATCAGTCTCCTATAATTTCTTGGATCTTTTAAGAGTTCTCCTTGGTTTGCATCAAGTTTGAGTTGGGATTCATTGGAGAATCCACCAGTTTGCATCCCAACAAGCCAGCTTCTTCTAGAAGGCCTAGAACGTACTTGTGTTAGGAGAGACAAATACATCTTCAGATTTTGCAACTTGGATTCCAAAAAATTACTTCAATAAACCATGATCTTTTGTTTTGAATTGTTGTTGCAAGAATTCCTTTAATCTATGAATTCCATTTTGATCATCACCAATAATAACAATATCATCAAAATATACGATCAATAGAATTTTACGTAATCTTATGTGTTCATAGAACACCGAATGGTCTACTCCACATTGCTTGAGACCAAATTTATTCACAACTGAATTGAATCGTCCAAACCATGCTATAGGAGATTGTTTTTTCTTTTTGGTACAGTGGAAAACTCAAAAATTGAAAATAAAATAAAATATCGCATTGTTATGCGGTACAAAACGCCTTGCTGGTCCCGGTGGATGAGCTCCACTATTGACATCGGTGGCTCTTGAAGGTAATGCATGCCTGGGCTGGCAAGGATTGCGAGAGCAGTTAGGTTATCCATGCACTAGTTTCTTTTGTGATGCACGTGCTGAATTTGTACATCCCAATCTCGTTGGATTAGCCCACGGGTACCTGTCAACAAAACAAAATTATTAGAAAACTAAATACTTGAAGAGGATAGAATATTGATGACTTCTAAGGAATCCACTTCGATAATGACTTGGCAGTACCCAAGCGATCAAGCCAAGGTGAGATTCGAGTGGATTCTCCAGAGTTCGGCAGCTAGCGGTGATCCTTGTCCGATGTGCTTTATAAACCCACCGCACCACTGGCCGTACCAATTCTGAATTAAACCCCCAGCTGTAGCAATGGACGACCTTTGTTTAACCGCTCCATCCGTGTTAAGTTTGACCTAGTCCTACGGCAGTTTGGACTGATAAACCCTGTGTCGAAAACACACAGCTTTCCACCACCCTTGCTCTGACTATCCACTTCACGTACTCCATAACTGCTCTCGTACCATCTTCCGGCCAAACAAAGTTAGCTTCAAACAGGCTTTTGTTACGCCAATGCCATAACATCTAGTAAGCGACTCCAAAAATAGTAGCCCAGTCCTTTTGCAACACTTGGGAGTGTTTCATTAGGTTGGATTTCACGCATACTTCCACGTCTTGTTGATAAAAGGCCGTATCCACTGTTATCGAGGGAAATTTTCGCCAAAAAGCCTGCACTCTCGGACAATCTCAGATGACGTGGAGTGTGGTCTCTTCTTGCCCACATGTGTGACACCTGCCATCTGTTGCGATATGGCGTATCACTCTTTGTTGGTTAGTCAAAAGCTTTTTCTTGCTCATCAACCAAAGGAAAGCCCTGATCTGTTGGGGCTCCGCCCACTTCCATATAATGATTTCTTCAATAGGCACACTTTCTCAGACTCCCCCTGAGCACCAAACCTTGGAGGTTGCTCCATATAGATTGTCTCTTCTAAATCACCATGTAGGAATACATTTTTTACTTCAAGTTGGTAGAGAGGCCAAGAATAAGTTGCGATTGAGGAGATAAAAATACGAAATGATGCCATCGATGCCATAGGAGAGAAGGTTTTATAATAATCAATACCATATACTTGTGTGTATCCTGTGGAAACAAGGTGGTCTTTTTAATAGATCCATCAACAAGAGTCTTAATGGTATATACCCATTGACAACCAACTATTAAGGCATCATAAGGAGGACTAACAAGCTTCCAGGTGATATTTGACCATAAAGGATCTATTTTCTCTTGCATACCTTACTTCCACCCAGGGTTTTGTATAGCCTTTAATATACTCTTAGGAATAGACACAGAATTCAGGTTTTATAAAAAGGAACAAAAGGAGGGGAACACATTGTTATAAGAAACAAAATTAAAAATCGGATGATTGGTACAAGATCGTTTGCCTTTCTTTAAGGCAATAGGCCAGTCTAGTTCACTGTTTTTGGGATCTGGAGACATATTAGGAGTTGGAGGAGAGGTGACATATTAGGTGTTGGAGGAGAGGTGATGGGCCAAGGCCAGCAGTTCGTTATGTTTATCAAAGGAGAAAGGATAGGGGTTTTCTGAGAGCTGGATCAAGAGGGATCATCCGAATGACTATCTACCATTTGATGAGGTCATTGGGAAAAAACTTGCAAATGTGATCGAGACATTTGATGAAGATAAGAAGGATCAAAATCTGTAGGTGAATTGTTTGAACTTTTAGGCGAATTATCTGATGAGTTGTCAAAAAGTGAGGGTAAACTATGATGGAAGCTTTTGGAATCTTGATTCTCATCAAAGTATGTAGTGCTTTCAAAGAATGTCACATCTGCGCACAAAGAATCTTTTAAGTGAGAGGCTGTAACAACGATAGCCCTTTTGTGACCTCGAGTAATTGAGAAAGATACCCTTGATGGCTTATGGAGCTAATTTGTTGACTCTTGGCTGGAGCTTGTGAGCAAAGTAGAAACATCCAAAGATACGAGGCAAAAGAGGAAAAGAGGGGTTATTAGGAAACATAAAGATATGAGGGATCTAACCTTTGAGAGTGGTGGATGGCATTCTGTTAATAAGATAGCGAAAATTCCTTGAGAACCTTCATCTCAATTAGTTAGGTTTGAACAACTTTTATGACATGCCTAATTTTTCTTTTACCAATAACATTTTATTTTGGTGTGTGAGAGTAAGATTGGTGAATCATGCCTCAATTTTTTATGTAAGACTTAAAAGGATTCAAAAAAATATTCTTTCGCATTATCTCTTATGAGGATACGAACAAGACAACCAAATTAAGTCTTGATTTCAAAGCAAAAGGGTTGGAAAACAGAAAACAATTCGGGACATTCTTTCATTAGATATAGCCTATTCATTCTAGACCAATCATCAACAAAAACAAGGTAACGACAACCAAGTTTTGAGATAACACGAGATAGACCTCAAACATCATAATGAACTAACATAAGAGAACTTTTGACTCTATTATTAACTCTAGATGGAAAGGCAACATGATGATGTTTCCTAAGTTGACAAGACTCACAATCTAGATGAAGATTTGAGTTTAAATTAGGAATTAGTTTTTTTTTTAATTTTTGGATGGATTGACGACCAAGGTGATTATGGATTTGGAGGGGTGAAGCAACAACTGAGCAGGCGGTTGAACAACTATCAAAATAATAGAGACCCCTAGATTCATGCCCGCCTCCAATCAT
The DNA here is from genome assembly GCA_024703695.1 of Erythroxylum cataractarum. Taxonomy (NCBI): domain Eukaryota; kingdom Viridiplantae; phylum Streptophyta; class Magnoliopsida; order Malpighiales; family Erythroxylaceae; genus Erythroxylum; species Erythroxylum cataractarum. Next base: position 32,987,792 of record JANJEY010000006.1, read on the forward strand.
CTTCTTTGCCTGCAAATCCTGGATAACAATAGAATGAGGGAAACAACAGATAAAGCAATTCAATGATTTGTTATGTTTACTATTATACACTTAGTTAAACGAAAATTTTTGAATATATAGTGTTGTCAGGAATGTCATTGAAGGGGAAGGAAATGCAGTGTCAACCCCACTTATACTAGTCATTTGCTCACCTAGGTAACACACAGTTTGTATCCTTTGTTAAACCTTGGGTTACAGATTTAGTAGCCATTGACCATGTTTCAGATAACCTAAAACTTCTTGATCATATTATCCTTATACCAGACTCGCACCAACTTACTATTGCTAATGGTTTGGTTGCTTGCTTAGTTGCTTGATGTTGGAGAAAAGCTGCATATTCTTATTCAGAAATTACCTTGTTTCCACTTGTTAAGGAAAAACCATCAAAAGTCTCCACAATATTAGCAAACTGAGGGGGCTTTGGGCTCAACTTTGGATGTAAGTCCTGACAATAGTTCCGAACATGGCCATCCTTGCCACAATGGTCACATTTCCTTTGGCCTACTCTACCCCTTCCTCTATGACCACCACCGCTACTTCGATCTTCATTGCCTCTTCCACTATTGTGAACAGTTAGAGTAGACATGTCATCACTTTCTTGTGTTGGTCCCTTCAAGGATCGAGATACTTGTGAATATATATCAGCGAGTGATGGGAGTTTAGTGCTACTATCTTCTCCTGAATTGGTTCATATTCCGGTCTTAAGCCAACTAAGTATCTCATGACGAATAACTCGTCTCTTTCCTTCAGAAATTGATCCTTATTTGTTGTTATCGATTGGGCTGCTAAATGATATGCAAATAACTTCTTGATTTTTGAAAAGTACTTGGTGTGGTTCTTCTATCCTTGCTCACACTTGAACAATTCCATAGAGAAATCATATATACGAGTAATATCACTAGAAAATAAAAGTATTACATACTCCCATAGCTCCTTTATGGAGTTCACTTGTTGATACATGTCAGAAGTTGTCATGTTGTTCCCACTTCTAATATTAGGAGTTGGCCTAGGCCTTTAAGATATACAATGATGGCCTTCTCCCAGGCAACACAATTTGTTCCATTCGATTTTCAATTTGTAATTTGCTGAACCATAATGGTGGTCCTTCAACACTTTTAGTTTTGAAGTCGCTTATGATTTAACCAACAGGATTAGAGAACCTGCTCTGATACCATGATATGAATCAGGAATTAGAGAAATTGAGAAGAGGGATAGTGAGAGCTTGTAGAAATCAATAGCTCCCCCTCTCTGTACATATTAGATTATCTTATTTACATAAGGTAAATTACAATTATAATTCCTAAAAATCCTCTCAATCAAATCACAATCATATTCCCCAAAAATCCCCTTAATCAAATCTTAATCTCTAACAATATATATATGTATTTGAGAGTTGGTCTTATTTCTTTGCTATATGGCAGCTGTTCTGTACTCAATACTTCATATTGTTATTTGTCTAATCTAGTAAACATGTATCTAGTTTGCTCAAAAAATTGGTAATCTCAACCAGTGCCTTTCTAATGATATCTCTAAGGAAATCACAAGTATTCACCAAATATTGTACCTCTTATAGAAAAGTCAAATAATCTTTTTGTTTTTTGGTTTCCCCATGAATCTTTGGTAGCTATTGCGTAACATTTTGTTCAGCAATTTATATTGTTCTAGTCCTTAAGAGTATTGGTTGTTTTCATCTTCTCCAAATTCATCATCAATTGTTGATCTTGTGTGTTTTGCCTATACCCTATAGGAAGTCTAACTTGTTAAGGCAAGATTCAATTTTGTCCTCCCTCTTAAAAATTTGCGAGATCAACTCTTCATAGCTTCATTACTAAGTAGCTTTCTGTGCGCATTTTGTTTAGTAACTATAGCTGAAGTTAAAATTTTTTATCAAATTGATGATGGATGGATGGATAATACGTGCTTATGGTTGAACGTTTTGTTGAAAAAGTGTCTATATTGTAAATGCTGGATTGTTGGAAGTGTTTAGTTTTGTTGGAATTTATAATTTAGGGCTGGAATTTATACTTAAGGAATTAAAACAAAGGGTTATGTATAGGAATCACTTCTCGAATTTGTAATATAAACTATGAATTACTCATTTTCAAATGAACGTGCTAAAAATCTTAAAGATTCAGTATTTGATATTGCTATTATGTGCATCCTGTATACAATAGTTATAATGGAATTAAAGAATTTTAAAAAGTTATAATGGAATATCAAATACTTCAATATTTCTTCTTTTCTAGTTTTCAGTACGTCAAGTATCACCACCACTGTTCAAGAATAATATTAAGTGGTGCTTCTCCTCCAGTGAATTGCACTTAATGCCATTAGTCTGTTGTTTGCTCTTAGTTTCTGTCTTAATCTATCTTTACTCACTCTTCACCGTTAAATTTTGTTTGCTCATCATCATTTATCTTCACTAGCCATTGTTGGTCTGCAGTTTGTATCATCTTACTGTTTCCCTAAACTATTACGAGTTCCTACTATTAATTTAATAAAGAGAAGTAAAAAAAAAATGAATAGGGGACAAACAATAAAATATGGTTGAGTGGTCTTTCTATGATTCTAGTTTGATTGTTTTTGCTTCTCCTATTGACATAGTTCAGAGAATTTAAGTGCAATATAAAAATAGAAATGGGAAGTATTTATTCACCAGCTTGATGGAAATATTAGTAACTGCTAGTTATGATATTGCACTTAAAAGTAAAGATCATAGTAGATCTCTAGTGGACTCGACATACAAAAATGAAAAGGGGATTTATGTTCCCATCAACTCTCATAACGTTTGAACCCATTGCTTTTCATTCTGGCTGCGGACTTGGCATGTTTTGGACTTTGAGATTTTTCTGCTTCGTGATCCACCAAGTCATTGTACTTCCGATGCTTCTGGTTGGTAGAAATTTAATACTGAAGTTGACAAGGATGCTTTTACCTACCTTGTGAATACTTTTGATGTATGAAGAAAAAGCTTTGGTAATTTCTTGTTAGGGTGAAATTTTCATTTTTTAATTAAGGTGCTGTTCCTAAATACAATTTTCTGTAGTGGGTCTGTCCAATGGGAAGCCAAACTAGAAGGAAGAATTGAATGTTCGGCAGCAATTGCTGGTGATTTTTCTCAGGTTGTTCTTGTTAAGTTTTTAGGTATCATGTCAATTTGCATGTTTTTTGTCGCCATTAGACCTGTTTTGATCTTTTTGCTATGTGATAATCTGTCAGGTTGTAGTTGGATGCTACAGAGGGAAAATTTATTTTCTAGATTTTTTCAGTGGCAATGTCTGTTGGATTTTTGAAACATCTGGTCAGGTATGATACTGGATATCCTTGTTCCTTCTGTAACTCTGTTTTATTATTTGAAAGGTCAGTTCTTGAGTTGTAGCCCATGCTTCAAATACATTTACCTGCTGTTCTTTTGATGTCTTAAGTAATGTTGCAATATAGGTGTTGTACATTTTATTTCTCATGTGTCATTTTGGAAGCTAATTACTCGTCTTATATGCTTAGTTGTATGGATAACTTGTGTTAGCTTCCTTGTCCTTCAGAAGTACAATTTCACATGGGCTTCATACTGTCCATGTTTAGCCTGAAGTTTTTCTCTCTCACTCACACTCACACACATGCACTTGTATGTGAACACTGAAGTTTTTTCCTTGACAACTTGGACAACTTTGGGCCAAAATTTGTGCTCTCTCAATGGATAATTCTCATCATGTACGAAGTGCAACCTGAATTTGGCCCTTAAAAATAGTATCTTCAGTAACATATCCTTTTAAGGAAATATTTTGAAATCCGTAGCTGTCCAAAAGCCAACATCTGCCTTTTGACGAGGCATGGAATCAGCCTTCAACAGGGTTGCATAAAATCAGCTTTTGACAGAGGTGTATAATTTAGAACCATAATTACAGCTAATTCCTTTTCCATAATTGACAAATAATACTGTTTGTGTTTCTGCTAATATCTACAACTATTATTTACAACTATATACAAACATTTATATCTCCTCGGTCCAGTTACTAATGTCTTTCAAGTGCCTTAGCTCCTTAGCTCCCGAGCACTGAAGTTGCAAGCTGTTCTACTACTACTGATGTTACAAAACTAAACCTAGTGAAAAATGCATCTGAGTAACCTTGCAGTGTTTGTGCTTGTAGAAATAAACTTTACAGCCAAACCACGTTAAACCAATGTGTATATTTTTCTCTCTTCTCTTGCGCCTTTATTTCTACTTCCAAATAGTATCAAAGCTAATTTAACTTAAACTTTTAGTTTTTTTTGAAGAGATGCCAGTTCTATAGATTTGTACTGCTCATTTTCAAGTATTTCTTTCTTGATGTCTAAATATCTTTTGTCTTTCCCAAAATTGAAGGTAAAGTCCCAGCCGTATGTGGATTTATGCAGGAAGCTGATCTGGTAATAATTTGGCATTTTATTTTTTGTCAGCTAATGCCCGAATTATTTTCTGTTGTGAGCATTATACTGAGTTCTTGTATATCTTTCTAATTTATACTGATGTTCTTTTTGTTTTTGGCAACAACTATGAATTAAGACACAAAAACCATGAAGTATACTTCATTATTAGTGTACTTGGTAAAATGATAGAGTTTTTGCAGGCAGAAATTGAAAATTCTTAACAAGATGAACTGTTGATTTATAAGCGACTCTGCTGTTAGCACTTTGAAGCTTCTCCGATGGACGAGTGTCAGCAATAGTACTCTCATTATGTTTATTGCGAGAACTTAAGACTTCTGAGTTCTGGTTTAAATCTAAATATACAAATAATTGAGTTTGATCATGGGAGAACTGATTCAATCAAATGAAATCCAGAGCGAGACCCTTGCTTACTAAAACTTCTTTCCAGATGATCAAGAAACATGAAATACAGATTCAAAACCATCAATGTTAAGGAGCAGGGTATGATCCAGCCCTCTCCCTTCCAGCAGGCCTAGGTTCTTTTCCCTTTGACTGGAACAAATCCTGCCTGTGTTCCTATTTCCTGAATTTTTAAGAAGTGAGATTAGCACATCGCTGGTTCACAGAAACTCAATGTTCTAGCTGTTTTTTTGCTGTAACTTTCTTACAACCATTAACAGAATCTTAGTGAAGGATGTATTTCCATTTGTGGTTCTGTACCTTGAGCAAATGGTCCAGGTACTTTTGAAGAACCGTCTTAGCTAGAAGCCTTTGAATCTCATTTTTCTTATATAAATCTGAAAAAATACCAATAATTCTTTGAGGAATTCTGTGTGGTAGTGAATGAAGTGGAATTTGATCAGTAATGTTTTTAACTTCTTATCATTGCACTTGTGAACAAAGAATTATCTTCAATAAAAATCATTGTAGGTGTGGTTCACATGATCATAATCTATATGCCCTTGATTATGAAAACCATTTATGTATCTACAAGCTTCCCTGTGGTGGCAGTGTATATGGATCACCAGCAGTTGATGAGGTAAATGTTGAATGCCTAAATACATGACTCAGTTTTCCTTGTTAGAATGTGTTATATATTGCTTGGTGTCATGTTTTGTCCTTGTTTAGTCTAATTTAGTCTTGGCAATTGCTTCTATGAAAAGATCTGCCATCTCACTATGCCATAAATTGAAGATTGTTTTTCTGAAAAGTAAATTGAAGATTGTTTTTGCATATCATTTGGCATATTGTTAAAATTTGTCTACATTATCTTATTGTGGGTGCATTGTTTTTCATTATCTTATTGTGGGTGCATTGTTTTTGCTAAATCTCACGTCCTTTAAATTTGTGCATATTTAGCAATTGATGAATATTTTCCTCATACACATTACTGGTTACTTTGTGCTCTTTTTTCCCCTTGCATCAAATGTATACTTTCTTTGATTTTTATACTTCTATATTACTCTTGACAGTCAGTATTATCGTGAAGAACATATAACAGAATGAAAGTCTAATATTGAAGATAAATTCTTCATCATAATGGATTACTAGATTTTAGGATGGACACTTTTCATAAATATTGTATTGAGTTTATACAATTGTTCTTGCTTTCAACAAATTATATGGAATTTTGCATTATTAATGTCACTTTGCTTATTGTGTAATTGCTAGCGTTAATGTTAAAATCTGTTGAATGAAATTCATTTAAGGGTTTAAATTCACGTGGTGGCTACTTACTTAAGTATTGAAATTGCTTCATGATCTTTTTCACTTATTTGATGTTTAAATCCCTTTATCTAGGTGCATGATATACTTTATGTGGCTTCTACTAGTGGTCGTGTGACGGCTGTTTTAATAAAGGTATCTGAATTTTAGACCAAATTCTACATCCACAGCTATTGTATAGTGTCCATGCTTACTGAAAGTTTAGCAATTTCTGATACATTGTTAGATAAAACAGTTCTTTCTTTGGAGGAAGGACTGTTTTGGCTCTAAGAAATTGCAAAAAATAAAAACAAGAAAACAATTTGCTTTTCTTGGATGATTATGACAGTTGGTGCTATTGGTTAGCACAGAGTCTACTGCCAAAGAAGACAGTTAACATAAATCTACACCTCTGGTGTTATGCAGCCCAAACTATTCATGAAGCATAAACATCGCAAAAGAGAAAAAATGAGATGCCTTCTTTAGAGTTGGTCTGTGGACCAATTCCCGCAATCAGTTTCACATATCTGTTTGTTTCATCAAATTGCAAGTGTCATTTCTGTTTTATTCTGAAAATGATGCACTCTTTGATCCCCGTTTCCAGATTGGTTGTAAACCTCTCTCTCAATTGCCTTTTCATAATTAATTTAGGAGAATGTTGTTATGTCTATTTTATGTCCAATACTGGACACTAACAAAATATCTTGCCTTGGAACAATAGTTAATACACCAATCTGGGAGCTCTTTCCCTTATTATTGAAGTAACATGCTCTTTGCTTTGGTGTTGGTGCCCTTTAAGTCATGAGTGTCATTGTGCATGATTTCCTAGTTTGATTGTCTTCAAAGTTTCTTTTGTGAATCTTTCTTCAAGGTATGCTAAATCTCCAATCCTCTAAAGGAAACCTTTTAAGGTGCTGCCTTTCTGTGGTTTCCACACTATATATGATCCATTCTTTGACTTCACATAACATCTTAATCTTTTGGGTTGAGTGGCTTCTTGGCATGCTATCAGATTCTAGTGTTATTAAAGGTCTTGAGTTCAAGTTGTGCTACTGTTGTTTCTAACGGATGTGATTTTTCATATTTATCTATACTTCAAGTAATAGATGATCCATTCTTGGGCCTCACCTAATAGATTAACTTTTTGAGTTTTATGGTGTCTTGACAAAAACAGGTAGTAATTTAGATGCTTGTGAGCGAAAATAAATCAACACACACTTGTGCAATTCACACATCATTTTCCTTCTCATTGTTATGTTTCTATAGATTAAGTGCTCTTCTAAATATTGTCTTTTAAAAAATGTAGGATCGACCATTTTGTACTCTATGGAAACATGAGCTAGGGGTACCGGTGTTTGGGTCTCTTTCATTGTCTCCATATGGGAATGGTATGTGATTTGTAGAGTTTCATTTGGTTGAACCTTTGAATGGGATCTTTGAGTAATCACCAATATATCTTCATTTTCTTTTCTTCTTCTTTCGACAGTTGTTTGTTGTTTGGTAGATGGTAATGTTGTCATGTTGGATATGAGTGGATCTATCTTATGGAAGGTACGCCTTTCTTATATTTTATGGACATTTATCTTTTACCTTTCTATCTAGCACTTGGTTTGCTTTATGTAGAAAATCCTAGAATGTTTTAGTGCTTCTGAAATTAATATTCATAAGCTAGGTTAGGGTCTGTAATATTTCATATTGATTTAGAAGTAGCAGAACATATGTTTGCAAAGGAATAAATATATATTTCTGATATTTAAATTTCAGATAAAATTATTGGTTTATCTGTACGAGATAATATCCTCAAGCCTAGATAGGAATTTTTATACATGTAGTTATTCAATGGAATATATATCCTTTGTTAGTTATAAGGATAAATATATTCTCATGCATTGTTTGAGAGTAAAAAATAAATATTTTGCAAATGAATATAAATGTATGGTTTATCTATTTGTCTCTTTCATTCTATTTAATTTCCATCTCTCTCTATACACATATATGCAAGCAAAAATAATGAAAAGATTTTAGCATGTAGGACTACTAAATTTTGCAATAGAGTTTTACTCCGTTCTTTTTTTTTGAAAATTAAAGATTTCATTGATTAAAGATAATTACAGCTAGATTACAAAAGGTTAAGGATAATCCAAAAAGTCTAGATTACAAAGACTAGTGGTTCCTAGTAATCGTCTACATCTTGTTATCTGAGGGGTACTTTTGAGACCACATAAACCAGTATTACTCCAAGCCCCATCATCTCTTCATACTACTTGACAGATTAACAACTATTCCTCTTGCTAACATTGCCAATCTACAATGGAGGAAAATGTCCTGAAAAACAATTTCGATGCTTCGGCTTTGTTGTCTAAAAATTTCTACAATCATGCTCCTTCCAAATGTATTACACCAAAACTACCCAACTTAATTGCTTTAAGACTAGCTGCATTATACACTCAAAGTTTCCCCAACCAATTAACAGTTTCACTCCAAGAGTCCACTAGTCTGTCCAATTTGAGATTAATCTGCATCTGCTCCTACACTTGCTTGGTATAACTACTATTAGTTATAAGATGCTCTAGATTTTTCATACTCACAGTGCATTGTGTTTATGGAGAACTTGATCCTATCCCTCGTAAGCAAGCCTTCATTGATTCCCATGGATGGATGTCATTGTTCCATACTAGCTCTGTCCACTCCAACCTTGTGTTCTACGGATTCTGCAAAGGTATTTTGCATCCTTTGGTACTAAATCGCCTTGATTTATCGTGTAGCCACTGAATTTCATCTTGTTCTCCCTCCTGGCATCTAGGCAATTCTTCCATTATTGAGGCTGACACTTCTATTGTTATGGAATGACCATATCCATTGATTATTTGTAATTAAAACTCTCACTTTAGTTTCTGGTCTCACCAACAATTTCAAGGGTTGAGCCTCTTTTACCTGATATAGGTGATCTTTACAATGCTGATTATCATACCAAAAAGATGTACCTGTTCTATTTGATATAGGTGACCCTTACAATGCCAATTATCATACCAAAAGATTGTACTTTTTCCATTCCCAATCCTATGGAATACCTGTTGTTGCATCCATGACCTTGTTGCTAGGATTTCCTCTAGGTTCTCTAACATTTACTGCCTTAGCTTTAATATCCAAATACTCTTATTCTTTATGAAAACATTGTGTATCCATTTCACCCATAGATCCTCCCTTTTGTAACATGTTCAATTGTATATAGCTTATTTTGTATTAGTTAGGTTTAACACTAGGTTTTAGTTTGTCAGGGCCTATGGCCCATATAGTTGTTGTATATAAATATATAGTACTACGAGCCTAGTAATATAATATAGAACAATATTTATCCTTCTAGGGTTTTCTCTCTTTCTCTAACTTTTACACGGTATCAAAGCTAGGTTGAACTCCTCCTCTGACATTGTCTTAGGTTTGTTCCCTTTTCTCTGGTGGTTGTTGGAAAATTTGACCACACCATCGTGTTCGAGATCCTTCCATCGATCTAACCTTGGAGTTTCATCGTCAGAATTGTCGCCATGCGCCACCGGATCCACTGCCGCTATCTTGCCTTTTGGAGCCTGATCTTGCCAAACCGGTGATCGGTTGAAGTCGCCGACCACACCATTGGAGTTAGGAGGTTGTAGCTGGCCTATCCCTAAATTACGGCTACAGTCTGTCGCCGCACTCATTGTTGTGCTCATTTCAGTTAGTTTTTGCACCTATTTTGTGCCATTTTCTACACTTTTCACTTACTTTGGATCCTTCTTGGAGCTGCCTTTGATCCAAACATGTCGGGTGTTGATTCATCATGTTCCCTCCATCTCTGACAATTGCTACAGATAAGTTGATGGGAAGCTCTAATTATGTCTCTTGGTCAAAGAGAGTTGAATTATGGTATGTGGGTCAAGGCTTGAAAGATCATCTGACCACCAAGGCTGAAGATGTGAAAATAGACAGAGAAGCATGGCTAAGAGCTGTTGCCTTGTTGTGTGCTCACTTATGGCAGTTAGTTGACCCTTCCCTTCGCCCAATTTATACTAATTATACAAATTGCTATGACTTTTGGAATCAAGCGAAAACTCTTTATACTAATTACATCCAACGCCTATATTCTGTTGTGTCTGAATTGATTAATTTGTGGCAACAGGATATGGCACTTCTAGAATTTCTTGGTCGGATGGTGTCTATCAAAGCTGAGTATAATTCTCATTTACCTGTGGCTCAGATTGCATTGGAGGATCGAGCTCAGAGGGATAAGTTCTTATATGGTTTGTACCCTTGCCACTCTAGGTCCTGAACTTGCTCTGATTTGTGACCAGGTTCTTGCTAGTCTTTTTGTGCCCATTATGAATGATGTTTTTGCTTGCCTTCTTTGTGTTTCCTCGATTCCTCCAATAACGAGTGGTTCTACTGGTGAGAATTCAATCTTAGGTTCTCAAGCTCAAGATAGTGGTTGGGGTAAACAAAAGGATGAACATGGGGGTAATCGGAGTAATCGCCCCCAGTGTAATTATTGTTATAACTGGGGGCATACGAAGAAGTGTTACATGCTACATGGCCGTCCTCCGGCCACTGTTGCTCATTTTGAAGATTCTCAGTTTGATGTCTAGTCATCACCATCCTTAACTCTTACTGGTGCTGATTATGAAGAGTACCTCAAATTCAAGCAATCCTCTTCATCTGCAGCCTCTTAAGTCACAGTTGCAACATTGGTAATTCGGTTGTTTGCCTTTCTCAGTCATCTTCTTTAGGACCTTGGGTCCTTGATTCAGGTGCTTCAGACCATATTTTTGGTAACCCCCATATGTTTTAACAATTGGCTACTGCCACTTTTTTATCTTTTGTTCTTTTTGCTAATGGATCCAAAATGGTTGCTAAAGCTGTAGGTCGTGCTCATCCTCTTCCCTCGTTGCCTTTAGAGTCTATCCTTTATATTCCTCACTGCTCATTTAATCTGGTTTCTGTTAGCAAACTTACACCTGCCTTGAATTGTTCTATTATCTTTGACCGAGGTATGGGACAAATGATTGGCGCAAGGAGTGAGCTACATGGCCTTTATCACATTAGTCCTTTAGTTGCTTGCACTGCTGTTGAGTCTCCAGCTCTCCTTCACAACCTTTTGGGTCATCCAAGTTTGGTGAAGCTTCAGAAGCTTGCTCCTAGTCTATCTAATTTTTCATCTTTTAACTGTGGGTCCTGTTAGCTTAGAAAATAGTCTTGAACCTCATTTCCAAAGCTGATCAATAATTGTGCTGCGTCCCCATTTGAGTTAGTTCATTATGATATTTGGGGTCCTTGTCGTGTTAACTTAGTTTTAGGCTTTCAATATTTTGTAACCTTTATTGATGATTACTCTTGTTGCACTTGGCTGTTTTTAATGGAAAGTCATTCAGAATTGTTTTCTATCTTTGAATATTTCTGTGCTAAAATGCAGACCCAATTAATACATCTATCCATGTATTACGCAGTGATAATGCTTGAGAATACTTGCCTCCTTTAATACTTTTATGTCTTCAAAAGGAACTCTACATCAATCCTCTTATGCTTATACCCCACAACAGAATGGGGTTGCTGAGCGCAAAAATAAACATCTTATTGAAACTGCTCGCACCCTTCTCTTACATCATCAGGTTCCCTTTCGTTTTTAGGTTGATGTCGTTCTCACTGCATGTTAGTTGATGAACCGGATGCCTTCTTCTGTTTTACAACACAAGATTCCTTATTCTACCCTATTTCCTGATCAACCGTTATATCTTTTTCCTCTTCGAGTTTTTGGTTGTACCTATTTTGTAAATAACTTTGTCCTTGGTCGGATAAACTCTTTGCATGCTCCACCAAGTGCATTTTGCTTGGTTACTCTCGTCTGGCAAAAGGTTATAAGTGTTATTCTCCAGCTACTCAACGTTACTTCATTTCTGCTGATGTTACATTCTTTGAGACATCTCCATTCTTTTCTTCTCATTCTTTTGAGAGTCAATTGTTGTTTGAAATTCTTCTTGTTGCTCCTTTTGTGCCTATTCAGTCACATGAAAGTATTATACCTTCTGCACCACCGCAAGTGTATCATCGTCGTCCTCCATCTCAAACTCCTGTAGATATCGACTCATTCTCCTACTCTAGATCTAAATGCTAATTTTGACATTGCTCTTGCACCGGATGACATCTCTCACTCACACCCTGCCTCGGCACCTCAATCGGTCGAGGCCCTACTTGTTGTTGATCAGTTTCCTATTGTTGTTCGAAAAGATACACGGTCTACTCGTAACCCTCATCCCATTTACACTTTTCTTAGTTATCATCGCTTGTGTTCACCTTATCTTGCTTTTGTGCCTTCTTTATCTTTTGTTTCTATCCCTAAAATTGTTGGTAAGGCACTTTCAGATTTTAGGTGGCAATATGCTATGGTAGAAGAGATGATTGCTTTATATGATAATGGTAATTGGGATTTGGTTCCTTTGCCTCCTGGTCATTCTACTGTTGGGTGTCGTTGGGTTTATACTGTTAAGGTTGGTCCGGATGGTACAGTTGATCGTTACAAGGCCCGTTTAGTAGCAAAGGGATATGCTCAAATTAATAGGTTGGATTGTGGTTATACATTTTCTCCTGTTGGTACAACCAAGAAATTTTGCAATTTTCCTAGGTCTTTAATTTCAAATTCTTGAGCAAATAGTTTCTTCAGCCTCACCATCTCTTCTGTATGACTTCCAATTACAATAATGTCATCAACATAGACAATAAGAAGCGTGATCTTACCTTAGGAGTGCTTGATCAATAGGGTATGGTCCGCATTACACTGCTGATAACCAAAGGTGATCATAGGCCGATTGAACTTTTGAAACCATGCTCATGGTGATTGTTTCAGCCCATACAAGGCCTTTTTTAGCCTACAAACTTTCCCTTGTGTCTTCTCATCTTCAAACCCTG
>JANJEY010000006.1:33043948-33057326 GCA_024703695.1 Erythroxylum cataractarum
TGATAAGTTGGAGAATGCAAGTGAGTTATGCTCTTGTTTTCTTCTCATTCGAAGCTCCTCTCCTATTCTCTTCTTTTATTGGTTTTTCATTGAGCCATGTATAAGAATTAGGATGGATTTGTTGTAAACTAGAGACATGGGACTACAAGTTGTCTGGAGGAATCAAATTTCTATTCAGTCCATAAGATGTTAAATTTTATGTAGTGAAATTGGGTGTATTGTACAGTCTCTGTTTTGCAATAATTGGACCTATCGAGGTCCGAATTGAGTAATTGTGGTGCCAATGAGTTTCAAAATTTAGAGGAAGATTTGTGACAGGAATTTTGGGAAATAGTACCGGGAATATCATGAACATGCATTGTACATGTTTTAAATTGTTACATGTGCACTATATATGTTTCTGATTGGAGAAGGGGTAATATGTGAATATTTTGATTGATTTAGTGGAGCATTTGGAATGTCACCCCACAGACGTTGCCGAGGCTTCCAGGCATTAGCTTCGGGAGCAAAGGTGAGTAACCTAGATGGTTTCTCAATCTTTTATTGTTATTATTTCTGCACATATAACTTTGTGGAGAATAATGGTGGAACTGTGCATTGCTTATGACTGGTTTCCGGACCATAGGTGTCCGATGTCTTAGGAAATTATGATATAGAAGTGTTATTTAGTTGTGAATCTATGACTTACTTGTCGCTAATGTGATAAATTGTGAGACGTGAACTGATTGTAATACAGTTACTGCCAAATTGTGACATGTGGATTAATCGTGATGTGTTTGCCATTAAATTGGGACTTATGCATCTCATACATGAATGCATGATCAGAAAATGACAGTTAGGACCGGAGCAGCTGCCGAGAGCTAACAGCTTAACGTATTGGGCCTTGAGCCCACACTGATCCAGAGCCACACGCTCACCGATTAATGCGCCCAGATTGGGACAGTTTTAGGTGCTCGGTCGCAACAACATAACAGTTGGAAATATGTTACATATGCATTCAATATGCATCTGACTGAATCTTATTGAATGAGTGAAAGGCATAATTCCTTATATTTGTGCGGTACTTCTGAATGGGAAATTATGTCGTAACCGTGATGTGTTTGATATGGGTCGGACTATGGTCCGAGAATATGTGAAAGTGAGTAGGTCTTGATGGTCTCATTTCCTTGTTTGTTTTGTCCTATGTGATTTTCTGTATTCATTAACTACTGAATGGATGATTGCATGCGTCTTGGTTGTTATTTCCGGACCGAAGGTCCAATAATTATGACGATTGATGAGATATCGAAATGCTGTGTGTATGTGAATAAGATGATTTAAGCGTACTTGCTGGGAATTGTTAAACGTGTTCTGAATGTACAATTGCATGTAAGTAAAATTGTGTTTCTAAATTTAATGTTGAATGCCAGACTAAGATCCGATGATATGGGAATGAGATTGAATGGGGTTATGCAAATAAGCTGAATGCATTCCATTTCATGAAGCATAACAGGAGTTGTGACCAGAGTAGCCACCGACTAGAGCTTTAAGCTCAACGAGTGAAAATGAGCTTCGAGCTCATAAGTGATTCAAAGCCTCAGACTCAACGTTCAATGAGCCCTGTATCTACCAATGGATAAGGGACAGTTATCAATGAGCCCTACAAGGGACAATTATTAATGAGCCCTACAAGGGACAGTTATTAATGAGCCCTACAAAGGACAGTTATTAATGAGCCCGACAAGGGATAGTGATCAATGAGCCCTACAAGGGACAGTTATTAATGAGCTCTACAAGGGACAGTTTAAGCACTCGGTTACAACAAAGTGATAAATGGAAAGTGAATCTCATATGCATGTATTAAATAGGAAAATATGAATGTGTGGACTTCTGTAAATGTGTGAATGTGAAAATTTGGTGAATGTGTTTTATGAGTTATTGCTAGATGTATATGAAATATGTTATGTGACTGAATGGACCATCGACGATGGTTATGAAATAATGTTATGTGACTGAATGCACCATCGACTATGGTTATGAGATATTGTTATGTGACTGAATGGACCATCAATGATGGTTATGAGCTAATGTTATGTGACTGAATGGACCATCAATGAGGGTTATAAGATAATGTTAGATGTAATGAATTGTGTTATTTGACTGAGTGGACCATCGATGATGGTTAACTCACTAAGTTCGCAAAAACCCACCCAAAATTTGCAATTATTTTTTCAGGACTTAGAAGAATACCCCGTTAGGCAACGGGCGTATAGCATCTGTTGACAAGTGAGAGATGTGGTCGGGATCAGTTTGCGTCTCTATTAGTGTATGAGAAAATAGTATAGTTTTTCTAAATCTTTGTATTAATGATTAGGTCAGTTTGTAAAGTTAACAGACTAAAATAAATTTGTATTTATGAAAAGGGCCCGTGGCCAATGTACTTATTAGTGATTTATATTCATTTATTTCCGCTTCAGGTATGTTTGTGTTTTAAAAATAAAAAAGTTTAGACTGAGTTTAGACTGAGTGATGTGGCACGCCACCCTCACAGGGCACGGACTCGGATATCACCATCGATGTCGGGTTCGGGCCATGCGGGAGTGGGGTGTTATTTTTAGGTGATATCAGAACCCAGATGTACGAACTTATCTTGGCATTTTCTGAAATATGGGTTAAGTCACATATATTAGAGTCATGTCATAGTAGACGGTAGCAACTGATCCCTATTCTGAGTCGTATGGGTATGCGTCCTAAGCCTGAGCATGAGTTAAGTGTTTACTGTGAGAAGTGTGGTGATATGTTGGAATGTGAGCCAATTCGGAATGGGAAAAAGAAAAATGGATAATAATATGCATACTGTACTGTGGTGATAAACCCTCAAATGTGATACGAATGTGAATACATTGATATGGGATGATTTAGGAAAGAAGTGATATCAAAATGAATAATGAGACTGACAGTGTATAAATCAAGTCGAAAGAAAACGAAATTTCCGATAGCCTGGAAAGGTCAAATATAGACATGAAAGGAATATTGGTTAAAAGTGGTGAGAGTTATGATTTAGCATAAGAATATGTTTATGAAAGATAAAAGTTCAGGATAATCTGGTATTATGATTCTGACTTGTATGTTCGATAAAATGAGAATTATTGGAAATGAAAAAAGTACGTGATTTGATACGATAGATATAGATTCAATGTATTCGTGTTGGTGTGAACTATAGGGTATCGATATGAGACCGTAATGTTTTACCTTTAAAGGAAATAGAGAAGTAAAGTTATTAACAGAAAGAAGTAGAAATGGTGTGATTAAAGTGTACAAGCCAGGTTAAAAAGGAAATAACTAAAGTAGACGTGGTTTTGTAATGTGACAATAGCTTGGATACTGAGATTGCATTTCTTGATGCTTTTGCATTTATAATTATGAATGGATTGAGAATATACGCATGGACTATGAAATAATAGGAATATGATTTTACAAATGATGGAACGTGATACATGATATGTTACTATAGGGACCATTAGATATGCGCTTCGATTTGAATTGTTTTATACATGCACTTTTGGAAAAGATGATAACTCAAAGGAGAAGAGTGAAGGCACTCAAAATGTTTAATCATTGGTTATGATGTGATGCTGTATACAAAGAAGAGTTAAATAGTGGAAAACTGAAAAGGAATAGCTGTCATTATGAGTATTAATGTGAGGAAAGAATGTAGGGCATGATATTGGTCACTAAATCATAAGGTGAACCCCAAATTGTGGGCAGGAACAAGAATAGAAATGTTATTTAGAGTACATGGAAATGTTAGCATTACTAGTGACTGTGAATGATTGAAATGTGATATAAATACATTTCTAGATAAGATGGAAGGATTTTTGATAAAATCTACTGAGTTGTATAGTATAAGAAATTACTTTATACTTCATTGAGCCTTAGTATGGAGGACACATTGACCAGAGAAGGCATGATATGAATTGATCTTAATCAGATAGTAGGAAATGTGGAAATTGATTTTTTTAAAATATCAAGAATGACCTATAAGTACTTATGGACAATAGGTGAGTGACAATATCGAGGTTTGTTAAAGTCGTTTATGATCAATGAGGGCAGGCTTTCTATGACAAGTAGCTGAGATCATAAGCTCTTCTCACAATTTGACAATGGAATTTGGTAATTCTTTCATTGTCCTAAGGTCAAAAGTCCCTCACCTGTTACCACCGGGTTTGCTTCAGAAAGGAATTGACAGATGCAACGAAAGGTATTAGGAGTGTTTATATTTTGTTGTTGATGTGAAATATCAAATTATATAAGGGGATTTCAGCAATTCGAGGAGACATTTTTGTTAATGTGAGGTGAAACTTGTTCTACATCATAGGCTGTGGAAATATGTTTGGGAACCATAAATTATCTCTGATGATGGGGTTTCCAACATGGGAAGTTATGTTTTTAGATAGATTGAAATGTGTGGAGTAACAAGTATAAATGAACAGACATAAGTATAAGTCAATGTGAAATCTTCGGGAATTTTGAAAGAATTGTGGAAATCTGTCGAGAAAAAGGAAGTTTAATGAAATTTTGAGGATAACATGTGATTATACTACTGCACTGAGAAGTTAGTTACTCAAGAAATTACAAGAACTAAATATAAGCACAATAAGTTTAAGGTTATATCTATTAGAGTAAATCATGCTCCGATAAGATTATGTTATTGAAGGTTAGCGTGATCCAAGCAAAATGATATCAATGAGTGACTATGATCTTATTGAAGATGAAATTTTAAATGTTGAGGGAAATAGATGTAAGCCACAACAGTGATAAAGGAAAACAAAATACTTATAGTATTAAGTATATCATTCAGATTTGGAGTTTTGTAGTATTTATATAATAGAGGTTTCCAATTAAGATCATGAGGAAATTGGTTGAAATGTATAAGGTGATTTTTGTGTTGTTAGAGATAAATATAGCTGCATGAGCTAAATTTAGATACACTATTTGGAAACTTCTGCAATAGTAATTGGAATGAAAGCGTAGAATCATGATGTGGACAGAATCATATGAGTTGTACATTGACTGGACAGTTTAGTAGAGACTAAGGTAAGATTGGAATCGGAAAAAGGTTGAAAGGATAGTGCAGAGGGACCCGTCCTAGAATAAAACATTTCATAACAGAGTACCACATATGGGGGTACTAGGTTATTCAACCTAGTGCAATAAAGAAGGTATAGTGACAATTAGAGCAAAAGGAAATCTTATTAGTTATGGGATAAGTAACATAAGTTTTTGCAAAAAAGGAATTCGAAAGGCCCGAGTTGAGGATTGAGGAAGGAAGTATATGTACTACTTGATAAAGAGATGACCTAGTAAGTTTACCTCGAAAGAGAAATTGACGGCTAAGGATATCAAACTAAGTGATTATATGTTTAAGGCATTTACGTCTGGAATGCTTCAGCATATAATTTATAATGCAAAGTGACTACATGCAAAATCATCATTATCTTCGTGAGACGACAAAAAGAGTCGATCACCTTGAGTCAAAGCCAGAACAATTTGGGATACCATAGAGAGTGAAATGAATTTTAGAATATGAATAACGTGATTTTTGGAAGACAAATGAATTTTGGTGGATCACATCGAAGTTATGAAAATATGGTAGATTTGAAAGTTCATTGTACTAATACCGATGAAAAAAATGAAAAATGAATGAAATGAATGACTTTTCCTTAAGTATATTACCGATGCCTAGGCGTAGAAAAGTGTGACATAAAGTGATCCATCGAAACCTATGGCAAAAATGGGACTATGGCATTATAGTGATTGTATGGTTAGTATTGTTATAATATGATATTTGTGGTATTGAAACTGGAAGTAAAGAGTTAAATATTCTGAAGCTCATCAAGTACACAATTGAGGAAGTATGACACCTAAACAGTTAATTGAGAGACCTATCAATGTTATCAATTGTGATTTTTATGAAAGGAAGCATTGAATGGAAAGGTGATATAAGAAATGGAAGAGTACAAAAGATAATAGTACCCTACCTTATTCTTTATCAAAAGTAAATTTCGAGGATGAAATTTTTATTAGGAGGGGAGAATTGTAACATCCCATCACCGATGGGAAGGATAAAATGGTAAATTGAAATGGGTTACGAGTGTGTGAACGTATCTCGGCGTGGTCATGCCTAATATGGCCTCCATATATGCATAAAATGTAATTTTTGTATATGCACATGTTTGTACATACATGCATGACATTTCCCGGCATATGTGTCTATTGTAAAAAATGTGTTATTTATGCTTGAAATTTGAATTGGAAAGATTTTTGTGTGTCTTCTATTTTTAATGAATTTTTGAAATTCTTCTGGAAATTTTGGGAGAAGGTTCGGTCCGGAGAAATTGTCAAGTGACAGATTGATTGACTTTCCAGTATTGGAAATGACGATCCAATGACACTGGAACATTAGAGGTATGAGTCTAGAATTTATTACTTTGAACCATTGGAATTTGGACAGAAAGTTGGACTAGAAATTAAATTGTTTTGGAAAGGAAATAAATGAATCCTTAACAACATGACAAGTGGCTCCTTCTTTCATATGCTTAAGTATTATATAAATATCTTACCCTTAGCAAGTTTCCACAACATTTTTCTTATAAGTTGGAAAATGAAAGTGAGTTATGCTCTTGTTTTCTTCTCATCCGAAGCTCCTCTCCTATTCTCCTCTTTTATTGGTTTTTCATTGAGCCATGTACAAGAATTAGGATGGAAAAGGGTTAAGGGTGATTGTCGTGTATGTGAAGTGAAGAGGAGGAGTTGGTGAGTTGGTGAAGAATTGGAGCTTGGAAGCTAAATCAAGTAAGTATTTTTGTTTTGTTGGTTGCATGGAACAATTGTAAAGCTAGTTTAGAGGTTAAATGTTTAGGATGGGAAGATTTTGTGAAGATTGTAGATGAAAAATGTCGAAAAAATCAGGTTTCGAGAGGTTTTTGGGACTCGCACATCGCGATGTGCTCATACGCACGTCGTGGCACAAGCATTTGTGCACGCTGCGGGGAACACAAGCGTGCATGTCGTAGCACACACAAGCGTGCATGCCGCGGCACGCAAAAGTTAGGGCCTTCGTCGCGGCGAGCTCCTTTCCGTCGCAGCGAGAGGTCTTTTACTGCATAGACAGGGTGTTTTAACCATAAATTGTAACATAAAAGTCCAAATGAGGTGATTTGTGATTTGTTGTAAACTAGAGACATGGGACTACAAGTTGTCTAAAGGAATCAAATTTCTATTCAGTCCCTAAGATGTTAAATTTTCTAGAGTGAATTTGGGTATAGTGTACAGTCTTTGTTTTTGCAATAATTGGACCTATCGAGGTCCAAATTGTTTAATTGTGGTGCCAATGAATTTAAAAAATTTAGAAGAAAATTTTGTGACAGGAATTTTAGGAAATAGTGTCGGGAATATCATGAACATGCATTGTACACATTTTAAATTGTTACATGTGCATTATATATGTTTCTGATTGGACAAGGGGTAATGTGTGAATATTTTGATTTAATTTTAGTGGCGCATTTGGAACGTCACCCACAGACATTGCCGAGGCTTCCAGGTATTAACTTCGGGAGCAAAGGTGAGTGACCTAGACGGTCTCTCAATTATTATTTGTTCTGTTTATATTTCTGTGGCGAATAATAGAGGGAATTGTGTCTTGATTATGAATTCCGGACAAACGGTCTAGTATATTGGGAGATTCTGACATAGAAGTGTTATCTGTTTGTGAATCTGTGACTTACTTGTTTCTAATGTGATAAATGGTGATACGTGAATTGAGTGTGATATAGTACTTCCTAATTCAGGCATGTGGTCTAATTGTGATGCAATTACTGTTAAATTGGAACATATGCATTCCATGCATAAATGCATGATCAGTAAATGATAGTTAGGAGCGGAGCAGCCACCGAGAGCTAAAAGCTCAACGTATTGGGCCTTGAGCCCACACTGATTTAGAGCCACAGGCTTACCGATTAATGAGCCCAAATTGGAACAATTTTAGGCTCTCAGTCCCAACAACGTAACAATTGGAAATGTGTCACATATGCATTCAATATGCATCTGACTGAATCTGATTGAATGAGTGAAAGACATGATGCCTTATATTTGTGCGGTACTTCTGAATGGGAAATTATGTTGTAACTGTGATGTGTTTGATATAGGTCGGACTATGGTCCGAGCATATGTGAAAGTGAGTAGATCTTGATGGTCGCGTTTCGTTGTTTGTTTTGTCCTATGTGATTGTCCGTATTCATTGACTACTGAATGGCTAATTGAATGCGTCTTGATTGTTAATTCCGGACCGAAGGTCCAATGATTGCGACGATTGATGAGATATTGAAATGCTGTGTGCATGTGAATGGGAATATGCAATTAAGATGATGCATTCCATTTCATGAAACATAACAGGAGTTGTGACCAGAGTAGCCACCGACTAGAGCTTTAAGCTCAACGAATGAAAATGAGCTTCGAGCTCATAAGTGATTCAGAGCCTCAGGCTCAACGTTCGATGAGCCCTGTCTCTACCAATGGATAAGGGACAGTTATTAATGAGTCCTACAAGAGACAGTTATCAATGAGCCCTACAAGGGACAGTTATTAATAAGCCCTACAAGGGACAGTTATTAATGAGCCTTATAAGGGACAGTTTAGGCACTCGGGCACAGCAAAGTGATAAATGGAAAGGGAATCTCATATGCATGTATCAAATAGGAAAATATGAATGTGTGGACATCTGTAAATGTGTAAATATAAAAA
The DNA here is from genome assembly GCA_024703695.1 of Erythroxylum cataractarum. NCBI lineage: Eukaryota > Viridiplantae > Streptophyta > Magnoliopsida > Malpighiales > Erythroxylaceae > Erythroxylum > Erythroxylum cataractarum. The sequence continues at coordinate 33,052,730 of JANJEY010000006.1, forward strand.
TTTGGTGAATGTGTTTTATGAGTTATTGCTAGATATATATGAAATATGTTATGTGACTGAGTGGACCATCGACGATGGTTATGAAATAATGTTATATGATTGAATGGACCATCGATGATGGTTAACTCACTAAGTTCGCAAAAATTCACCAACATTTGCAATTATTTTTTTGCAGGACTCAGAAGACTACCACATTAGGCAACGGATGTATAGCATCCGTTGATGAGTGAGAGGTGTGGTCGGGATCAGTTTGTGTCTGCATTAGTGTCTGAGAAAATAGTATTTTTTCTGAATCTTTGTATTAATGATTAGGTCAGTTTGTAAAGTTAACATACTGAAATAAATTTGTATTTATGAAAAGGGCCCGTGGCCAATGTACTTATTAATGATTATATGTTCATTGATTTCCGCTTCATGTATTGTGTTTTTAAAAATAATAATTAGATAAAAGTTGATACTGAGTTTCGAACTAAGTGATGTAGTACGTCACCTTCGCAGGATACGGGCTCGGATATCACCATCGATGTTGGGTTCGGATCTTACGGGAGTGGAGTGTTACATTAATTGTATACTTAACTACTATTTAAATTAGTTTTTGTGTATAAATAAACTACAATTGAATTGTGTGAAGAGCCTTTGACAAACTACAAAGTTGTTAAGAGTCTTAAAAGGTTAAAGAGAATTTGAATGAAAGTATGTTACATAGCATATATTGTGTGTTAGCTCATTATCATGTAAGCAAGAAAAGAAATTTTACAAGAATGGGCCACTATACCAATTACATAAACTATTAGCAAAATACAATATGAGGGTTTCTCTGGACTTTGAACAATATTTATAAAGGATTATTTTTCACCTGTAATAAAGTAAGACAATTGTAATGATATCTCTTCACTTATGATTAAAAAAATATTATATGAAGAGTTCCTTTTCAATAGTGACCAAAAAAAATTATATAAGTTCTTCTTCACCTATTCAAGGAAAAGGATAGTAAATTCTAAAATGGAGATTCAAAAATGGACCTAAGGCAAAGGTTACTTAATTGAACCACTAAGATTGATTTTGTCTTTATTTCTCTTCTCTATTTTATTATTATTATATTACTTTTTTAAACTCTTATGTGAATGTGCTATAACCATTAATTATAATGTGCAATTAATAAGCTAGTTATCAAATAGGATAAAAAAAAACAAACACACAAAATTCACACCCTTTTCAATTCTTATTAAATGACTAACACAATTCACAATTAGAGTTAAATAAATTAAAATTATTTTTAATTTATCTTTAATTTTCTAATTTTTAATTTATAATTATAGACTAAGATTGAGGTTTAACGATTTATCATGACTACCTAAATATTAAAAATTTTAAAGTTTTTAGCTTATCTATTCATAATTATAATATATACTTATTTCATCTTCTAATATTTCATGTGAACTTGTAGTATTGAATTATTGTTTATTATATTAAAATTATGTTCCTTCTTACATATCAATAATTTATTTATAATTAATATTTTAAAATAACTTGTCAAGTGTCTAGAGAATTGTCAAACCACTAATAATCAAGAATAATATAACATTCTTCTTGATTATTTAAATGACAAGTCATTTGTTTTTTTACTCAATTATTTTCATATAGTTCATCTTATATCTAAGCATTATCGATTATAAATATAAATATGACATAGTAGTTTTTATATGAGATAATTATTTAATAATCTCAAAGTATAAAGATCAATTATGAAAACATCATAATAAGAATATCCCCAAATACGAAAATAACATTTCATTCAAGATCCATATTATTATGTAAATTAAGAGAACCTGTTATCTAATAAGTATCTATATATTTGTTTAAGTATACTTTAACTCATAAAATCAGTTACTTTTTTAATAAAAAAAATAAAGAAAAAGATATAACTTGTATTAGTCTTATTGTTTTCCATCTTGATCGAACCATGACTCAAAATATTTTATTAATAATAACTAACTGTATTTTAAATCTCATTATTATAGTTACACCATAATTTTAATTGAAAATTAACTATTCTAATAATTTTATTTTATTAGTAAATATAATTGACATAAAAATATTTTATTGAATAAATAAATACCGTCAACTGACGAGTTTATCTCCCAAAAGGTTTGGGCTTGGTCCAAATCGTTAAACCTTTGACATAGAGCATTCTTGACCCAGTCATGGCTTAAACGCTGAAATTGTTAATTAACAATTTTAAAGGGGAGACTAATTGATAGATTACCAATTAATAACTGCTACCGTGATCATATTGACCCCATTTAATTGGTTCATTGGTTGGAACTTAGAACTCCACCCTTTTGCTTTATTTCCTCCCGCGTAAAATGACAGAACCCGTAATTTGTGGAGCTAAAGAGAAGGGGAGGTGGGACATTTTCATGCACTTTAAATGATGAATGAGAAAAGTAGTAGATGAAAAGCGTGATTAGGTGACCATGAGTTTACAGTAGTTCTGCAGTTGGGGGTTAAATGAAAATATGCTATGTCTGCACTTCCTAATTGTTTTTATCTTGTCTAGGTATTATTCATGAATTCAATGTATATATGAAGCTGCCTCGTGTTGATAAGTTAACTCTAATAGTAAAAGTGAAAAAAGAGTAAACAAGGAGATAAAATGTGGTCAATCAACTATCTTAAAACCCAGAAGAACATTTTTCATGGAAACTCAACTCAAATAGATATAGTAAGTACATGTGATCCAAGAGGTCTGAGGGCTAAGCTAAGCAGACTTTCATATGGTCAAGAGAAAGGATTAGAAAACTGATTTAAGTTCCTAAAAACACAGGATCCAATACTACACAAACCATCTCTATAGTATGAGAAGTGATTTACATCAAGTATCCTTACATCTGTTATAACCAACCATCCCTAGGCTAACACTGGTCTTGGTGGCTACACACCCAAAATCTTAATAAGATATCAAACATGAGACTTTGAAGTTGAACACATTGACAAGTGGTGACCACTTCTGGTCAGAGGACAAATAAAAACCATAACCTGAAGACCCTCTCTGCCGCCAACACCGCTACTTACTACAGTTTGCAATTTCTTAAACAATAATAATCACACTCACTCTCTCACACGGTATACACGATCACAAAACAGGGAAGGACAGCCCTAGGATTGAATACCACAAGTTCCTCGTCGTCCAGTCTGGAATGGACCCCGCTGCCTCCTCTCCCCACTACAGAATCGAACCCACCGTCCTCCTTGTTCATATCCTCCTCCAACTCAGACCCGACCCGACCTGCCACGACCCGACATACCATTATAGCTCTCTTCACGTTCATAAACTTGAATTCTTCTTCAATCTCCTCGGGGATTGATAGGTGTGCTCTCCAACTAGTGGAAAGTGTCGAAATTCCATCAAGTTTGGGAGAGAAACCTGACTTGATTATCCCACAGACACTGCAGTATTGCTGGCTGCAGATGCTAGAATTTCCGTTCAATCCCAAGTCACACGTAAACGTCGAACAGTAAAATCTCAAGAGCTCGTTACCGTCAGCTATGCACCTCTCGTCTCTTCTCCCAAATGCACCGTTTCTGGCAGCTTTTGCTTTCACCAACTCTCTGTACTCCTCAAATCTCGACAGTATCTTAGGACTGTTATGGATCTTCAGGATCCTATGGATGCTGGGACTCTTCTCCTTACAAGACCAACCCGTCTTAAATATGATATGGACTATGTTTTTTCCTGCATCTCCATCTAAAAGCTCTGACACAACATGTTTGATCGCTTGGTGTTGTTCGAGAAGCTGATGTTTTTGGAAAATCTCACCGCAGGCTGTGCATGGGAAAATATCATTTCGTAAAGGGAAAAACTGAGTATCGACGGAGATATCAGGTTCTTGGCATGAATCAGATGGGTTATTCCTTGGAGGATCAGATAAATCGGTTTCTGGCGGGATCATAGAAACCAAGGATTTCTGGGACGATCTTGCAGAGGTTAAATTAGGTGTTGTCGGGTGAGTCTTAATGTTCGCCTTGGATATTTTGCCAGAGAAAACATCTTTGAGATAAGCCCAAGGCGAAGCAATGAGTTTGGGAGTTTTAATGCGAGATTGAGAAGACTTTGGAGAGAGAGGACTAGGCTTAGCTTTGCATTTCCTGGTTGATTGGTGTCCTCTGTCCGAGAAAATAAAGCAACCAAGGTGAAGAAAGAGGATGAGAACAGCAAGGAAGTTGTTGAACAATGCTCCTATGCTTGCCATGGATGGGATGTTGGCAGCTGGATAGATGAAGCTATCGTTATTCAGGTCATCGGTGAATCGACATGTGAGAGAGATGCAAACAAAGACCTGTGGAGAAAATGATAGCTGATGATGGACAGAGGAAAAAGGAAAAAGAAGCAGAATGTGAAGGAAGTTTAGCTGACGTAGAGTTGGGACATAGAAGAATAAAAGCAAAGAGTTGGTGGAAGGCACCTTGGCCTTCCCCCAAATCTCCTGTCCATTTTTTCATGTCCAACCCTGTCCAGTTTGCATCTGAACCATCCACTCATGCGGGACCCACATGAGTGGATGCGGGACCCACATAAGTGGATGGCTCAGATGCA
>JANJEY010000006.1:33256391-33266539 GCA_024703695.1 Erythroxylum cataractarum
ATCTTGTTTATATTTTATTATCCTTATACCATATCATGTATGGATTGGCATGTTGATTTGGATTTGTTGCTTCCGCTTCAAGCAATGATTTCTTAAAAGTTTTGAAATTTACCATTTTTCCAAACAAAGCATGTTTTCTTTTTCCGATCCAACATTCAGTTCATCATTTCATCCTCAAATAGATGGATAGAGTGAGAGGACAATTAAGACTATTGAGGATATGCTCAGAGCTTATATATTGAAGTTCCGAGGAGCTTGGGATCAATATATGGCATTGATAGAGTTTGCTTATAACAACCATTACCATGGTAGTACAAGAATTGCACCGTATGAGGCACTGTATGATAGAAAATGTAGGTGGCCATGATATTGGAATGAAGAGGGCTTGAGAATGGTTGAAAGCCCAGGGTTGATATAAGATACAGTAGACAAGGTGAAGTTGATCTAAAGCTGAATTAAAGCAGCACATGATAGACAAAAGGGTCATGTGGATCAACATCGATGTGATATGGAGTATAGTGTGGGAGACAGAGTATTTCTGAGAGTGTCACCTTGGAGAGGAGTTTTAAGATTTGGTAAAAAGGAAAAGTTAAGTCCTAGGTACATTGGTCCTTATGCGATCATCGAAAGGATAGGACCTTTGGCCTATAAGTTGACTTTACCGAATGAGACGTCTCAGTTGCATAATATATTTCATGTGAGTATGCTCTGAAGATACCGATCGGATCCAACACATGTGATACTGGCTTAAAAGATTGAGGTTGTTAGTAACTTAAGCTATGTTGGTGGGATCTCAGACCAAGTAGTTGAGAAATCGAGTCATTCCATTGATGAAAGTCCTTTGGAGAAATCACGCGACTAAGGAAACTACATGAGACATGGAGGATCATATGAGGAAATAATATCCCCACCTATTCTAACAATCAGTTAAGAATTTCGAGGACGAAATTCTTTTGAAGGAGGGGAGAGTTGTAACATACCGTTACCCATGTTAAGCCTAAAATTGTAAATGTGAGAGATTTGCTAAGAGATTATAACTGTGTTTCATACTCATGCATTATGTGATATGCTCATACACATGAATATTGAATCGTTACACATGAAAATGACATTACATGCATTCATTGACATTCTGAGTATAATTATTTATAAATGTGAGTATATTGAGAAATGTTGGCCCCCAAAATTTTCTTCTTGATGAATAAGTATGATTTATATTAATTATGAGGTCTTTATGAAAGTTTGTGGAAATTAATTATTATGTTGATGTTTGAAAGATTATATCATATTGGTTAATTGAATTAAAGTGTAAAAGTTATAAGAATGTTCAAGGGGTATTTTTGGAAAGACACTTAAGGTTAAAAGAACATAAGAATATAAGGAAAGGTAAAAGGAGATTTTTAGGTGCATTAAGGGTAGAAATAGAAGAAAGAAATGTATTCTTGCTTTTTAAGAAGGGGAAAACATGAATTGGGATAAAAGAAGAGAAAATAAGAAAGACGGAGAAAAGAATTTCGGTAGTTGAGAGAAAAGAAAAAAGTTGAGCTAGGGTTTCATCATTTCTTCGTCTTGAGAGAGATTTTAAAGTTGTTCAAGAAGAGAAAAAGGAAGAGAAAAAGAAGAGATTCTAATTGAGCCAAAGATCTCTTTATTTGGTGAAGAATCAAGGTAAGATCATTTTGAATATTTTGAATTTTTGGAAAGGTTTTAGTTCATGGAATTAGAAAATGCATGTCTTTAAGTATTCTAGAACAAATTTTAGTGATTGTGCTTTGTGTGATTTTCAATTGAAAACCCTATTGAGTTGAGATTTGAGAGTTTAATGAATTCAATTTAGTAGCCGAATGGTTATACTCAGGATATTCCAAGTTTGCATAGTGCAAAATTTTAAGTCCTCCATAAGGATAAAATTCGTGTTCTGAATTTAGGAGAAAATCTGGATTAATCTAGGTTGAATTAGGCAAAGTTAGCTTCTAAAAAGTTGTAGCTTATCTTTATAACTTTCCAATGGTATATAGTATGAAATTTTTGGACATCAAAGTTGAAAATTATGATCTTTATAAGTAGAGATGCTCAAAAGTATAAACTGTATCATCTAGTGATGACATGTATCGTCTGGTGATCACGTGTATCTTCTGGTGATGATGTGTATCTTTTAGGTACTATTCATCTTGCATATTTTGGTCCAATTTTAACCTTGTAAACAATAAAATTTATCTTCAAGGTCTACATGAAAGTTTTAGATCATGAAGTCCTCTTTCAAACTGTCCTAAGATGACTTTGATCCGATATATATAGAAAAAGTTATGCTAATTATTCCAAATAGGTCTTAGATTGAAACTTCTTCTAGTCACTATTCATCTTACATCGTCTGGTCAATTTTGACCCTATAGATGATAGAATCTGTCATCAAATCTTTATGAAAGTTGTAGATCTTGAAGTCCTCTTTCAAACTATCTAAGAATGACCTTAATCCGATATCTCTAGAGAAAGTTGTGCCAATTGTTATACATCTTCTGTTTACTGTGCATAAACTTCTTCTGGGTACTGTTCATCTCACATCATCTGGTCTAGTTCTTACCCTTTAGATGACAAAATCATACTTTGATGTCTTCAACAAGTTGTAGATCTTAAAGTCCTCTTTCAAACCATCCTAAGATGACCTTAATTCAACATCTATGGAGAAGTTATACCAATTGTCCCAAAACAGGTTCAATATGATTGAAGACAAAACCTTGTTTGATTATTCAGCCATAACTTTGTTATCCAACCTCCAAATGACTAGATTCTTGAACCAATATATTCCTAACACATTATTCTATCTATCCACAAAAATTGGTATCATTATAAATTGAATTGAAAAGGAATGATTAAATGAAAGTGAGGGAATCTGTTGAAATAGTATGAATTGATGTTATTTCACTGAACATACTTCGGTATTTTGAATATATCTAGAACTATAGGGTTCCAAATGTGATGAATTTTAATGTGGAGTAATCTAGAGACATAGGTTTACACAAATTATGAGAGGTTGAATTTTAATTCAGTCTCTAAAATGTTAAATTTCTGGATGGAAGATATGCATAGTATACTATTTTAGAATGAGAACAATCTGAAAATGTTTGGAGTAAAACTTTCGAATTTCTAAACCAAGTTGAACGATTTTGGTGTCATTAGAAACTTAAGAGATGGGAGAGCAATTTTCTAGAAGAGAGTATGACCAAATTACATCATTTTCACTTTCTGATTGAACATGAACAGTAGACCCGAAAGAGTGTCTTGGAAAAGAAATTTGAAAGTAAGCCAATGAGATAGGAATTGTAATTTTAATGGTTTTAGTGAGCAATAAACATAAGTATAAATTATACTTAGATGAGTCTTAATACAGGACTGATTTTATGATGACACTAATGGATAAATACCCAGGATTGTCATGAACATGCATTGTACATCTTTTATTACATACATATGCATTGTTAAAAACTTATACTTGTGCAAATTGTGATATATGTGTATGTGTTATTTCATATAGAGGAGCAACTGGAACGTCAACACCTAGACATTGCCGAGACTTCCAGGCATTAACTTTGAGAGTGACTTGTGAGTAACCTAGACGGTCTCACTCGATTAGATGTTTGTTTTATATTATGTTTGAATTATTGAATGAATGTGTTTTGATTGTTGGATTCCAGACAATGAAGGTTCGATGATTGTGATATTTGATTGAGATATTGAAGTGGTACTTGAATGTGAATGTGACGAGCTAAATGTTTATGATATGATTGATTGCAAAAAATGCATTCCATATATGAATGCATAATCAGATAATGAGAGTTGTGGCCTGAGTAGCCAACGTGAAAAGAGCTTTAATCTCAGTTATGCACATTAGAACCTCAGGCTCAAAGTTTAATAAGCCCGGTATCTACAACAAATACGGGACAGTATTAAAATGAGCCCGGTGTCTATAATAGATACAGGACAGTTTAGGAACTCGGTCATAACAACATAATAATTAGAAATGAGTCACATGAGCATTTCATATGCATTTTAATAAGCATGTTGATTGTTTGAAATGCCAAAATGGTTTGCTCTTAAGTGAAAATGTGATATATGCTCAATTATGCAAAAATTTGAAGACGTCAAATGTATGTTATATGTGTTGATGTGATGCATGAATTGAGCGAACAATCGATGACGGTTACCTCATTGAGTTCACAAAACTTACCAAATTTGCAACATTGACTTTTCAGGACTGAAAGACGACTCTAGCTATTGAGAGGCACTAGAAGTAGTATAGACTTGTGATTTGGGAAGAGAAGTCATGGCTTAAAGGTTGGTCAGATGGGTTTTGGATAGCTTAGATAGATTTTGTGTATTTCCTCCTTCATGTGGCACTTTTGTATAAGGTTTGGATCATGTACATATTTCGGATGATATTGTAAAAGCTACATTGTAAATTTGGTTTTTATAAAATGAAATGAGGAAATTTTGGATTTTAAAAATATTGTGACTTTCTTATGAGGCTTATAAGTGAATAAGGTATCATGGTATGTAAATGTAGTGATTGAATGTAATGCATCATTATCATAGGATATGTACTGGAATGTCCTGAGGGTGCTTCGATATGTACCCTACGGTAAGGGGGCACTAGATAGTGTCCTAGTTGGACTAAACAAATCTATATGTAACAACTCTAGAGGTCTAGACGAAGTTATAACATTTTTAGAGGAAAAATATGTTTTAACTTGTTTTCCTTTTTGACAACTCTCATAAAAGAAATCTTTGTTAAAACTTATCTTTAGTAATCCTCTTACCAAATCATTTCTAACCAACTTAGAAATATGTTTAAAACTAACATGATCTAGCTTTTTTATGCCAAAACAATTTTTCCTCATCTATTGATATAAAACATGAAATATTTTGACTTTTCAAATCATCTAAGTTAATTTTATAGAGATTATTTCGTCTCTTGATAGAAAAGAATATGGAACCATCCTTGTTTTTAACTACACAAGAATTTTGATTAAAGGATACTTCAAAACCAGAATCACATAATTGACTTACACTAATTAGATTATGCTTTAAGCCTTAAACTAGTAGAACATTATCAATAGACACAGATGAATCTTTACCAATTTTGGCGATTCCAACTATTTTGCCCTGCTAATTGTCTCTAATAGTTACTGATCTTCCTTGCTTATTTTGGAGGTTTAAGAATATAGACCTTTTTTCGTAATATGTCGCAAACATCCACTGTCCAAGTACCATTGGTGCTGGTTGCTTTTTCCAAGAAAGGAAATCTGCAGTATATATTATATCTTTCTTACACTACAAGAAAAATAGAGTTTAGCGACAGAATTTACCGACAGAATTTGTACATATTCCATTGGTAAACTTATTTAGCGACAGAATTTATTCACAAAAAAAGGCGTCGGAGATATGGCCGTTACTAAATTTAACGACGGAATTTTTTCGTTGGTAAATTTACCGACGAAATTATCGACGGTAAAATTTTTGTCGGTAAATTTACCAACAATTTTTTTGTTCAGTCAATAAATTCTTCTTTCAGAAAATTACCAATGGAATTTGTAATTTTGTCGATAATTAGCGACGGAATTTTTTCTGTCGGTAAAATCCAATATATTTACCAACGGAATTTTTTTCCGTCGGTAACTTTGCTGAAAACTATTTTTTAAAATTTACCTGCAAAGTGTTTAGTTTCTCTAGAAACCACCATGGAGAGAACTTCATTATTTCAAGTAAAAGAATTAAAATATTAAAATTCATACTAAAATAGAACTGAAAATAAAGAACTGAAATCATTTTTTCAAATAACAAACATTTTATCAAACACCTTACATGCATCAAAAATTTATCTTAATATCACAACTAAAATCACGTCTTGTCCCTTCTATCACTAACATTTATACCTTAAAGTTGTTTTCCAATAATAAAATACACAAATAAACGAAAATAATAAATACCTAAATTAACTTTTATCTAATATATGAAAAAACAGATGACAGTGTTGCAAAAATACCTCTACCGAAGGACACGATGACAATAGCCGGACAAGACAACATCGTCGAGCAGAAAAGAAGTCCACAACAGAGAAATGAGCTCCAAGAAAACCGAAGAGAAGATGCAGGAAGAAGGAAGAAGAAGAAAGGAAAAAGAAGATAGAAGTTGGAGGGAGATATCGGGTGAGTTTATATTTAAAAAGAATTTACCGACGAAAATTTCCGTTGGTAAATTCAAAAAAATTTTATACCGCCAATAATTTCTGTCTTTTTACCGATGGAAAAAAAATTTCCGTCGCTAAATTAATTTACCTATAGAATTTTCCGTAGGTAAACTCAAAATTTTTTATTCCGCAAAAAAATTCCTCCATTTTTAGCGACGGATCGTATACCGTCGCTAATTTTGTCGCCACGAATTTTCTCCAAATTTAGCGACGAGTATTAGTACCGTCGCTAAATTATTTAATTTTAGCGACGGAAATATACTTTATGTCGCTAATTTCCAACGGTATATTTTTTGTAGATAATAAATTACCGACGGCTATATTGTTCCGTCGCTAATGTCCGTCGCTAATTTTGTAACGACAAATTTCCTCCAAATTTAGTGACGAATATTAGTACCGTCGCTAAATCACTCAATATTAGTGACGGAAAGCATATTTCTGTCGCTAATTGTTGACAGAAATTTTTTCGTTGCTAAGTTTCCGTCTCTAATTTACATTTTTCTTGTAGTGGATTATTCAATCTGTTAGATATTTTCTTATGAAGTGGACAACAATTAATTATATTTTAATGCTTTTAATAAATTTACGGTTAAGCGAATCATATTTGATTTGGATAAAAAGTAGCCCAATAAAGAGTTTGAATTAATAGACTGAAGTCTAGTGAAGAAAATGGACCCGATCATTGTGAACCGGACCTATATTTAGTTTGTGATGAAGGGATCTGATATGGATGCTATATATAGAAGATTAAGGTCTCTTGTAGCTACTGTAGTAAATTGTGAATGTATGGATACTCTAGCCCATTTAGAGGTTCATGTATACAGAAAGGCTTTAACGCGTTGCGGTGAACAACTGTTATAAAGGTGTCAAATGATGGACTCGTTTCGGTCTTAAAAAGTTCCTCCGAACAATATGGAATCAAAATTAGGTATTTCCACATTTATTCGTTATTTCCCTTTTACATTTGATTTGAGATGCGTAACTAAGGTTCCTGTTACATGTTATGTGTATATCAGAGTGGTTAAAAAAAGTTTTTTAAGTTTTTCTCTATAAGGGTTTCAGAGAATAATGATCCATTTTTCTGTTTTTTCTTGCGTATGATTGCTTGAAAGTGAGTTATGGTTAGCCTGAAAAAATGGGTTGAAAACGAGCTTTAAAGTGTGAAAAATTGACCTGAAACTCACCAAAAATTGTTTGGACCGTCGCCCTTGATGGAGATAGCGCTAGACGGATGGGCGACATATAACACAATAGATGGAGGATGCATGTGGTGTGTGTGAAATAGGGCATAATAACTGAACAGCGGCGGATGGACATCACATGTTGACGTTAGAGCTACAGTGATTACTAACGTCAGCCCAGAAAAACTAAAAAATTTCAAAATTCCAATAATGATGCTCGTGTCGTTTCAAATCGATTTTCGAGCCTGTGGAATTCATAAAGTGAGTTCCTTAATTTTCTAGATTTATCACATTAGTAATTTAACTCCAAAAAAGGAATTGAGGTTTTTTAAAACCATTTTCAACGAATTTTTTTTGCTATGGACATGACATGAGGGAGATGATTGAGGTTTTCGTGTCTCATATGATAGTTTCAGTGTTCGGCAACACATAATAGTCACTCTGATTGATATTTTTTGCAACAAAAGTCTCAAATAAAGTTGATTGATAATGTTTTTTACACTAGTATGTGATAATTAAATTGTGCATTCAACCTTTGCATTTATCGATGGTACATTTTCTTATACTATATGCTCATATAGAGTGTGAGGGTAACATAAAGGTATATCCCTTGTGTTTGTGAATTTTTTGAGTGCTGATGAGATTGCAATCATCACAGTGATATTTCAAGTTAGTATTTGGATTATTCAACTTACATATTGGGGGATATCTTTGGTCTCATATTTGGTTATTCTGCCCACAAGCGTTGGCCTTATATGGGACTTTGAGATGTGCATAAAGGCATTAGATGGAGGAATATCATTGTTTAAATTATTTATTTTCCCACAAGTAATAATGTCATAAGAGTTGATGGTGTATGCTCTTGATCGCTTTTATCTGAAGGTTTGGTTGCATGTATTATGTATGTAGCCTATAGGTGTTTCATAATATGTATAATCAAATTCTCGTTAAAGTTAATATTTTAAGGCTTTGCTGATGTCCTGCATTTTTGCTAATCTTTTACATTGTTATTTTGTAGTCACCTTGTTTGACAACAAAACTAGTGCCACCATTAAAACCTTGAATGGTTTCAATTGGAAGAAATGGATAAAGGATGTATTGATTACAATTGAGATGATGGATATTAACATGGCCATATTGACAGATAAAGTATCTCCACTCGTATCCATCAGATCGGAAGCTGAGAAAGCAGTTTTGGCAACCTAGGATCTATCAAACAACTTGTGTTATATGACCATTAAAGATCCATACCTAACCATCTTCGTTGTGGACTTTCGAAGACAACCATAGAATAGGAGTTTCTTGATAATATCTCTTAGAGGTACAAGGTCTCGTCTAATGTAGAGATAAATGTCTTATTGAAAGAATTATTCTCTATGAGGTATACTGGAGAAGGGGGAGTATGAGACTACATCATCAAGATGGTCCACCTCTAGAGCAAGTTGAAGGCGTTAGAGATTCCAATTCATGATGTAGTGATAATTCACCCAGCTCTAGATATGCTCTCACTAGAGTTTTGTATGATATTCACTTCTTATATTTCGCAAGATGAGGCTTGGGACTTCAATGCCTTGATTGACCATTGTGTTGTAGAGGAGGAAAAGCTAAAGAAAACTTCTCATATAATATTGGTTGCAACAATTAAAGGAAAGGGTAAGGTTAAGCCCCAAAGGTTCAAAGGAAAGAAATCCAAATCATTTTTGAAGATGTTTACTAGTCAGTCTAGTGTTGTTAAGGATTCATATCCAGGAGAAAGCCAACTAAAGGAGAGGAGAAACTGATAGTTGGCAACAATGAAGAAGTTGATGTACAATCTATAGGGGATGTATGTTTAAACCTCGATATAAGGTTTGTACTTGTATTATAGGACACATTTTATATGTTGTCTTTTTAAAAAAATCTGATATCTGTATTAGTGTTAGACAAAGAGGGTTATGATTTTTTCATATATACTTCTGTTGTACAATTATTTTTCATTGCAAAGCATAACGGTACTACCTTCTTATCATATGGATTATATATAATATGTCTTATCCCTCATGAAATGTATGCTTCTTCATATATTGCTAAACTTGTTATTAGAAAGAGACCTCTGATTAAGGAAAAGTCATACATATTGTGGCATAAAAGCTTAGGCCACATTTTCAGAGATAGAGTTGAGAGGTTGATAAAGGAAAACATTCTCCCAATTTTAGGTTATGATGATTTGGAAACATATGTTGACTGTTACAGAGATAAGTTGACCAAAATAAAGAAAAAAGGGGTTAACTTGAGCATATGGATTGTTAGACCTTATACATACGGATATCAACGAACCCTATATAGCTACTTTGTGCAATGCTAGATATTTTCTGATGTTTATTGATGATTATTCTCATTACGTGTAACACCTCACTCCCGCAAGGGCCCAAACCCAACATTGTGGGTGATATCTGAGTCTGTGCCCTGCGAGAATGGCGTGCTAAAGCACTCAATCATTCAGAAATTGGTATATAATTTTTTTTGAACCACAAACATTTTAGGCAGAAATCGATACTCAAATTGAGCCCATTTCATTCATAAACATTTTTAATCCACACAATAAAGACAATAAAATTTCAATAGCCGTTTGGGCCTTTCACAAATATAAAACACTTTAATCATTTTGGAATACAAATTTATACAAAAAGTTGCAAAAAATACAATTTAATACAAAAATAAAAAAAATGCAATGCAGATGCGAA
>JANJEY010000006.1:33331586-33346703 GCA_024703695.1 Erythroxylum cataractarum
GATCTGGAAAATGTTTATGGAGAATGTTTCAGTCCTCTAGCCACAACTTCTTCTCTAGTTATCCAAACGAGATGATTCTTGATTTGGATTAAACTAGAAGCATATGGTTATATTTTCTTTTGAAGACGTTGAATTTAAATTCTGTCTTTAACAATCCCAGAATTTGTCATGAATTTAAGAATTGGGTACAGTACAGTGGATGAATATAAATTCATGTTTTGTATTCGAGGGCAATTCTAGATCGATCTAGGCTATATTAGAGAAAGTTGTTTTCTTAGAAGCTGTAGGCCTTTCTTTTAGCTTTCCAACGACATATATTATGGAATTTTTGGGACTTCTAGGCTGAAAGGTATGGTCCTTATAAGGGAAGAGGTGCAAGAGATGAGTTGTATCTTCTGCCTTTTTGCTTCTTCTGTGATGACGTCATTGATGATTTCATCTTCTTCTGTGTTTTGTATTATCTGTGTTTTGCTTCTTCTTAGTTTCGCTTCTTCTGTGTTACTGTTCATGAACTTCTTCTGTTTTACTGTTCATGAACTCCTTCTGTATTTTGTTCCTTCTGCCTTTTGTATCGTCTGTCTTTTGTATCTTTTTCCTTTTGTATTGTCTGTGTTTTGTATTGTCTGCCTTTTGTATCTTCTGCCTTTTGTATCGTCTATGTTTTGTATCTTTTGTGTTTTATATCGTCTGCCTTTTGTATCTTCTACCTTTTGTATTGTCTTTGTTTTGTATCTTTTGTGTTTTGCTGACGCGTCTTCTTCTGTCTTTTGTTGATGCGTCTTCTTCTGTGTTTTGCTGACGCGTCTTCTTTTGTGTTTTGCTAATGTATCTTCTTCTGTCTTTTGCTGATGCGTCTTCTTCTGTCTTTTTGCTCCTTCTTAGTTTTGCTTCTTCTGAGTTTCACTTCTTCTGCCTCTTTGCTTCTTTTGTGTTTTGCTCCTTTTGTTTTCGTTCCTTTTGTGTTTTATTATCTTCTGCCTTTCGCTTTTTCAATCTTTCGTTTCTTTTGTTTTTTGCTATCATCTGTCTTTTGCTTCTTCTATCTTTCGCTTCGTATGTGTTTTGCTATCTTTTGGGTTACTGTTCATCTTATATCTTCTGTTCCATTTTCAATCCTTCAGAAGATAGAATCTGTTTTCAAGGTCTTCATGAAAGTTGTAGATCTTGAAGTTTTCTTTCGAATCATATAAAGAACATCTTAATACGATATCTGTAGGGAAAGTTATAGCAATTTTTTCACTTCTTCTGTCTTTTTCCATTCGTCTGCTTTTTCCTTTGACTTCGTCAAATCCTATCGTCTGATTCATTTTGACCCTTCAGATGATAAAATCTTATCTCAAGGTCTTCTTCAAAGTTGTAAATTTTGAAGTTAAATGAAGTGATTCTTGAACCCTTAGATTCCTAACATTTTCTGTTTGCATCTCCATTGAAGATCATAGCTCTTGGTGTTAATTTGAAAGGGATGGATTGAACAAAAGTAAGGATATCAATTGGATATTTTCCTAAACATACTTTAATATTTTGATGATTTTTGGATCAGTAAAGCTTCGAATAAGATGATTTTTATTTCAAGATAAACTAGATACACGGAGCTACAAATGGTATGAAGAAGTTGAAGTCAAATTCGGTTTCTAAGAGGTTTAAATTTCTGATAAGAGCTGTGCATAGTATGATGATTTGGACAAGAGCAGTCCAAAAAGGTTTGAAGTGTATCTTTTGAATCACTGACCCAAATGGAATAATTTTGGTGTCATTGGAAATGTAAGACAATAGAGAAGATTCTTTTAGAATAAAGTGTTATACCAGAATATTCAAGAGTGTTTTTGGTAAGACACTTATGTGTAAAAGACATAAGGCATAAATGGAAGGGCAAAATTGGAAGAAGAAGCGTTATCTTGCCTATAAATGGAAGGAAGCAAAAGAGAATAATGAAAGGAGAAAGAAAGAGAAAGAGAAAATGTCATGAAAAAGAGAGAAGAAGAGAATGAGAGAGAGAAGAGAAACCAAGCTAGGGTTTCAATTTCGTAAGCCTATAAGAAAGATTTTGAGGTGGTTCAAGAAGAGAAAAAAAATAGAAGAAGAGAAGAGCTTCCATTTGAGCTAAGGATCTCTTCATTTAGTGAAGAACTGAAGGGATCGAAGAGACTTATTTCAGTTACATCAGCTCACGGAGCACACATTAAAGATACAACAGGAAAGAGTCTTAGAGACCTCAGGTTGTTTACAAAGAGAAAAGACATTCTGAGCAAGCCTATAAGCAAGGAAATCAGGTGGTACATGTTTATAATAGAGTAAATAAGCTACTATTGTTTTCTTTGAATCAAGAAAGTTTAAAGTTTCCAATTGCATCATAAGTGTTGCATCTTTTGCTTTTGCATGATTTGTGAAATCTGCTATATGTTTGCTTCATGAACTGTGTAATGGTTTATAAAGATATTTTTCAAGTGATGTCTGAAAAGAATAGTAAGTTTATGCAATCAAGTTTTGAAAGGGCATATGAAATATTGTTTGTTTATGAAACTCACGTCTTCAAGAAGTGTTATTTTGGGCAACACAAGTTTACAAGTCATGATATATGTGTTAAGTGGGTTTGTAGTAGTCCCCTAAGTATGTCAAATGCACTTGTCTAAAGGCTTCTCCCACCTGTTCGATAGAGGCATGGAGCTCTTTCATAGATTCCCATAAGTTCACGGCTACGCAAAACCATTATATGGGATTATGTTAGTATGTTTTGTTCACGGCTACACAGGACCCTTAGGAAAGATGTGTAATACGTTTTGTTTTGAATCCACCCAAACCATTCTGATGTGCTTATGTACTTATGATCTGTTGACAAGTTTGATACATTCATGTTTTGCAATTTGTGTTGAAAAATGCATATATTGTGTTTCTTGTGTTTTCGATTACCTGATAAGATAACAATTTTAAGAATCATATGTTTTATAAACTCAATGGAAGTTTTTCTATAACTAGTAAAATGATTTCAAAAGTTTTGTTTATCTTCTTTTATTATAAACTGTTACTCATGAGCTTTCAAGCTCATCCCCTTACTGTTCCCACCTTCAGTTGATGAGGAAGAGATCGAGTGATCAAAAGCATATGAACGTTACTTCAAATTCTGCATATCTTGGAGTTTAAGTTATCTATGTAAAATACAAGGATTAGTCACATTTCAAGAATTTGTAGTTTATGTAACTTTTATAGTTTGAGATTTTGGATTATGTTGTAAAATGGCTTGAAAAGCCATTATAACTTTGTAAAACCCTTTTGTTTTGAGGGTAATGAAATGTAAATGATGAAAAAAAATTATTTGTATGTAATGTATTAAAGAGTATGATGTAGTAAAGATACGTTAAAGTCTTCTGATATTTGCAAGAGGTTGGGTTCCGGAAACAGACTCCAACATAATGTCTACTTTATTTGTGTTTAATCGTATTAGTTCTCTATCATTAGTAATTCATAAAGCATATATTTAATGTCTACTTTATTTGTGTTTAATCGTATTAGTTCTCTATCATTAGTAATTGATTCTATTAATGATATTTGAAAAATATTTCTAAAGTATCTTTAAATCATTACTAATCGAGAACAATAGAAATTTTCTTCTTAATCACTTTAAGGAGATAACTATATTAATTATTCAAATGTCTTCATATAGTTCATGTTATATTTATTAACTATCAATTGTCCTACCTTTGACAAGAATATGTCATATCAAAATATAGCAATCTTTATATAAGATATTTTAGAGATCTAAAGTCAAAGGACCACTTATATGATAATTATAATGACAATTTATAATAAAATTATCAATGTTAAGTCAATTTAGTGAACTTATGGTTTATTAATCAATTACATGATGTTTAGTTATCTTCATATTTTTAGCTTATGAGATTTAACTAATTCCATCATAAAGAAGAAATGCAATATGTGCTAAGTTTTATCCTCTATTAATGTTTAATCTTAATAAAATAATAGCTAACAATTTAATAAGAATATGTAAATGCAATATAAATCTTATAATTATGATCTCAATATAATTTTATTTATAATATACATTTATCTAATAAATTTCATCTTACACATTAGGTAATTGAACAAATATGCATAAGATAAAGAATGATAATTATATAATGAAAAGTACAATTAGCTAATTGATTGTAAGATATAAATCAATAGCTTAAGCAAACATAATGAGATGCTTAAACCTCCTACATCCTATGATTAGAGCGTGACATTCATTTTTGTAGTTTACAACTTTTTCGCTTTTCTTTTCTTTAGTTATCTAAGTGATAACTTTATTGATAAATCATATTATTAATCGTTTATATTTGTAATTCATCTTGCAGCAAGAACACATTATCTAAATAGCCTAAGCTAATTGTTAAAATAAAACGTCTACATGTAATTTTATTCTTAAATAAGGCCTAGTTATTACTAACGTCATTAGTATTGATACACACCAATCATATCCCAATCTCACCAATTGAAATATGAACGAACTAAATCAATTGAGAATCGGATCAAAAATGAGTTCAAAAGCAATAACTAATCCAAAATGTCAAAATTTTCTTGAAAAAAATAAACACTCCTGTTTAAACAAATTTAACCAGTTCATTCGTTGACCCTCGCCACTTTTTAGTTCCAAATTCTGTTCCATTTTCAAAGACATTAGATTATTACCGTTCATAATCGACAATCAACCATAGCCAGGCTCTACTTTCATCCTTTTAGTGTAAAGTCCACATCTATAGAACCCAGCACCATTTCTCACTTTTACCATCGTGGTCCTAATCAGGGTCCAAATTCCCCTGTTTATACACACTGAAAGGGATTTAATTAACTCTGAGAGCCATAAGACCGGCTCAAAGTGAAAAGAAAGCTTATTTGACCTTTTTAACTGCCCGATATAAGGGTGGAAAGAAGGCAATTTACTATGAATGTAATCTCCTCGTGATAGGAAAACTTTAATAGAAGATTAGTGACTAACAGGACTTTTACAGCAAAAGAAATAATCTTATTGTTCCATTTACAGGACGACACAAATTAAAAGTTTAGTCTTTCCTTGTAATTGCAAGCAATACTTGATCACTTCCGTGCCGCTACTTCATTAGGGGTTCTGGTAGTCATCTGGTCAACTGCATGCACAGTGGTCTGAAGCTCTTCCCATATGGCATTGTATACCATCCTTTGCCTATTCACAGCCGATTGTCCTTCAAAGGCCGATGATATTACATCAATGCTGCAAACAGATAACAAGAATCCAATCTCAGTGTCATTCACAAAAAGGTACCAAATATCAGAGCTAACACAGTTGTTCAAATTCTTGACATGATATGAAGCTTAATGCATACCATCTGGATATGATCAGATACTTCTACCAATATAATGAGCCATGTCCAGGGTTATAATGTCTGTGTTAGATTTTACTCGTCAGTGATGGTAACTGAAAAATGAAACTGAAAATGGAGCAAGGATGGTTACTAAACTCCTGCTCTAAGGTCCAAACTAACTTGAGCACATATATCAAGCAACAAGTGAACTTGAATTAGGAAATCCCAACTGAACTAAATTGATCTGGTTTGGCCCTTCCACAAAATTCTACCTTTGCACAAATTGAAAATTTAAGGTACTGGAAAAACTGGATATTATCATGATAGAGAAGTTGTATGCATATAAGATTTCTCTTAACACTATTGATATGTCCTGTATATATCTAGTCCAATGTGTCTCATGGATTGGTAATTAAACTACATTATTGAAATAACTGATCACATTCATGAACCTCTCCTGAACTCAAAAGAGTTGAATTCCATGATGGTAGTAATTGACTGTAGTTTCCTAATCAAATAAATGTGCCTCTCTGTTATTACTGACTGGTCTATTTCTAAGGTCAGAAATGAGATCACGTTAACTGTTTTAAAGACTATGCACTTATGGCCAATTCTAAATACAGCATGATTGGTTCACATTAATCCAATAGGTCCTGTAACAAAGCTCCCAAGCATCCCAAGAGATGTGGAATCGCCTAAGAACACATTCTAGAGAATTCAAAAATAAGTTTGAAATCTCAGCACAAAAGCTAAATCAAACAATTAGACCTACTTTTTGATTATAAGGAACAAACAATGCCACAAAGTAATCTATGATACATTCTGAATATAAATGATGAGAGCAAACCAAGCAAATGGGTTAAGTAAGAAAATGAAGCCAACTAGTGCTCTAAGATGGAATGTCTAACTGCAAAAGTATGGGGAGCTTCTACAAATTTTGTCTACTTCAATATTATTTGGTTTATGATCTTGGGCAAGTTTTTGGTCATGGAAACTTTAAGCTTTTGAACAAATAGAAGTATTAATTAGTAGCTAAATATAAAAATAATTAGGACATATGATTGATATTAGGTTGTTAGAATATCAAATTTCAGGGCTGAATTTAGGCTAGGAATACTGAAATTTCAGTTTGGTATAATTGGGTTTCACGGTTTGATTACTTGAAAATTGGGCTTAGAATTTTAGGGTTTAATATGGTTGGAATTCTGTGAAAAACACAAACAGAGGACGATAGGAAACTAGGAATCACTCATAGGATCTAAAAATCACTCTTAGAAGAAAGCATCACACCTTCTAGTTGAAAATTCAAGTTTGTAAAATTATTTCATATTGCTTGTCATTAAAGGACTGAGCATAGATATATTTATAGACAAGTTTTTAGAACCATTATTCTAGTATGAAAGAGTTCCTAAAAAATTTAAATCATATTCTAATAAAAATTCTATAATGTCCTAAACAACTAAGATAACATATCTAAAATAGAATAATATTTTTAACTTACTACTACTACTTATCTAGTAATGAATCCTAATATAATCTATATTTCAGCTCTTATATTTGATGTCAACTCAACTCCTAATCCTCATCCCGCCAAATTAAGGCTTGTGGTTGGCTAATTTTTTCTCTTTTATTTCTTCTATATGCTTTAAGCTCTTTTGCATCACTCTCTTTTTGTAAAACACCTAGTGTAGGTAAGTGCCTCTTCCACTGAAGTCCCTTTACACTTTCCTCTTCAGGGAGTTCAAGTTTTAAGGCAAAAGGTAGTTCTTTTCTAGAAATTCCAGCAACATGAATCAAGGTCCAAAAATAAAGTTATTGAGTTCAAGACCATATTTTATCACAACTTCCTCAATTTGAGTCTCTCTTGTGCTTTGGAGGCCTACAACTATACAATTATCTTCCAAAAATGCTTGCTTAACTAGTTTAATAGTCATAGGCACCTTTATAGTTACACAAGTGTCTAAGGAACTACTAATAGCAAGATCAATATAATCTCCACAATGATTAGAGTTATGCTTGTTGTGAGTAAGAAAAGAGCTTGTTGAAGCAATTGCACCTGCTTCATGACACAAATTCTCCATCTTTTTTTGCTTATTTTTGTCATTTGAGCACCTAAAGGAGCTTCAGCAATTTCAAATTTACCCTTTTGTAGCTCAACGTACAAACATTCCTCTTGCTTTTATGTCCATGGCAATAAATTCAAGTACTCCAACACTACCTTTTTCAAGAGTAATTAAAAACATCTGGAAGTCAAGGAAATTTGTTCCAACAACCCCACAGACCAAACTATAACTAAGGGAAGAAAAAGGTAATTTGTATAATTATGTCCAGATTTTGCGGGGAATATGTCCACATCATCTGGTACTAATTATGTTAATAAAATTAGGAATATAGTATCTTATAAATCATAGGATCTAACAAATCCGTACAAATTTATTTCCAATATTGCACTAGGGTTAGTATGTATAAAGCTAACGTATCTCTATTCGTTATATACAAATAAAATTTCTCCTTCAAATTCTGTCATTTCTATCATGGTATCAAAGCTATAGTTTTTCTTAAAACTAAAACCTTCAGTTGTTTAGCCATTCCTTTCCTTATACTAACTTTTTATATCAAAACAGAGTATTCCTGCCAGCCTTCATTGCTGGTTGTTTCTACTTCCTGTGAAAGACCTTAATTGCCTAAACAAAAGGTTTTTAGTCCTTGGAGATGTCAGAAGTTGCCGAGACAACAACTACATCCCAATTAGAGGAGGTTTTTCAGTCTCAACAACATGGAAAACTCCAAAGTACAGATGCTGCATATAAATTAGGTGGGGAAATTAACTAAAGTTGTCCCAACTTGTTCGTATAGTGCTGAAAGGAAAAGGAAAGATTAGTCACATTATAGGTACTGGACCTATGCCAGAAGATACGCAGTTTGAAGCATGGGATCAAAAAGACCCCATGATTATAGCCTGGTTTTGGAACTCTGTGATTCCTTAAGTTAGTAACACATGCATGTTTTTGAACACCCCCAAGGATATTTAGGATGCAATTCAACAAACCTACTCTAAAGAAGGCATGCAGAACAAGTATATGAAGTTAAAGTGAAGACAATGGCTGCAAAACAAGGAAACTGAACACTTGAATATGCTCCAGTTAAAATCCTTTTGGCAAGAACTTGATAACTACAGAGTGGTGAAAACAAAATGTCATGAAGATGCAGCTACGGTAAGAGACTTCAATGAGCAAGATAGGGTCCATGATTTTCTTGTAGGACTCAATTCCAAATTTGATCAAGGATCCATGGCAAATTAGGAAGTACCGTGTTTTAATGAGATTGTGGCACTAATATGAAACGAGGAAAGTAGAACACTCATGCTTGAACCACAGGTTATAGACACCTAAGCTATGGTGGCTAGTGACAGCAATAAATCAGCCATAAACATGGAAAGAGCACCCTCTTTTAAGACTGGAAAGACAAGTCAATCAAAGGCTCAAAACCATGACAAGTTGTGGTGCACTTATTGCAAGAAGGCACAGCATATGCATTAAAAATGTTGGAAACTTCATGGAAAGCCTCCAAGCAAAGAATGAGGACAAAAAGGAGTCTAGGAGCAATGCCCAAGTGCATGTTACTGCAACATAACAGAGTGAATTAACACCACAAGAGCCAAGCAATCTCAACCAAGAAAAGATTGAGAAGGTGAGATCACTCATTAGCAAGCGTATACCATCTCCAGTTAGTAATAAAGGAAGCTCTGCTCCTTTTTATCTCATTCACAGTGATATTTAGGGCCCTTCTCTTATCCTAATGTATCTAGGGCAAGATGGTTTGTCTCATTCACTGATGATTGTACTGTGTCACTTGCTTTTTCTTCTCAAACACAAATCTAAGGCTAGAACTGTTCTTCCAAATTTTTGTTCCATGATTAAAAGCCACTACGGAGTCCACATTAAAAGGTTTGGGTCGGACAATGCCAAGAATTAGTTTAATCAAATCCTAACTCCATACTTTCAAAAGCAATGGATAGTCCGCAAGGCAGGGTTGCAGAAAGAATAAATTATCATCTCCTTGAAACAACCCAAGCCTTTATGTTTCAAAACAATATGACCATCTTTTTTGGGGAACTTGTTCTTACAGCAACTCATCTCACAAATTATTTGCCTTTAGGATCTTAGGATTGAACAGTCCCATGGAAAAACTCTCAATCTTCAACCTCACACTATGACTACTAACAATCTTGTTCCTAGAGTATTTGGGTGCATATCATTTGTCCATATCCATAGCCAAAACCAAGGGAAACTAGATCCAAGGGCTATAAGATGTGTGTGTATGTGTGGGATCTTCACCTACTCAAAAAGGGTACAAGTGCTACCACCCTCCATCAAAAAGGTTCTATGTCTCAAGGGATGTCACTTTTCATAAACATCATTCTCTTCCGGATGAGAATTCAATAATGGAAGATAAGGTTAAAGATTTCTTACTTGACTTGTCATTTTTCATGCCAAAAAATAAGCATCCAGACATTCCCACATCTACTCCTAAACCTACACTACCTAAACCTGAACCTGTTGTTGAAGAAATGAGACAACCTAAACCTGAACTTGCACCAACAATAGAAAATCCACAAGAAAAAAAAAATTCTGCTCTTGAAAATGTTAGATTTGGCAAAGGATAGGTGTTTGAAAGGAAGAAAAACGTTGCTCCAAAATCTATGCAAGTCCATGAGTCCAACCCAAATCCTGAGAATGAGGTAACAATTTCTAATCCTTTATTACAGAATGAAATTTCTAGAGAGTGATGATAATTATGATTTTTCCTATTGCTATTGGAAAAGGAATGAGTGTGTGCAAAAAAGGACCTCTGTATCCTCTTGCAAATTTTTTGTTTTTCAAAACTTGTTCACCATCTCATAAAGCCTTTTTTATTAGTTTAAACACCATGACCATCCCTACCACCTTATATGAGTCTTTGTCCCATGAGAAATGGAACCAAGCTATGACAGTGGACATGTAGGCATTAGAGAAAAATAAAACTTAGGAGTTGGTGTAGTTGTAGGCTGGGTAGAAACCAATGGGATGCAAATGGGTCAACATAGATGGATCAATGGAAATATACAAGGCGAGGTTTAGCCAAGAGATATACTCAAACTTATGGAATTGATTATCCAGAGACTTTTGTTCCAACTGCAAAGTTAGATACTTTTTATAGTTTCATTGTCGCTTGCAACTAATTATAGCTGGGAATTACAACAATTTGATGTGAAAATTGCATTTTACATGGAGAACTAGAAGAAACTTATATGGAGGCTCCACCAAGTTATGGAAAGAAACTGACAGCCCATACTATTTGTAAATTGAAGGCGGCCTTGTATGGGCTCAAACAATCACCACGAGCATGATTTGGCAAATTTGCAAGAGTTATAATGACTATGGGATACAAAGTCAAGAGAATCACACATTGTTCATTAAACACTCATCTAGGGGGGTCACAATTCTCATGGTGTATGTTCATGACAAAATTGTGACGAGATGATGTTAAAGAGAAGAGATTGTGAGTCGGAGTCTATCTAAAGAATTTGAGACCAAAGTATTAGGGAAGTTGAAATATTTTCTCAGCATTGAGGTTGCTCACTCTAAGCAGGGCTTTTTTATCTCCCACAAAAATAAATCACATATCTTCTCAGAAAACAAGTAAAAACAAACCAGCAAGTATTCCAATAGAATCAAATATTAAAATTGGAATAGCAGAGAAAGATACTGCAATGGACCAAGGAGCATATAAATGCCTAGTAGGAAAACTTATTTCTTTGTCTCACATACCACCAGAAATAGCATGTGCAATTAGTGTGATTAGCCAATTCATGCATAATCCAAAAGAAGTCCATTTGCCAGCTCATCAAGTGTTACAATATCTCAAGAGAACACCAGGGAAAGGCATTATGTTCAAAAAAGAACGAAGGTTTAACACTTGAGGTATACATGGATGCTAAATATGCCGGGTCAATTGTTAATATAAGGTCAACCACTAGATATTGCACCTTTCTTGGTGGAAATTTTGTGACATGGAAAAGTGAAAAATAGAATGTGGTAGCGCAATCTAGTGCAAAGGTTGAATTTCAGGCAATGGCTCAACACGTTTGTAAACTGCTTTGGTTGAAGATTATTTTGAAAGATTTGAAGATCAAATGGGATGGGCCAATGAGACTATTGTAACAAGTCCGCCATTAGTATAGCTCACAACCCAATATAAAATGATAGAACAAAGCACATCAAAGTTTATAGAAACTTTATGTAGGAGAAGTTGGAGAGTGGGTTGATTTGTACACCTTATGTGTCTACACATAATCAACTTGCAAACGTACTTACGAAAGGTTTAAGCAATCCAATGTTTCAAAACATTGTATCCAAGCTCGAAATGGCCAATGGCTATTCACCAGCTTAAGGGGAAGTATGGGAAAAAATGTACTCTACATAATTATGTCCAGATTTTGTAGGGATTATGTCCAAAAAACCTGGTATTAATTATGTCCATAAAATTAGGATAAAGTATTCCATAAATCATGGGATCTAACAAACATGTACAAATTTATTTCCTACATTGTACTAGGATTAGTATGTATAAAGCTAATGTATGTCTATTAGTTAGATATGAATAAAAAAAAAATTGTCAATAACATATGAACCATATTGCTAAGCTTAGATACGATAATTTCAAAATAATAAATAATATATGACTCAATAAGTCGAAAAATATTGATGTCGTGGCCACCACTCTTTCAACTTTTGAAGACTAATCTTGTGTAAGAATAACTTTTAACTCTTTCGTTACGATGCAAAATTCACATTGTCTTCATCTCTATAAAATTGATCTATCTCAAGCCATAATAATTCCTTTCCAAGTAAGAAATTATTTGTGTCCTCATTCAAAGTCAAGGATCATATTTCATATCGAATAAATATCAATATCCTTTATCTCCTCTTCATTTCCATCATAACCCGGTATTACTTCTTCCTTAGATTCAACAACATCCACCCAAAGTAAGAAACTTAACACTTCGCTCCACAAGTGAAATATCAACTTAGGCATTCATAACCCTTTAGTTCCTATAGAACTAGCTTTGTTTGTCCTCTATAAGACACTTGTGAATCAAAGCTTATTTGCTCTATATCTCTTTATTAGAGACTGCAGTATATATAAACAACGAATAGGTTTACAGATTAAGGTAGAAAATTCTGTACAGATATGGAAATATAATCCTAAAATACTATATATCTACAAGAGACTGCTATCTAATCTAAATGATCTAATTATGATCAGATCATAATATTTACATACCTTTGACCACACTCCCCCTCAAGTTGGATCATAGACATCTATCATGTCCAACTTGCTAATACTCTTCAAATGCTTGTCCAACTTGAAGTTTATAAGAGAAATAAACGAGGAAAGATCAATCAATCATAAGCTTTAATTTGGAGGGATGAAGATTGGAAATTAAGTTGAAATCAAAGATAAAGGCTGAAATCCAGATTGTATTTGGATTCCTTATTAGATAGGAAGTAGAAATATTATGTTATTCTTATTTAGATATGTTATCCTATTTGTATAGGATTTACAGAATTTCCATAATAAGAGGATTTAAATTAGAATCCTTTTTCCTGCTAGAATAAGGATTCTAATAACTCTATATACATGTACTCAACCCTTCATCAATAACAAATTAGTGTGATGCTTTCTCCTAAGAGTGATTCTTAGACCTTATGAGTGATTCCTAGTGTTGCTCACGAAATTCCATCAACCCTAACCCAAATTCCATCCCTCTTAGACCTACATTTTAGCCATCTCAAACCTATATTCCAGCTTGATTAAACCTGAAATCCTAAACGTAAATTTCCAGTAATCCAACCTTAAAATTCCAACAATACAAAATCTGAAAGTTTTACATTCTTAGCCTAAATCTGTTATATATATTTCTGGTAATAGGATTCGTTCAATGCAAATGAGAAAAGAAACGGAAGAGAGGTGATGAGAGACAAAGTCACAAGAGAAGATTGAAAAGGAACAACTATATTCTGTTATGGCATATCAATATAGCTGTTGGTGTTTGATTATATAGACACGATAGTATAGAGATGCAATGTATGCTAGTGCATAATTACATCTTTAGAGTTTTATTTATACGCGTATTACGTCTATTAATGCGTCACCATTTTAATCCTCATTTCCGTTGCTTCCGGTGACTGGTTCATCTTCTTCATTTATTGTATAACAAAATCCAGCCTTGAAACCTTATATTCCAGCAACATGATATCAACCATATTTCTAAATTTGTGAGTTTTAGCTACTGGTTAATAATTCTTCTATTTGTCCTACATCACTTCCTCTACTCCAACTGCCTCACCCACAAACAAGAAAACCCCTCATTTTAGCTCCTCCTCCATCTCCAACAGTCACAATAGAGAAGGAAGAAAGTACAAACCAAAGTTTGTGATGGAGGTGAAGATGATCGAACAAAGTGCTACTCTTGGGCTTTAAACAAATTGTCAAAAGGACCCGCACTTTGGATTCAAGCAATTTTCATTCAATCAAAAATAGCAATCCCTAGGATTAACCCAAGAATATTCACTATAGCGATACTTATTCTCACTTCCCTTTTCACACGTTAAAGGAGAACCAAGAAAGTAAAAACACAATCAATGTATCTTTTCAACGTTTCTCTCTCCTACAAAAGCAATGTCATCAAAATCTTACAAAAAGATTTTGTCACAATTTCTAAAATCTTATAATTGCTTGGTAATTCTTTCATTTTTCCACAACAAATTCTCTAATCACTTTCACCTAAAAGTATCCTTGTTTATATGAGATTTGCATGCAAGCACACAATCTATAGCATGTTTTATGGTTTATTTATTTTTGAGTCAGGATTGTTGTAAAGAGAAATTGACTAGTAATGGTAATTCTTGTGCACTAAGGAGAGATACCACAAATGAGTAGGAAATAATTGTTCTTTTTCTACCACTTTGCTTTGCTTTGCTTGAATAAAGAGGATATGTCCATTAGACAACTACTACTAAATTCACATGACTAAGGTATTGTCCTTTCTCACTTTAGGCCTATAAAGAAAACATCATAAACATCACCCCATATACTTTGTATCTAATACATAGAGCCAATTAGTAATGATCTCAATCTCCTATATCATTCTACATACGTTATGCAAGTGGTTTGTGCTTGGGAATTGAAGCGCCTATTTGAATCGTCAAGACTCAAAGGCCTACCAATACTAAAATAAAAAAGTATGTTTGTTGAGTATAAAATCGTATAGATGCCTATTATCATGTATGTCACAATTTGGAGCTTACAATATTCACTTTTGGTATTCTCTATTAGCTTAATGGGATACTCCATGTAGTTTTGGATAAGTAGCATTATCTAGTTGATGTAGCTTATAGCTCAAATTATTTGATGGATGGGTTTATCACCAAGCAATGAGAAATTAGTGGATAATTACCTCTTATGTGGCCAAAATATGGATCAGAAAAGAGGAAATGTAGCGATATTTGATTATAAACTAACTTTTGCATTTAGAAGGTTCTTTTTCTTTTGAATAATTGCTTTTATATTTCTTAATAGTGTCTTTTTGGTCAAAAAGAGTGTTCTAAAATAAAACAAATGTCAAGGAATTTGATTCACATTGAGTGCAAAGGTGAGATTATATGTTAGCACCCTTCCTAGTTATCAGCATGCTAGTATTAGTATTAGTAAACAGCCACTAAGACATTCAAACCCACAT
>JANJEY010000006.1:33355729-33375554 GCA_024703695.1 Erythroxylum cataractarum
AAACGATTTCTTTGCCTTAGGTCATTCTCCACTTTCCACTTAACTATATATATATATATGTGTGTGTGTGTATATATATATATATATACGTATACATAGTCTCCAAATCAGTCCCAATTTTCGTCTCTAAATTTCAATGTTTCAAAGCATTTATTTCCTATCAGTAAAATTCTAATATTTCCTTTGTCATTGGACAATTCTTTCAGTACTATACAGTCAATCGGTCAGTCTCTCAAATATTTTCGGTCCGGGCATTTTCTCCCGAATTTTTCGGAAATTTCCTATAAACCACTATAAAATACCAGTCACTCATAAACTATTCTAAATCATTCATTTGAACCCAATAACTCCTAATTCCTTAATTAATAACGATTCAGTCAGTCCAGTCAGTTCATAATCTAATCAGTCCGTAATCACAATTAAAATGCCGGAAAATCATGAATGCATGTACTATAATTAAATGCATGTGCAAGAAACCAGTTCCTCTATAATTAGAGGCCAGTAATAAAATCAATCAGTAAAAAACCTTTCGGTCCGTCCCAAATTACCAGAATGCCCTTGCTCGCAGTAACGGGATGTTACATAGCATATGAGTCACTTGCATGAGCATGTATCGATTGTTTCAACGGTTAGAGATAGGGAGGAAAATGATGATATGTTAGAATGTGATAAATGGGAGTTGTGGATATCTTAGAATAAGAAAAAGTGTATGGTTCGATTTGATAAATGAAGATTAAGTGTATTGGTATTAGTGGATATATTATGAAATACAACATCAGAGTTATACCGAGTATATCCGTGAATGTGGGATAGATATGAAGTTATAGTTGTGGATTGATAGAGGAAAAATAACGATATGTTAAAAATGGCAAGATTGAAAGTGTATAATCAAAGTGGATGAAAATAAAATGTTTTATGATCTAGAGAGGCTGCAATTGGGTTTGATTATTGTGATGAGAGTTATGAATAAGGGTTTATGACTTAAAGTCAGAATGTGTTAAGTGGGAAATCGAGAATGATTATACGTCTATGATTTTGACTTAATTGTGGACATACTTGCGTTTGATGAAATAGTTGTCAAGATTCAGTTGATTTGCCTATGTGAATGCACATCTGATAATGGGAGCACCATGGTAGTGAGTTAGTGGACAATTGCTAGCCATAGTTCTTATAGTTTAAAGTTCAATATGAGTTAGAATAAGAAGTGAAGTGCTTATAGTGATCAATTGGGAATGAATAGAGAGGGTTGCCAAAAATTAATTGAGATCAAGGTGTCCTTAACGAAAATGATTAATTGGTTAGTTGCTCTACATCTGTCTCTCGATGAGATGTAATGATTTTGATGGTACATACTTCACTGACTCTTATTAAAAAGGATGTTTTGATTATATGAGTTATGTCATAATTGATCTTTATGGGATGTTATGAATAGCTAGAATTGATTTTCTAAGGCATTGAGAATGACTGATAAGAAATGTGACGACTGTTGATGATTAGGAATTTCATGATTGGTATTAATGAAAGTAGTAAGAAAACTTCTTTTAAAGAAGAATTTCCCTAAATTGGGTTAAGTCGATCAAATGATTCAATTGAAAAATTTATTAGTGAAAGGACAAATTTGAGATAAATCTGAAATTAATTAAAAGTTATTATGGGAGTCCTGATCCTAGTGGAGACTCAAGCGTAAGAGATGGAATCTGCTACTGAGAAGATATGCATTATGTTATTGTAAAGAATCTGACTGTGTAATAGGATTATTGAACATTAAGGAGACATTAGTTGCGAATATGAAGAGAATATCGGTTCAAGAAGATTTTGTGTAAATATGTTCATGAAGCACAAAGTGGATTTGTTGAATGTGTTATCAACCCAAGTTTGTAAGGATGACAATAAATTAAGTATGTGGAGAACCTAGTGTAAAGGAATAGACGTCAGAACACGTCAATGTGAATATGAGAATATCATAAGAGAATTTTCCTTATTGAGGAATTTAGATATTTTAAGAGATATGAAAATCAATCATGGGTATAAGGAGTTTTGGGTTGTAAATGTCAGAGATAACAATGCCCCTGACAGTATTATATTATTGAAGAGTAGAGTGTTTCAATTATATTTAGATTGGATAGTGACTATGATCTTTAATGATATATCAAATGCATTTGAAAAGTGAAGAAGATTAGTTGGCATAGTTGAGGGAACTTTATATCATGCAAGTTTCATAAGAGTGAATCTTAGCTCGATCAACTAAATTGTGGATGAATTAGTATTCGAACATGGCACATTGGGAGACTTAATGACGATAGAGGTGATGATAAAATGCGAAATTGCAAAGGATATATATATATGAAATTTGGAGTTATTTAGAACTAGCTGTATGCTGGATTCGTCCGGAAGTTGTTAAAGATTTCCTGGACTTAGCTCTTTGATAAAAAAAATTGAGGAAAAACGTGTAAATCGTATGACTGATGAATGTAAAAAGAGACATTTGGAGAAATTTGCAACTCGAGTATAGATCGTATCACTTTAATTTTGGAGAGTTTTAAAATATTTAACAAAGTGTCCCAGTAAAGGTTATGATGCAATCTGTTGAAATAGTGTAAAGTGGTTATATGAACTTGGGGACAAGTATAACCATATGGGCTGCATTGCAATTGATGATTTGAAATTCATTGTACGGAGTATTGCTTTGGAAATTTGGAGACACTATTCATACAGAAACATTTTTTGGATATGTCTATGAATATGCAAATCGATAAACGGTCAAGATATTTTGTGAATTTGAAAGATTTGAAGAGGATTAAGCGATTGAGTATTTCAAAATAAAGCTAGTGAAATAATTCAATGTACTGAACAGAAAAAAAAAAATTCAATGGCAGAAAATCATAATTTGGGCGATAAGGTCATTAAACCTAGTGTAATACTGAGTGCAAATTGTCGAGCTAACAAGGGGCAAAAAGAAAGTATTATTAGCTATTGGATTTCCAAATCAGGTGTGTATAAAAAGGGTTGGCAAAGTCCAAATTGAGGATTTAGAATATGCGGACCTTATCGAGGAATTGAAAATGAATTCAACTTTTGAAAAAAATGATATTTATGACTGGATTAAGAAGTATGTGTAATACCCACTAGAGAAACTGTTAGAGAAAACACAAGGAACAATCGAAGCTTTATGTTCTAGTAAGAGTACATTGAAAGAGTAATTGAAGGTTTAGAATGTAAAATCGAATGATTATATGTGTGAATAACCAACAGACTTGACTGCTAGAGACAAATGTAAAACTGATATTTTTGGAGTTCATTGGGACATGAGATTGATGTATCGTTTAGAATGATTGTGGGCATGACGATCATTATATTGGTGACACCATTCGAATAGTGTATAAAGGGTCTTACAGCCAAAAAGGAGTCGTTCACCCCTATATTAAAGTGAACAGGGCCTAAAAATAGTTGAAGGCCATGATCGATTTGAGATAATGTTGATAAGTGAAATGAATCTGTAATAAGGGTTAAGTAAAATAAGTTAATGACAATGAGTCGAGTTGATTAATATTGAAGTTATGGAACCTTACGAGATTAGTATTTTAACACTAAAGAGATGTAATCTAGTAAGCGATAAATGAAATACTTCGAAGTGTATCACCTCGACCAAGATGCACTTAGATGGAGATAAAGGTGTATTTAGGGGAAATTAAATTCGTTATAAATTGGCCTCTATGTGACTGTAGTGTGAATAGAAATGTGGATTGGTAAGTCAGTCTAAAACCTAAAAGATGATTCAGATTCATAAAGTGTTACATGGACAGGATTAGGAAATATTGTTATGATCCGATATATGTGTTATTGATTCCGAAAGTGAAGAATTGCTAGTAATCATGAGGAAACAGTTAAGACAGTGTAGAGTTTGAGGAAGGTAAAGGGATGATTGATTGTATTGATTTCAGTTAATTGACAGAAATTAGTCATGTAGTGAAATAAGTGGGAAACAGAAAATAAATGAACGAAACAATTCCCCTGCCTTCCTGATCAATCATATAAGAAATTTCGAGGACGGAATTTTTGTTAGGAGGGGAGAATTGTAACATCCCATCACCGATGGGAATGATATTTTAGTAAATTGGGACGGACTAGTAGGTCATATTGCATATTTTGATTTGTTCATTCTTTTGGCCTCTCGATATAGAGAGGAATGAGACATTTTGCACATGCACTTATATGTACATGCATTCACGACATTTCTCGGCATTTATTTGTGAATATGATTTGTTTGAGAATTATGGAATTATTGGGTTTGAATAGTCGAATTGGAACTATTTAGAGTGATTGTCAGTTGATAGTGACCCTTAGGAAATTTTTCGGGAAATTTTGAGAGTAAATGTCAGGACCGAAAATTTTCCGAGTGAAGGATTGATTGATTTTATAGTACTGGAATAATGTTCAATGGCAATGGGAAGATTAGACAAGATTTTGGGAATAAAAATGTGCAACCATCGGAATTTGAAAATAACCTAGACTAGAAATGAATTTTGAAAAGTGAAAAGAAAAAGGAACTTGGAAAAAAAGGTAATTGAGGAAAAGAGGAGTAATATGTCTTGAGCCTTAGATGTAAAAAAATTATTAAGAGAGCTACCCTAATACCTTAAGTTTTCGGTGGTTCTAGAAGAAAATCACTTTGAGAGCTACTTGTCTCCTCCATCCTAGGGCATGCGATTTTCTTCCAGCGATTGATCCTCCTCCTTACACAATTTCTAGTGGTTCACTTGATTGCTTTTCCTTGTGCAAAGCCAAGCTTAAACCCTTGAGAGGATGATGATTTGTGAGAGTTTAAGAGATTACCATGGGTGTTAGAGAGAGGTGAAAGGGTTAGAGGAATTTTGGGAGTTCGAAGAGTTGGAAGTTTGATTTGGTAAGTAAATTGCTTTTATGTTGTTTAATTGTTAGTTGAAATGTATTAATGGGTTAAATGTGAAAGATTGAGGTAGTTGAGTTTGAGTTATGGCTGATTTTAGAGAGAAAATGTGGGAAAATGGTCAGAAAATGGTCAGGTGCAATTGATCCTTGCAATACTTCTCATATCATTCTACAAGGTGGTATCTTACTCCTTTAATGCAAACACTAACTATTAGCTTACTTTTCATTTTAGTCTTAATTCCTACATGTATGCATGACATGCATGTCACTTAATGAAATTCAATCAATTTACAAAGCAACTTATAACCACATATCATAACACTTCATCTTATTATGCATCCTAAGCCTAGGAAAAACCTAAGCTCTGATACCAAACAATGCTGGACCTCGCTTCCGAAATCCAACATTCAGAATCAGATTCAAAAGTAATACTTGTCCTCAAAGACAGATTCTACCTTTCGAAGGGCCAAAGGTGGAATAGAAGATAGGTATAGAAGAAGTGAAAAGGAGCAAAGAGATAGAAGAAACAAAAGGAAGAAGAAGCGAAACTAAGAAGGAACAAAACTAAGAAGAAATGAAACTAAGAAGAAGTTCATGAACAATAACTAAGAAGAATTTCATGAACAATAACTAAGAAGAAGTTCATGAACAGTAACTAAGAAGAAGCGGATGGTCAACATAAGAAGAAGCAAAATTCAACCTAAGAAGAAGCGGAAGGTTAACATAAGAAGAAGCAAAAGTCAACATAAGAAGAAGCGGACTACACTCCTAAGCATCTCCATTTATAAGGGTCATAAATTTTGACTTCGATATCCAAAAATTTCATACTATATACTGTTGGAAAGATAAAAGGAAGATTTATAACTTTCCAGAAGACAACTTTGATTGATTGGGCCTCAATCAAGCCTAGATTTGCACCCAAAATTGGCAGACAATTTTTACACGTAGAAAAGACTTGGATTTTGAAATGAATAATTGCAAAGAAACATGCACATACATTGGAGGAACTTTTCAGTTCTAACTCTTTTACCAAAACACCCAAAAGGTCATACATAGACTTAATTACATATTGACATTAAAACAAAAGCTTAACACGATTACAATGTATGTAAGATGCTTAATGTTTAACATGTTTATGAAGCTGTCCAAAAGTGATATGAGCTAACTTAGTTGCAAAGCTTCTAATAATTGTGGAAATTGATCTTTATGGGACAGGTTACCTAACCGTTGGCATCTATCATAGGATTTACAAAAGGTATATGCATCTTTGAACAATGTTGGCTGGTAGATGCCACTCTCTAAGACTTTATGAGTTGTCTTTTTCACTCCAAAATGTCCTTCATAAGTGTATGAATGGTAGAAGGTTAAAATTGATGATGATTCATTTTTTTGGCACACACCTCTTAATAACTTAATCTGTGCAGTGCCTCTAAAGATATAGGTCATCCTATACATAATATTTCGCTTCACTTCATAGCTTATCCCTCTGAGCCTTTGACAAACCAACAAATAATTCATTAGTAACTAAAAAATTGACAATGTGTGCATACAATGGTGGTGTTGTATCGGCAGAAAATAATTGCCCATTCGGAAAGGTTTCTTATTGAGGGACATCTTCTTCTTCTTTTATCAAATGGCTAAGATGGTTCACCACTATGTTTTCTACCCCCCTTTTATCTCTAATCTCCAAGTTGAATTCCTAAAGGAGGAGAATCCATCTGATCACCCTTCATTTTGCTTCTTTCTTTCTGAGCAAGTATTGTAAAGCTGCATGGTCAAAATAAACAATCACTTTAGCATTAAGCAAATACGATCGAAATCTTTCCAGAGTAAAAACCACAGATAACATTTCTTTTTCAGTAGTGGAATAATTCAGTTGAGTTGGGTTTAGAGTCTTTGAAGCATAGTAGATGACAAACAAAGCTTTTCCCACTCTTTGTCCTAGAATTGCCCCTATTGCATAATCGCTCACATCACACGTGATCTCGAAGGGGAGGTTATAATCTGGCAGTTGATTCACTAGTGGGGATGTCAGAAGCTCTTTAGGTTTGTTGAATGCTTCCTTACACTTCTCATCGAACTCAAAGGAGACATCTTGTTGAACAAGCTTGCATAGTGATGTGGCTATCTTCATAAAGTCCTTAATGAAACTTCAATAAAAACTTGCATGCTTAAGAAAAGAATGCACTTCCCTCACAGTAGAGGGGTAAAGTAAAGAAGAAATAAGATCAAATTTAGACTTGTTTACTTCAATACCCTTAGCAGATATCACATGCCCTAAAACTATACCTTGATCCACCATAAAATGAAAATTTTCCCAGTTCAACACAAGGTTAGTTTCTATACATTATTATAAGATAATGGCTAGATTCTCAAGACATTCATCAAAAGAAGACCCATGCACACTAAAATAATCCATGAATACCTAGATAATCTTCTCAACATGTTTAGAAAAAATGCTTACTGGACACCTTTGGAACGTGGCAGGGGCGTTACATAATTCGAATGGCATCTTTCAGTAGGAAAACGTTCCAAATAGGCATGTAAATATGGTTTTTTCCTGATCTTCCGGTGTGATTATAATATGAAGATAACCTGAGAAGCCATCTAAAAAGCAATAATAGTCATAACCAGCCAATCTTTAAAGCATCTGGTCAATAAAAGGAAGGGCAAAGTGGTCTGTACGAGTAGTATAATTTAACTTTCTATAATCAATACATACTCGCCACTTGATTTTCTCTCGGGAGGGAACCAACTCACCTTCCTGGTTTGTCACAACGGTGATTCCAGACTTCTTTAGAACCACTTGGACATGACTTTCCCATTTATTGTCAGAAATTGGGTAGATAACCTCAGCATCGAGAAGCTTCATCACCTCCTTCTTCACAACTTCCATCATTGGAGGATTCAGCCTACACTGAGCTTGCCTTGTAGATTTTACATTCTCCTCCAACAAAATGCAGTGCATGGATATGGAAGGGATTATCCCCTAGATATTTATGATTGTCCACCCGATGGCCTTCTTATACTCTCTCAGCATTCGAGCCAACCTCTCTTTTTGATTTGAAGTTAACTCTAGTGCAATGATAACTGAGAGAGTCTGCTTATCTCCTAAATAGGCATACTTTAAATGTGTAGGGACTGGCTTCAATTTCAATTCTAATGCCTACACATAAGAAGTTAACAACTTTTGGTGAGCTTTAGGTAGTTGTATAAAACTCAAATCATACCTTTTTAGAGAGCTTTCCAATAAATCCAAGGCAGCTATCATTTCCATAAGCTCTTCTCCCATGTCAACATTAGTGTTGACTTTTACTTCCATATCTTTAATTAAAACCGTTTCTAAATGATCCATATAACTTAATTTAAACATTTCCTGCACCAAAGGATCAATCACATCAATAGAAAAACACAATGATCATAAGGAGGATGTTTCATGGCATCAAAAATATTGAAATTCCCTATTAAATTCCAATGTGAGGATTCCTTCACGAACATTAATCTTAGTTTAAGCTATATTAAGAAACGATCTCCCTAATAAAATAGGTATTCGATTATATGAGGTGTCATCATTCATATCCACAACATAGAAATCTATAGGAAATGCTAACTTATTTACCTACACCAAAACATCCTCAACCATATCATCAGGATAAGCATTAGTGGGGGTCAACTAGTTGTATGATTACACTCATTTCTTTCAATGGACCCAAATTAAAAAAAACATAAATCAAATTAGGCATCACATTAATAGAAGCACCTAACTCTAACATAACTCTATTGATCACAGTATTACCAATTTTGCAAGAAATGGTAAACATACTTAGTTCCCAACATTTTGGGGGCATCTTCTTTTTGAATAATGCCGACACATTCTCACCCATCATCACTTTCTCATCACCCATTAGAATCCTTTTATATGTACACAATTCTTTGAGGAATTTGGCAAAACATGGTACTTGCTTAATTGGCTTGAGCAAACGTATATTGACTTCTAACTTTTGAAAAGTCTCCAATATCTCTTTGTCCTTCTCCTCCTTGTTTGGTCTTGTCAATCTGCTCAGAAAAGGTGGAGGATTAGTTTTAATAATATTGGGGCTTTCAAAATTTACCTTCGTACTCAATGACGGATTTTCATCCTTTCCCAATTCGTTCTCAATCTCTTCCTCGTTAGTAATCTTAGGTAGAGTTCTTTTGGGACCCTCAATCTCCTTTTCCACTCCTTAGGATTATAACACTAACATTATTCAAGTTCATCTCGGGTTATGATGGCAATTTTTCTCCACCTTATAATTCTAGGCTATTGAACCCTACTCCATCTGACCCATTCGATGTTTCGTGTTCTATTGGCTTGCTTTTGCTCTTGTTGGATCTGTTGTAAACCCTGTTGCAACTGCTACTGCATATTTTATTGTAATTACTTTATATCTTGTTGAAATTGCAGATTGTTAATAGCAATATTCTTAATAAGTTCTTCTAAACATATACCTGAACTAGAAGAAGAAGACCTCTGTGCTCCTTGTTGCCTTGGTTAAAATCCTTGTGATCATTGCGACTAATTTTGGAAGTAATTTTTCTATCGGTTACCTCCATAAATCAATTGGGGTGATCCCTCCAATCTAGGTTATAAGTCTGTGAGTAGGATTGTATTGGTTCGGGAAGTTCCCTCCTGTAGCATTCACATACTCTATACTCCCCTTTTGCAACGTTAAGCACTCATCAGTTGGATGACTCGTGTTTGAATATATCCCGCACACTTTCACTTATGCCTATCCTACTGCAATCTGTCTCAAAAAAGATGTTAGTTCATCTAGACAATGATCAATGGACGAAGTGCTTACCTTATTTACTCGTCGAATATCATTGTGAGTGTCGAATTATTGGGTGTTAGCAGTCATCTACTCAAGTAATATCCTAGCTTCAATGGGAGTCTTCTTGCAAAGTTCCCCACTGCTTGCTGCATCAACCAAACTCCTCTCTATCAATAGCAATCCTTCATAAAAATATTGGATGAGAAGTTGCTTCGGTATGTTGTGGTGTGGATAATTAACACACAACTTCTTGAATCGCTTTCAGTACTCGTAAAGAGATTCTCCTTTGTGCTGCTTAATACCATATATCTCCTTCCGAATACTTGCTATATTTAAGGCCAAAAAATATTTTTCCAAGAATAATCTCTTCATTTCCAACCAAGTATTCATGCTTCTAGTTAGTAAGTCAAATAGCCAATCCTTTGCTGCATCTTTGAGTGAGAACGGGAAGGCCCTTAATATGATCTACTTGTCGGTCACCATATGAGGCTTCATGCTCAAACACACCATATCAAGTTCCTTAAGATGCTTATATATATCTTCACTTGTAATACCATGAAAGTTAGGCAATAAATGAATTAATCTAGATTTGAACTTAAAAGTAACATGTTCAGTGAAATTTGGAAATGTTATGCATAATAGTCTTTAAGTTAAATCAGGTGCAGCCAACTCCCTTAGAATTCTTGGATTTGCCATCGTGTCTTTAGATTCTAATTCCAATTTTTCTACCAAAGTTGACCTTGCTTCCCTTCGCAATCACCACAATGTTCTCTCAATCTCTTAATCAAGTTGCTCAATTTCTTTACGAGAAGATCTGGTCACTACCATGCACCAAAACTAACGAACAATTAAAAATTTAAAAGTAACAAAAAAGAATGATTGTAAAAAATATATTCACAAAACACCAACTAAAATCAAATACGAAAGTTAAACTACCATAGTCCCTAACAATGACTCCAAAACTTGATAGCACGTGTTAAGTGTACTGCAAATTTTACCTGAATCTACACACTGAAATTTGTAGTTATAATGAGTCAGAATCGAATCCACATGAAATGTTCAGTTAAGTTTTGTAACGAAATTAATTGATGCAAGGAAAATATATAGGGCCTTTTTATTTTAATTAATTTAGAAATTAAAGTAAAAGTAAACTATTGAAAACAAATTAAAACAAGCAATCGAAAATGAGAAAAGTGTCAAATATAAGTAAGGTCCGGTTCTAGTATTTATCTCAGCCTAAACATGATCAAGCATATTCCATCATCCTAACTTCTTTTCATCTCTCTTCGAACTATTGATCTATGATTAATAGAGCACTCTACTAATCCCAGTTTTTCCTTAGATTGTGTTTAATCAAGATACGATCATTAATTAAACCTAACTACCGAACAACTTAGGATATGATCTAGATTCAATTTGGCAGCCACATTATGAATTGGAAAACGATCAATATAGGTAGTAACCTCACATGTTCGGGTTACCTAACCTAAGTTATGTTGTTCCTAACGATTAACGATTATTAGATGATACTCACAAACATCAAAAGTAATAATTATGGATTACATTCAATGTTTTAGCAATAGGTTCAAAATAAACAATCAAAATAAAGTATTAAGATCATTCATCCTAAAACCCAATCAAATCAACACCAACAATACAACAATCCAAAAAAAATTACAATCTTAAAATGATAAAAATAACTTAACCATGACTTGACATCGATCTTCCCATTGAACTGAGATTGGGAAGTTAGCCTTGCATCTCCATTTTTATGCTTCAAGTGTGAGCCATCTTCTCCATGCTTCAATGGTGAAGAAAAAGACCAAAAATCCAGCACCTCCACTCTATTTCACGCCACTTCTTCCCTCTCCCTTTATTACAGTTCATGTGATGTGACAAATAAACATTTATGGTCCACTGTCTCTATTCACTTGTGTTTAAAACCATCTCTCTTATTTCTGCGCTACTCTGCATTTTTTTGTTCCTTCTTCAACCTCCTATCTACGTTAAAACTAAAATGAGGGAGCTTTAGTTCTCCCTTCAATCCCCCACACTCCTCATTTTATTCTCCAAATTGCAGTAGCCTTTCCACTCTCTTTTTATGATAAAAACTAGCTTCAAATAAGTGGAGGGATGGCTTAACTGAATAGGGTAGGATGATTCAGCTACTACCCTCTCCTTCAGTTCTTTTTTCTTGTTTTAGTTGTCCCTTATTCTTTTCTCCACTTTAGCCCCACAACTGGCAATTTCTCCTTCTTTTTACCTCTCTAGTAGCCCTTTTTAGACTCATGAGGTAGCTAGGTTAAAAATAAGAAAAAAATGGATAGGTGTTGCGCTTTCACTTTTGCCTCCCATTCCAACTCTCCCACATTTTTATTCTTCCACCTTTTTGCAACACTCACACACTGACGTTCTTTTTCTCAGCCCAAAACCCCAATATCTCTTTGTTTTTTATACTTTAAACATGGAATAATAGTTGTAACTCACGTGATACACATTCGGCCCATATAATCCATGAAGTCGTGAGTGAGAGCCCTCTAAATATGTAGCTTTCCAATTTTTTTTTTATTTTCCTAGTTTTTTCATGCTACGTTCGATACCATTTCATCTTTTTCCTCTTTCCAACCATCTTCATGTTTCTTTATTTTTTATGCCTTAAATGTTAGTAGAATTAAAACATTGCATATCCGTGAGTTGCAATTCAGTATTCTTCTTTGTGTTTCGAGCATATGTCTCATCTTTCTTGGCATTTAATTACCTTCTCTTGCTTTTAATATTCTTCTTCTTCATGCTCCATGAATCTATAGAATATGAAAATTGAGAAGATGGCTTCAATGGACATACTTTCGGGTTGCTTTAGGCCTTCACTTTCAAAATATACCTAAGATCAAATATGAGCTAAAGTAAGTATCCTCAGCATTTCTAAGGCATTAATCACAAAGTGTAGTATATTAATTGAATCAACATTTAAAAACATATACACATGAAAGAATAAGAGCTTAAATATTGATTTATTTGTTCTTAGGCTCAAAAGCTCACAAAAAATGGTGTCTTATGTGTGTAGATAATATGCAATTTTTATTCAAACAACTAGTTCAATGACTACTAAAAATATGAAAATTTAAAGCAAGTTTATTCTAACTTTCATCCTTTTTCATACTAATTCAATTAAATAATTATTAAGAATCTCAAGTAATTTGGATAGATTTTTAACTAATTTAGCATATAAGTTAATAAAATGTAAAAATAAAGATCATTATAAGCTTAAGAAAATTAAAATCCCCTTCCCCACACTTAAAATTGTTAATTGTATCCAACGTATACAATATAAGCACATATGAATTTAAAAGGAAGAAAGGATAAGGAATTTGATACTTCCCTGAGTAATAAGAATTTTAGAATTCTAATTTTGGTGAGGTTCCATCTAATATGACATACAATCATCCATACAAAATATAAACAAAAAGGGATAAAAAGATAAAAATAAAAATAATAAAGAAACAAAGTATGAAATATGGAAATAAAAATGAAATAAAATAACATTGCACTAATGTTTAGAAAAAATAAAATAATAATGGAAATAAAATAAAAAAAATGCAAATAGTAAGAAAAGGAAAAGAAAAGGTCAAATTGTAGAATCCCTCAATCATGTTATGACTTTGGCTTCTCCGTCAATGGATGGTCCTTGGATCGTATATCCTCAAAGTGTGGAAGAGGTGATGATGATGTACTAGCTCGAGATGGTAGAGGTTGAAAAGTAATCCGCCGATGGCTCGCCATCTGCAACAGTAGATCCCCCATCCATCTAACAGAGGTATCACGCTATCCTATCTGCTCCACAATCTCCACTTGTTATATTCAAATAATAAGTTGGGTTCTATAACTTGACCCACATATCTCTCTAGCTGAGTTATCTTTAGTGAGTCCAATGTGGTTTCTATAGTCTAAGTGCTTCTACAATATCCTCTTATGCAATCCCTCTCATTTGGGATGGTGGTGAATATGGCTGCAATGACTGCTCTACTGTGTGTGGCTGCTCCTTAGCTTCTGCAGATGTTGCTGGCTCGTTAGGGACCCCAATCAGGTGGTAGATATCACCCATAAGCCCTCGCCACCTACGTACCATATGTATATGCTTCATGACATCAAGGTTTAGTGCTGCCATGGTACCTAGCAATTGTATTGCTAGTATTTTGTTGAAGACACCCATTCTTTGTGCAAGTCTGGTCATATAATGTTTAAAAATCGATCATGTTGAACTTCCTCTCCTCACTTTGTCGTCGGATAAATTGTTCTAATGCATGCCCTAAGTGGGCATCCTCCCGCTTATGTTTCAAAGATAAAACACATCCATTTGATATGAGACACAATCATCCTTATAAACTATAAATAAAAAAGGATAAAAAGATAAAATAAAATAACAATAACAATAACAATAAAGAAACATACAAAACATGGAAATAAAAATGACATAAAATAGCATTGCATTAATGTTTAGAAAAAATAAAATAACAAATGAAAGATAATAAAAAAACATAAATAATAAAAAAAGAAAATAGAAGATCAAATTGCAACATCCCTCAATTATATTGTGACTCTGGTCTATTCGATAATGAAAGGTCCTCAGGTCATATGCCCTTAAAATATGGACAAGCTAATGATGATGTACCTGTTTTAGATGGTGGAGGTTGAAAAGTGATCCCTTGATTGCTCACCATCTACAGCATTAGATCTCCCATCCATTTAAAAAGGTCTCAAGATGTCTTATCCACTCTAAATTCTATGTTTTTTGTACTAAGATAATACATTAGGTATCCATAAGCTACCCCATATGTTGCTTTAGTTGAGCTATCTTCAGTTGGTCCTAACATGGTTTCTTTAGTCTAGGTGCTTGTGTACTATCCTCCTCCCATGTGATCCCTCTCGTCTAGGATGGTGGTGAATACGACTACAATGATTGCTTTGCTATGTGTGGCTCCTCCCTAGCTCATTAAGGGCCTTAATTATGTTGTAGATATCCCCTGTAGGTCCTCACCAA
Source organism: Erythroxylum cataractarum (assembly GCA_024703695.1). Classification (NCBI taxonomy): domain Eukaryota; kingdom Viridiplantae; phylum Streptophyta; class Magnoliopsida; order Malpighiales; family Erythroxylaceae; genus Erythroxylum; species Erythroxylum cataractarum. The sequence goes on from JANJEY010000006.1 coordinate 33,370,487, forward strand.
CTACTTACGATATGCATATGCTTTATAACATCGAGGTATAGTGCTACATGGTACCCATTAATCGTATCATTGGTAGTTTGTTGAAAACCCCCATCCATCATTCAACTCTAGTTACATAAGATCTAACAGAAATCATGTTGACTTCTACTCCTTGCTCTAAAGCTAGATAAATTGGGCTAATGTATGCCCCAAGTGTATTGGAATCCTCTTGCTCATGCTCTAAAGATAAAACACACCCTAGTTTCCAAAAATGTCATGATTTTCACCTATCCACTCAATGTGTGACTTAGTACTTTGTGGATATATCTGAGAGCCAAGTATCGTAGAGATAAGGACTTGGATCTACTAAGGTCATAGTCATCATCATCACTAATTGTACGTAAGAATTATTGATAAGACATCCTATACAAAAATTCTATCCATAAGGCTAAGTAGCTTGTGTCCCTATGAACTCCTGGTTGTAAAGCCCCATTATGCCAGAAAACTTTGAATAGCTTATTAAGACAATCTCCTTTAATAACTAGAGCTAAGTTATGTTCGGCTATCCTAGTCATGTCTTCGTTTCCCCATAAAGAATATGGAGAGCACCTCAAGTGTTAACACCCAATAAGAGGGCTCCTTAATCTAAAAAAAACAATACCAAGCTCCAAGATTGATAAGTTCACAAACTTGTTGGACCAAACCAACTTATACTAGCACCTCCCAGTCAACGCTATGACTCGTCATGAAAGTCCTATTGTTGAGCCACTAATAATGCTCCTCATACATTGCAACATTGAATAGTAACATCTAAGGTCACTCCAGTGGTTAGATTGAGCAAGCTCCCCTCAAGTCTTTAGAGGATACTTCTCCTCGCGGTCTTGTCTTTGTGCCTGAAACATTACATGAATGTGAGAAAATTGGATATAAACTATAAAAACACCCTTCCCCACACTTATTTCTTATGCTCACTAATTCGTTAATCATGAAAACGAACTAAAAAATGAAAATTAAACTTGTAGCAAAATTATAAACAAATAATCTATTGCACATAAATAAACAAATAAAATTAACATTAAATAATTAGAAAATTAACTAATAATCCAATTAATCAAAAAATTGAAAATTGAAATATTTTAATTAATAAATAAAAATAATTTAATTGTCGAATTATGAATTTAACCCTAAAATTGAAATTAAGAACCTTAATATAATAATTATGCAAAATTAGTCAAATTAAGCATTGAAATCAAGAAAAAAATCAAAATTAAAATGAAATTAACCAAGACATAACTTCAATTAGTCATAAAAATAACTAATTAATTCTAATTTCAACAAAATCATCACAATTTAATAATTAGTGAGTAAAATGTCACAAAATTGCAATCATCCTTGAAATTTCATCCAATATGCACACAATTCATCAAATTGAATTAGTAAATCAAATGGGTAGATATGAAATTCAACTATTAAATCACAATTAACCATAAAATCACGTAAAATTTTACAAAACCCCAAAATCCTAACCCTAGCATTTTTAGGGTGAAAATCCCTAAAAAATGTAAAACACCCTATTATTCATACATAAACAAGTGAAAATGATAAGAATACTTACTTAATTGTTGCTAATTTGTAAAAAGATGCAAGAAATTTGTTGGGAGATTGAGAGGGTGACGATAAGAAAGTGAGAGAGAGAAGAAAAAGTGAGAAAAAATGATAGTTTAGGTAAATTTAAGGGCCATTGCAAACTGATAAGGTCTGCTAAGCAGTTGTGTAACTAACCATATAAGTCACCGACCTGTAACTTTTCGTGAACTTATACAATATTTTATATAGGCATGTATCTAATTGTGTAAGTTTACATGAGCATGTCTAGACAACGTGTAGCTCTCTACAAACATGTACAAAATAAAAATAGTTGAACCAACGTAAAAATTTTGCACTTTTATGAAACCTTAACATGTATACCCTAATATAATAATTATGCATAATCTCAATAGGATGCTCAGTGTCCTAACCTAAAACACATCATAACTTAAATAAACCCTATTGTATCATCAAGATAAAAAAATATGAAATAGAATTTAATCATAAAACCTAAAAGAATTCATAGTTTGCCTCTCATGTAGCACTTTTTTTACTATGTCAGCTTGGCATACCTTTAATGCTCAAGGTAGCTTATGACGATGTGGTTTTTGTAGTCTTACCATAGATTCTATGACCTCCAATTAAGCTACCTACTGTTGTCACTTACCATAATTCTCTTTCAATTTATTGCTTTGAACTTGCACAGGTTTTAGTGCTCCTTTAAAGGTAGAGTCGTACAAAATATCCAAAAATGGATCATTCCAAGACTTACTAGCTTCAATGACATCAATTTGTTCAAAAGTAGGATTAATGACATTTGAAAATTAAAAACAACCTCTTCATCCCCCACCTTTAGTTTTAACTTGCCTCCATCAATATCCATTATTGAATTAGTAATAGTCAAAAAGCGTTGACCAAATATTAGGGGAATTTCTATATATTTGTCTATGTCAAGAATCGTAAGATCAATTGGGAAGACAAACTTATCAACATTAATATGACCATCTTTTATAACTCTCCTAGGATATTTTACTGATCTATCTACTAGTCACACAATTATCCTAGTAATTTTAAGTTCACCTCTTCCTAGTTTTTTAAAAAATAAATAAGGCATCGTATTAATTCTAGCCCTTGGGTTTGCTAAATAATTATCTATTTTTAAACTACCAATTTCCATAAGGAATAGTAAAGCTCCCTAGATATATAAGCTTCTCTATAGTTTGCTTTTTAGAACTTCTGAGCTCCTTTTATGCAGTGTAATAGTTGATAACTGCTTTAACTTTTCTTTATTTAATAGTAGCTCTTTCAAAAGTTCCATATATTGCGGCACCTACACAAGAGCTTCAATAAAAGGTAAGTTAGTTTGGAGTTGCTTGAACATCTCGAGGAACTTACCAAATTATACATCCATTTGATCTTTCTTAACTTTCACAAGATAAGAGATGACAGGTCGATATTACTTGCATTTCTTAAGGTGGCCTTCACTTTCAGCTTTACATTGACACTCAGTAATCTCCTTCTCCTTTTCTCTTTTTTTTTTCCTGGATGCTCTATTATACTTTTCAGGTGATTTCCATTCCATGTTCTTTAGGATTAAACAAACTCCCTTATGGTATTTTATAAACTAGCTTATCAATTTAACCAATTTGAACATCTAAGTTATGTATAGGAGCCTCCGTTCATTGATTTCTTACATCAGATTCTTCAGTAATCTTTGACATCATCTCCTATAGAGTAGGCTTTTTAGATTGAGGTTCTTATTGTTGAAAGCCCTGCAAAGAGTTATTCCTTACTTTCCCTTGATTTCTTCAAAAGAAATTATGGTGATTCCTCTTCCCCAGATTGTATGTATTACTGTATGGATTGTTTTGGGGCTCTAAGAGCATTCCCCAAACAATCCATATGCTTGGGCTATCTTACTTGACAGTTTAGACCTAAATGTTTAAGCTTACAAAACTTACACTACATAACTTGAACTTATGGATTCATCATTATTTTATCGATTTTTCTACTAAATGCTTCTAGTTAGTTTTCCAACTACACCGCTGTGTCCATTCCGTAAACTATTGTTGGCTTATTAATTCTTGCTTTAAAAAAGAAACACTAATATTTTTTCATTTTTATGTCCTCAATAAGGTCGTGTGTTGTTTATAGTATCTTATTATTGAGTGTACCCTTGGTTGCTGGATCAATTGACCACCTTGTACTCTAAGTCAGCCCATTATAAAAAGTTTGGAATTGCATCCAAAGTGGTAAACCATAATGTGGGCATCTTCTTAACGTTTTTTCTAAACCTCTCTTATGTATCATATATTGATTCATAATTAGCCTGGAAGTAGGAGGAGCTATCGTTCCTTAATTTTGCATACTTTAGTGGAAAGTATTTCAATAAAATTTTTTCTACAACTTGATCCCATGTAGTCAGTGATGATTACCTTTCCCCTTAAAGAAAACATGAATACTCATAGCCTTATCACATCATTATTCTCTCCATTTATTTTGAATGTATCATAAATCTCCAGAAAATATGAGATGTGTGCATTTGGGTTTTCATCTTATAGTCCATCAAATTGGACAGACTATTGCACCATTTGAATGGTACTCGACTTGATCTCAAAATTATTGGCATTCATAATCGGTCTAACAATAGTGGACTTTACTCCAGTCAACTATGGTATACCATAATCAAACATTGTCCTTAGTTGGTCTACAATTGTTCTTGATTCTTCAATATCAACTTATCCTCCTAAGTGTTCAATTTATTAATCCAGCTCGAACTCTCTCAGTTGTGTTCTTTAGAGATTTCTACAAACAATTCTCTTGATCTTTGAATCTTCATTTACTAAGCTCACTGGATTACTCTAGGTCATCAACTAACTAAGAGTGAGATCCGTGAGAAAGATAAAACTAACTAGTCAATTAAATAAAAGAAAGTAAAAACAAAAAATAAATCAAAATAAAGTAAAAATGACTAGATTGAAAAAAGTTAGGTTTTCTGAATATTATTAATCTTCGATAACGGTACCAAAAACTTGATTGATGCTTTTATGCTTATAAGAAATTTATTAATGCTAAAATTGCAAGTGCATGACATATCTATAGGTAGCACAGGCAAGTACAAGTTGATACCATGACTGTAAATACTAGTAATTATCTTTTTTCTCATCTAATCGTTGATTCAGATTGTGGATTTAATTAAAAATTAAACTAAGCAACTAAACTAAGATTAAAACAATGATCAACTTAAGACAAAGGAAAATACTTAGAAAAGTCTATATCAAATAAATACTGGTAATGAATTGATTCAAATTGTAGGTTTAATTAAAAATTAAACTAAATAACTAAACTAAGATGAAAACAATGATGAACTTAAGACAGAGGAAAAATACTTTGAAAAGTCTATACCAAATAAATAGTACCTAGGTTGTTGGCCCCCGAAATTTTTCGTGTAAATTAAGCATGATTTAAATGAATTATGAGGTTGATGGATTATTTTGTGGAG
>JANJEY010000006.1:33535757-33562005 GCA_024703695.1 Erythroxylum cataractarum
CTAGCCCTCCTTCTTCTTCCTCCACCGAATCTCCTTCTTTCCCTCTTCTTTCTTTCCTTTCTCTTGTTCTTCTCTTGAAATTTCGGGCTCTTCCCTTGTAAAAACGACAACTCCTCTCTTTTATAGTGACAAGTCATTAAATGATTGCTAAAGGACCATAATACCCCTCCATGTAAGGCTAAAAACTTAGTCCTTATGAGTTCTTTCAAAATTGCCCTTGAACTTTACTTTAAGTCATGCTTACTTTTGGACAATTATTCTCACATCAAAATGAAGGAATTTTCTAAAACTTCCTTCTATAAAATTGTTCCTTATTGTTTTAATTTCATAACGCCACCAAAATCATTTAATTTGGTGCTCTACATCACAAGTTATAGTCCAAACATTTCAGATTGTTCTTATGAAAACACCATTTCTTGTGATTTACTTCCATCCGAAAATTGATAAAGACAAAATTGAAACTAGATTTCTTCAAAAAAATAGTAACCTTATTTCTCTAGTTTAATCCAAATTAATAACCACCTCATTTGGATAACTAGAGCAAAAGTTATGGTCAAAATACTTTCATATATTCCTAATCTAAGACTGAACACTAATCCGAGCTTTAATTCACAAATTGAAAGTCTTAGGGGCTAAATTGAAATTTAAATTCTTCATATGACTTGTGGCCCCATGTCTTAATTTTATTTTGCCTCAAGTATCACTTCAATCGGATCACCATTGATCCCGAATTTCTCAAAGTACTGAACCATGTTCAGAAAATTTCCCGACTCACTTTGATTCAAAACAATCTTCCTCAATTAAGTCTATAAAATTCATAATTTCCCATAAAAATGTAATTAATTGTCTTAGGAATCCAACGCTTCAAAAATCAAGTAGATCGGATGTTGGACGGAAGAGATATAAGCAAAAGATTGGACAAGGTCGGATGAGAAAGGAAAATAGCAAAATCATAAGGAAACAAATCGTCCCGATTATCATAAGACGTGAGCGTATTCTAAGAAAATCACCTTTGTCCTTATTGGTTGAACTTCTTTCTCTAATACCAAACATGAAGCTCTAGGTCTCTTAACCATTTTGAAGATAGAATCCTTCCAATCGGAGCCCTATAGCTCAAGATATACTTAAAACGCTAAAGCGTGCAATACTCAAATCATGCTCTTCTAACCGACCTCTCATGACTTTTCAATCAAACTTTTTCAATTTAACTCCAAATGATACATATTTTCATGGGGAGAAATATTCATGTCTTAGAAATCTATTGGTTTAAGAATCATTTCATTTCGAGGTCAAACGAGGGAGTTATGCCCAAAAGAATAACCCATGCTTAAACCCTAAATCGATTTGAACCTCTCTTGGCGCAATCGCCATAACGTTCAATATAGAAGTCAGATTGATTTCGTTCTTAGACCATTTGAAATTAGACTTCTAAATCTACAACTCTTATGAAGACCACGAAATCAGATTATTCCTTTAAAATGGTCAAAAATCCCAATTTTCACAAGTTTACCTGTGAATGTTACGGACATTCACGACCTTGGAAGCACCAATTCATTCGAGATAATCCGTTAAACGGACATCCATGTCCGTCTAACAGACATGAGCAAAGCAAGGGGTCCTTTTGACATGATAAGGTCCATTAAATGGACTTCCATGTTCGTTTAACGGACATGGGTTTTCCAAAACACCTTCAACCTTCTCCCATGCTTCCAACAATCATCCTAACTCTATAAAAACTTATAATCTTCACAAATTCACTTATTCAAAGGCCTAAACACTTCATAACAATTCAAGTAACAAATTCAATTCACAAACTTCTCAAATATCAACTTAAATGGTTCATCAAAACCTGAAATTTCAAACATGCATCAAAGCTATCACAAACACAAATCTTATGCAACATCCTAACTTGTATCAATCATAACTCTTAACTCCATTCTCGAAAACTTGCATACTTAGTATCGTTGTAAAGATAAAAGAACAAGCTAAAACTTTAAAGAAGGCAACTTTGGCCAATTCTATTTCAATTATTCCCGAATTTCCCCTGAATTAGAATACACATTTTTATTCTACACTCAACCTCAATGCATATAATTTCTTACATTCAAAAGCATCATGTCATTCACCAAATTCCTCTCTTGCTTTTGCATGATATCTTATATATAACCATAGTTCATACTTAAGGTTTCTCAACTCATCATCCTTACATAAACCCATATCTCATTAAGGCACAAATAACATCTATAACATAATTTATATATCAAAACATTCATTTACTTTCATCTTTATATTTCTAATTTCTACTCGAAGTTCGGGGTCCAACACTTAAGCCTCTTTTGTTTCAGATACCAAACATGGGTATCTCCTATTATGGTCCTGTTACCCACTTTTGTAAAAAGGATTAGCAGGCTAGTTTGTTTTTTATTTTATTATATGTTTAGTTATGATACAGTTAAGCTATATTTTGATATTAAAAAAAATTATGTTCTGATATAATCAGATAATGTTTCGATACAGTCAAGTTTTGTTCTGGTACTTTAAAGTTTTATTATAATATTATGGTATTCTATCCTAATAATTGTAAGTTTTTCTTTAAAGCCAATATGTCCTACTTTGATATGTTATATTCTATTTTGAGATACATATTATTTGGATTGCACTTCAGTATGAACAATTAAAAATTGCTTGAGATGTGATCTGATTTTGTATATGTGAATGTTAGACGATTGTTAGAAACAATTGCCAATTTATATATTGTTTAGTTATTTCCCACTAAGCTTTACGCTTAGCACGGTAGTTTTGCCTCTGTGTCGGTTCTGATAAAAAGGTTTAAAGACTGGGACAAAGACAACCACAGTAGTCAAGGAGATTTTGTTTTGTTTCGGAAATGTTCAGCTTGTTTTTTATTTGTATTTAATGTAATGAGACATATTTAAATTTGTATTTTGTTTGATGGTTTGTAATATACATAGGTTAGATTTGAATTTAAGGCTTGTATGAGATAAGTACCATATGTATGTTATGTTCTAAATATGGCCCAACCTATGAAATGAAATGTATGTTACTTGAGTTTTTGGAAATGCTTTAGCATGTTTTGATTGTTTCAATACTATTTTATGTTGTGTTTGCATATCCTCTCAGGGGGTATGTGGGTGTTATAGAATGAATGGGTACTTTTATGTTCTATTTTTGCATGTACAAAAATAATAGTTTATGGGTTGTTGTATGGATGATTTAAGTTAGGATTTGAAGTATAATTGATGAGGAATTCATGCTAAAGATATGTGTTATTAGGGTGTTTTCGAATATGGAAAATTATGTAGGTGTGTTTGTAAAAAGTGACTATTAATGACATAAGTGAGTAGAATTTTGTAGCCTTAATGTAACCAATATGGAAGTTATATTAACTTGAAATGAAGTAACTTTAAAGGGCAAGAAATTTGGAAAATTTCTGGTGTTAGTAATGTCTCTAGGCTTGTAAAATTCGTGAAATATTAAAGGTAGTAACGTTACACAGATTAGTGATGTTGATGAAAAATTCTAGAATTTTAGCCTTTGTGTACATGCCAAACCAGCTGATAAAATTCACTCTAAATTAGTATATTTGGAATTGATTAAGTCTAGGAATGAGCCTAGATTATTGCTTGATTAATTGGTTAAGAGCTTGATAGGCTTATGTAGTTAATTGATGTCATAACCTAAAGAATGAACTGTTTTGATGTGGTTGTATTCAAAGCTAGAAATTATGATTTGTAAAAGGAATAAATGTGTTCTTTTAATGCAAACATAATCTAAAGGACATGAGTAATGTGTATAAGGTATGGATGAATGAGGGGTAATTATGAATGAGAATTGGGTAAATGTATGAATATATATTGCTAGAAAAAGTTTGGTGAATATATAGATCTAGCTTGCCGAAATTTCAGATTTAAAGTAACAATTATGTGTGTGATAAGAGGCTTTTTGATGATGAAAATGTACAAGGATAAGTGTAATGTATGGTTGATGAATTTGGGGTAAATCAAGCTAACTTAAAGGTATAAACCTGATTGCAAAATGATACTATACAAGCTGTAATGTTTGAATGGTCTTAGGGTGTATAAACACAAATTGAATAGTCAAGATCTATACATAAAAATACATAATGAAAATTCAATTGAGCATGCATTGAAACATGACACATATGCATGTTCATGATTGTATATGTATATGATCAAACAACTTAGTGATTAGTAAGCTATGTGTGTATGTATTGCATGACGATAGACACAAAAAGTGATCATTAACATCTAGACATTACCGGAACATCGAGGCAATAGTATTTTCGGAGTGTATTGTGAGTCAACTTAGACGTGTAAACTCACTTATATGTACTTATGTGTGAATTGTATGTTTAATATAAAATGCTTGTACAACCGATTGATAAATGTTGAACTTAGGTCTGAGCAGTCAGTTATATGGCATAAGCACACAGAAATGAAAGGTAATAAAAGCATAGCATATGAAATGATACATTTCATCATATTGAAATGCATGATCAAGTAAAGGAGTTGTGACCAGAGTCACCAATGTGCAGAAAAGAGCTTTAGTTGAGAATTATGAAAAAGAGCCTTAGGCTCTAATAGCATGGACTTGGTATCCATAATGGGTACGAGCCAACCATGAACTCGGTACCCACAATGGGTAAAGGACAATAAATTGCGTTAATAGGCACTTGGTTGCAACAAAACAAAATGAGGAAAAAAAAACACATGTGCATTTGCTTATGCATCCCTACATGCATCATATGATTGAATTGAAATGATTTATTGAATTCCTTTGAAATAGTGAAATACAATTGAAGTTAATAGAGAATGTGATGTGATATGCAATACTGGCTTATATGATATACTTGTTGAAGTGTAATAAATTGTGATATGACTTGTGTGAGTGCATCAATAATGATTCACTCACTAACTTCACGAACTTACCAAAATTGCAACTTTTTTCAAGCTCAGGGGAGTTCTAGCTACTAAAGTGATCTATTAGAAGTTTAGTACTTACATTTTGGGGACAAAAATGGCTCAAAGTCTGATTAGATGAATCTGTGGAGTATAGTTAGAGTCTTTTGCATTAGCATCCCATATCATGATGCACAATATCTCTAGCGCGCTTCTTTTGTAATATACGTTTGTATTGAGATTGAACTCGAAACTGATGTGTGATGATTATGACGGATTTTGATTTATGTTGACATATGTGACCTTATATGTTTGTGAAAGAAATGGGAAGAAGTGAAATTTTGAATGCTTATGATTTGTTTGATGTCTTTGATCTAGTTAATTTGATTATCCTAATGTATCATTTCCGTAGAGTATTTTCTTGAAGATCCTCTGGTATGTTCGAGATTATACTCTATAGGAGTGGTATGTTACATCACATACTACACTCATGACTTGTGCGTTTACAGTATATTGAGGGTTTTAAATATATTAAAACTTGCCTCAATAACTTCTCTAATCCCTAAAAAGTTGTGCTCTAAAGGTTGTACAGTATAAGCTAGTGTGGTTTAAACAGGCTTGGCTAAGAGCTTCCTTCATCATTTGGCTCAGGAGTAGGGGAAAACTAATTGCATTAGATAGATTGAAAAGTTTCTTGAATATTTTAGATGCTTGTGTGTTTTTCAATTAAAAACAAGAACAAGTGGAGCATCTTTTCTTTATATGCAATTTCGCATCTATTATCTGGGATAGAGTTAAATTCCTTTGTAATATATTACCTCTTCTTCTTAAGATGAGAAGAAATGATACACCGTGTTATGTCTTAGGCATGATATGAATAATGAAGATTTTATTATTTATAAATTATCTCTAATAGCATAGTCTTAGCTCGGGACTAGGGAATATTCCAAAGAAAATCAATCCAATGACATAAGAACTGATCAAGTCCATCAAAAAATAGCTGATTATTCAACAAAGTCTACTTAAATAAGTATTTGTCTACTAGGGATTAATGCTGTAAACCTGTCTATATAAACTGCATGAAATACTGAGTGACTTGGCTTAAAATTTTTGAATATACAATGGGACTATAGCTGAAGCAAAGGCTAAGGGCATTGCCTTCATTTTTTACCTCTATTTGGTTAACAACGATGTAGTTAAGGCTTATGTAAAACAAAGCAATTGCCTTTTGCTTGAGCAATCTGAAACCTTATGCTCTTTTTATTTATATAATTATGTGAATGAATTTATTTATTTTCTAAAAAAAAGTACAAAGTGGAGGTGAAATTTTTGTTTTAAAAATCGGATCGGATCGGCCGGTCTGATCGGTGACCGATCGACTATCCGGTCCGGTTCATCTTTTAAAACTAATTTTTAATTGAAGCAGTGAGAATCGGTCAAAATCGATCAATTGATCTGTTGGGTCGGTTAAACCGAATAAGTCCGACCACTGGTTCAATAAATTTTTTATTTTTTATTTTTTAATATTTTTTGGAATATTTTTTTAATTTTTTTAAATATTATTAATATTATATATAATTAAATATAATTATTGCGTAATTATGATATCACACCGATTCGACTTAATAAGGCCTCTAGTTCAATAACCGGTCTAGATTTCAAAACATCGGATGAATGAAGTGTTGTTTATGTTTAAGAGAGAAGTAAATAATGTGTGATCAAAACTGAACTTACTCGACAGAAAGGAGGAGCGAAGCATCGAGCTGATACATACAAATGAAGGGAACCCACCCAGTTCTGGTTCTGATGGCAAAAATGGTGAAGTTCCCGCCCCTCAAATCTCTCTCCCTTTTTTACCGCTCAACTCACCAAGGCTTCCAACACACTCATCAATCAGTTTCCTTTATTCTTCTGCAACTTCTTTCTTCCAATTCGCTTCCGAGCGCTCAAAGTCTCCTTCTCAACATACTCTCCAATCGACTCTCATCTCCATTCTTCACTGTATCTTCTCTTACCCATCATCTGACTCAACCCCACTTTAGTCCCAACCCGACGACCCTTGCCCTTCTCTATGAATCAGTTATCAATGCCCATGTTAAGTCTCACCTGCCAGAACAAGCTCTATTCTTTTTCAACCAAATGATCGATAAAGGCCTTGTCCCTGGGACAAACACTTTCAATAATCTTTTGAGTTCTCTGATTAAATCAAAACATTTTGTGAAATCCTGGTTTGTCTATAATTTAGGGAAGGGAAGGGTCAAGTTGGATGCTTATAGTTTTGGGATAATGATAAAGGGTTGTTGTCAACTTGGTGATCTGGAAAGAGGATTTGAGCTTTTGGTACAGTTGGAAGAGATGGGTCTCTCTGCAAATGTTGTTATGTACACCACTTTGATTGATGGTTGCTGTAAGAGTGGTGACACTGATAAAGCAAAGTTATTGTTCGATAAGATGGGAGAATTAGGATTGGTTCCTAATCAGTATACTTATACAGCTTTGATCGATGGATTCTTCAAGAAAGGACATAGAAAGGATGGGTTTCAACTGTACCAGAAGATGAAGATTTGTGGGGTGACTCCCAACTTATACACTTATAATTGCTTGATAAACGAATATTGTAATGAGGGGCAAATGTGTAAAGCTTATGAACTATTCGATGAAATGCGTGATAAAGGTGTGGCGATGAATGTTGTAACGTATAATACTATGCTTTGCGGTCTGTGTCGAGGGAAGAGAGTTTCAGAGGCTGAAAAGTTGATCATTAGGATGAAGAAAGCTGGTATTGCTCCAAATTTAATCACGTTTAACACCTTAATAGATGGGTTAGCTAATCTCGGGATGATAGATAAGGCTTCAAATTTATTCGAGGAAATGAAATCCAGTGGGCAGTCTCCATCTTTGGTAACTTATAATATTCTTATCGAATGCTATTCGAAAGCTGGGGATTTTGTGGCAGTCGTTGATTTAGTGAGGCAAATGGAGGAAAGAGGCATTTCTCCTTCTAAAGTGACTTACACGATTTTAATTAATGCATATGTTCGATGTGGGCACATGAAGAAAGCATTTCAATTGTATCACTTCATGGAAAAGGTTGGTATGGCTCCCGACGTCTATATCTATGGTGTGTTGGTGCATGGGTTGTGCATGGAAGGCAACATGAAAGAAGCTTCAACACTTTTCCAATTAATGGGTCAAATGCAAATAGAGCCTAATGGTGTTATATACGATACCATGATTCATGGTTATTGTAAGCAGGGTAGCTCATACAGGGCTTTGAGGTTGATTGATGAAATGATTAAGAAGGGATTGGTTCCTAGTGATGCTAGCTATAATTCTACCATTGGGATTCTTCACAAGGATGGCAAATGGCAAGCCGCCGATGATCTTTTGAGGAAGATGAGCGAGGCTAGGATATGATCCATGTTCTATCTATACCACAATTTCTAAAGCCAGGAATGTTCCACATGGTTGATTCTTCAAAACAAAACTATTCAAAAGAAGAGAGAGGGTAACTAGATGGTCTTGTTCGAAATTGAGATTTAGATGGTATTTGGAAACCGGACTCCAGAAAAAGGTAAGTACTATTTTTGCAGTTTTAGTTGATTCTACTCATGTATAGTCATGATTGTTTAATTAGGTAGGACATCATATTTGAAGTTCCTCTGAACCATAACCTGTTACTTCTACCAGTTTTGGTATTCCGTTGACATTGTAGATTTGCATTCCACTGCATGCTATTAGGAAGCATATGCATCAAAATAGTGGTTTAAGTATGGTCTCTAAACAAGTTTATAAGCGGGGGGATTAAGAAAAAATTGAGTTCTGTGATTAAGAAAAAATTATTATTATTAATATACAAGATTAATTTTCTTATTATTATTCTTATTATCATTATTATATATAATTAATTTTTTTATTATTATTGTGATTATTAAAATCTTTATTATTATTAATTTTCTTTCTCCTCTTCTTTTATTATTATTATTATTATTATAAGAAATTAATTTCTTATTGTTATTGTTATTATTATTATTATTTGTTAACTTTTTTATTAATACAAATCATTTGTTTTAAAATAATCAATGAATTATATATTTTCAATCATATTATACTGCAGAGATAATTTAGTCATTGATACTGCTTTTTATGTTTTGTCAACTGCAACTAAATACATTTCTATTTTCGAGACAAATACAGTTTTATCTGTTTTGTCAATCACAACTAAACACTTCATTGTTTTCAATTTTTATTCTGTTCTATCTCCAAATTTTTGTTTTGTTCCGTTGTTGCATACGAGAGACAGTGACCATACTCAGCGCAAAGTAATTGTTTTGCATGAACCCCAATTTTCATTTACTGATGCAATTTTTTAACTTCTAAAAGAAACGTATGTCTTTTTGCTTGTGCCTCTTACTACACTTTTGTTAGAAACTCAGTCATTCTAAACATTTTCCCTTAACACTGAGTTTCATGAAATTACTATAATGTTTAATAAGACTAGGCGAGACTAGAAGTAGTGACGAAAAAGATTGTGGAAGCTTAAGAGCTTGAGCTGACATTAGATCAATTGTCAAATGATGAAAAAGAGTCGTGATGACATATTATGTCAAAGAAGACAATCGCCAAGCCACAAGGAATTATGCGTAGCTACTGCAAATTGGGCGTGTATTGCCACAGGTTATCAGGGCAAAGGGCTGATAGCCCACACTTCTCTCTAGGATTTCCCTTTTCCTTCTCTGTCGTAGCTTTTACCTTTTTACCCTTGACAGTTCTATACTCTTTTGGTACAATCCATCTTCTTCATCTACTTAGGTTCAACCTCGAGGGAGGGCCTTTTGAAGGCCTGAAAAATGGAGAAAGAAGGGTTTTTCCCTCCCCCTCCCTCGAATCTTTAAGAGTTCCCTGAACTCGCTTTTGCTGTAAAAGGGAAACAAGTTGCAGAGCTCCAGCTACGCTAACTGTCGAGGAAAATGCCAAGCTTGATTCAACTCAACCAGAAGGCAAAGTGTTGAGCTTTGACAACCTCTTTCAGGTTTATTTTAATCATTTGTTCCTTTATTGTAATAAAAAACAAAAGTTTAGACGTTATATGAAGGGACCATCGGACTTCTTAGGGGTTGAGCGAATTAATTAAAAGAAGTACTGGTACTGATGGATCAAACAAGCTATCATTACATCCCTGATAAAGAAAGGCAAAAAAGTTACATTGCCGGTAATACTATGCAAAGATAACTGTTCAACCTCACACACTCATGCCCTAGTCTAAACTTAGCATGTGGTTTATGGGCTGTTCTACACTTAAAGAGTAACAGTAATAGGTTCTATAGACAATTAAACAATATAAATAGATTGAGTTAATTTGATTGAATGAAGTATACTTTTTGAAGAATTTCAATGAAGTATTTTTGAGATGTTAAGATGAATTTATTTACTTAGATAATAAATTATGTTTATTGATTTGAATCCAATTATTATTATCAAAATGCACATTACTTTATAAATTAATTATCTTTTATAGTTAATTTCTTTGATAATTAATGATTCCTAATTTCTTTGACAATTAATGATTCCTCCATCCCATGGCCATAACTTGTGTTACAAAGTGCTAATTTGAAAATAATTCAATCCGCCTCTACCGTCCTTTGATTTAAACATTGTTGGTTGATAAATCCCTGCCAATTTATTGTGGGAATAACCTTGTTACACATCCATATGATTGTACTCCAAATGATGGATGAGAAGTTGTATTTAAAGAAGAGATGCTCAGTAGTTTTTGGCTGCTAGTTGAAAAGCACACATGTATTATATAAGTTATGAATCTTTTCATCATGTCTTGTGTGCTTAGTCTTCCTTTAATTGCTAACTATAGCATGACAAAAGTTATTGGCTATGCTTAATGGAACCAATCCTTTCCGCGCCAAGAAACTTTAGGTGCATGATTCTTTGAAAACTTCCTGCAAGAATCATTAGTGAAAGTTTTAATGTAATGTTTGTTCAACTTGATATGGTTATCGTGACTTGGATAAAGCTGATAATTTAAACTAATAATGAGCGAAGAACTAAAGACTAATAGCATATTAGTAGATAAAGCCTTTTAACTACAACATTTTCATCAATGATACCTCGAAGAGAGGAGAGCTTACTGACTTCACTTTAAGGCCCTGTAATAAACAAGTTGTCATGTTAAAAAGATGTAGAAATGCCATCAATAATCACCAGAATGATCTCCAATTTAGTTCTTGTTGAAATTATGTAAATATAGTACTCTAGAAAGTAAGTGTATTTACATGTAACTTATTTTTTCTTCAAATTACAGTATTGTAATGAAAATATTTATTATTAATGAAACAAAAGAGTTTAGTTTTATATGTATGAGCATTATATATCTACTCAAAAGGTACCGAGATTTTTTTATAAGTAATATACATATACATAGAGATATATGGGGAACACGTATATTATTAAAATCTAAATTAATTTATTTACAGTTGAATAATCAAGTTGTTCGCTTGATTATTGTTTAAACTATAGTATTGCAATTTATCTCCATATAAGTAAAGGAGTATACATCAAGAGAATGATGAGTTTCATATCATGATAGTAGTTGACTATCGATAATGGCATTATTAAATGAATATGGAATAACCAAGTATGTTTTTAAGATTAAAGTAAGTATGTTTTATAGAATAAAGTAGGTCGTTACTTTAATCTTAAAACATATAACTTAAATATTAATTTATTATGTACTACAAGAAAAATAAAGTTTAGCGACGGAATTTATCGATGAAATTTGTACATATTCCATCGGTAAGCTTATTTAGCGACGGAATTTATTGACGGAAAAAGGCGCCAGAGATATGGTCGTTAGTAAATTTAACAACGGAAATTTTTCGTCAGTAAATTTACCAACGAAATTACTGACGGTAAAAATTTCTGTCGATAAATTTACTGATGGTTATTTTGTTCGATCAGTAAATTCTTCTGTCAGAAAATTACCAACGAATTTTGTAATTCCGTTGGTAATTAGCGACAGAATTTTTTCCGTCGGTAAATCTAATATATTTACCAATAGAATTTTTTTCCGTCGGTAAATTTGCTGAAAACTATTTTTTAAAATTTACCTGCAAAGTGTTTAGTTTATTTGGAAGCCACAATGAAGAGAACTTCACTATTTCAAGTAAAAGAATTAAAATATTGAAATTCATACTAAAACAGAACTAAAAATTAAAAAATGAAATCATTTTTTCAAATAACAAACATTTCATCAAACACCTTACATGCA
Organism: Erythroxylum cataractarum; assembly: GCA_024703695.1. Lineage (NCBI taxonomy): Eukaryota > Viridiplantae > Streptophyta > Magnoliopsida > Malpighiales > Erythroxylaceae > Erythroxylum > Erythroxylum cataractarum. Next base: position 33,547,980 of record JANJEY010000006.1, read on the forward strand.
TCAAAAATTTATTTCAACATCACAACTAAAATCACGTCTTGTCCCTTCTATTACTAACATTTATACCTTAAAGTTGTTTTCCAATAATAAAATACACAAATAAATGAAAGTAATAAATATCCAAATTAACTTTCATCTAATATATGAAAAACACATGACAATAGTTACAAAAATACATCTACCGAAGAACACGATGACAATAGCCGGAAAAGACAATGTCATCAAGTAGAAAAGGAGTCCACAACATAGAAATGGGCTCCAAGAAAACCGAAGAGAAGATGAAGGAAGAAGGAAGAAGTAGAAAGGAAGAAGAAAACACAAGTGGGAGGGAGATATCGGGTGAGTTTAGATTTAAAAAGAATTTATCGATGGAATTACCGACGGAAATTTTCATAGATAAACTTAAAAAAATTTATACCGCCAATAATTTCCCCCTTTTTACTAACGAAAAGAAAATTTCCATCGCTAAATCCATTTACCAACGGAATTTACCTATGAAATTTTCCGTAGGTAAACTCAAAATTTTTTATTCCGTCAAAAATTTCTTCCATTTTTAGCGACGGTATATGTTTCGTTGCTAATTTTGTCGCAATGAATTCCCTTCAAATTTAGCAACGAATATTAGTATCGTCGCTAAATTACTCAATTTTAGCGACGAAAGTGTACTTTCCGTCGCTAATTTCTAATGGTATATTTTCCATCGGTAATTTTTCATCGCTACATTATAGTGATTACCGATTGCTATATTGTTTCGTCGCTAACGTCCGTTGCAAATTTTGTCGCGACAAATTTTCTCCAAATTTAGCGACGAGTATTAATACCGTCGCTAAATCACTCAATTTTAGCGACAGAAATATGCTTCCCGTCACTAATTTCCGACGAAAATTTTTCCGTTGCTAAGTTTTTGTTGCTAATTTACATTTTCTTGTAGTGATGGATTACAATCTTGATGAGTGGTGAACTCATATGTGTTTCGTTATAATTCTTGATATGATCAAAATAGATTTTTATAGAGTATTAATCTAGTGTCTGCATGTTGAAATTATTAATTGAAACATGTATCAGGGAACATTTACTTAAATAAAGATTTTATAGTGATATAATCACTTCTAGATGCTTTAAGGAGATGTGCGGCTGCACATTTGATATTAAATTGCTAAATAAAGATGGTATTTATCATGGTTTATCATTGTTAAATGGAGTTATAAACCTACCATTAAATGATTTAATGGTTATTTTTTAATGTAATGTTTGTTCAATTTGATATAGTTATCTTAACTTGGATAAAGCTGACAATTCAAGTTAATAATGATCTCCAATTTAGTTCTTGTTAGAGTTATGTAAATATAGTACTCTAGAAAACAAGTGTATTTACATGTAACTTAATTTTCTTCAAGTTATAGTTTTGTAATGAAAATATTTATTATTAATGAAACAAAAGTGTTTGATTTTATATGTATGAGCATTATATATCTATTCAAAAGGTACCGAGATTTTTTTTAAGTAATATACATATATATAGAGATATATGGGGAACATTTATATTATTATAATCTAAATTAATTGATTCACAATTGAATAATCAAATTGTTCGCTTGATTATGGTTTAAACTGTAGTGTTGTTATTTATCTCTATGTAAGTAAAGGAGTTTACATCAAGGAAATAAAGAATTTCATATCATGATAGTAGTTGACTATCGATAATGACACTATTAAATGAATTTGAAATCAAGTATGTTTTAACGAATAAAGTAGGTCGTTACTTTAATCTTAAAACATACAACTTAAGCATTCACTTATTATGGATTACAATCTTGATGAGTGGTGAACTCATACGTGTTTCATTATAATTCTTGATATGATCAGAATGGATTTTTATATAGTATTAATCCAGTGTCTGTATGTTGGAATTATTAACTGAAACATGTATCAGGGAACATTCACTCAAATAAAGATTTTATAGTAATATCATTACTTCTAGATTCTTTAAGGAGATGTGCAGCTGCACATTGGCATTGAATTGCTAAATAAAGATGGTATTTATCATGGTTTATCATCATTAAATGGAGTTATGAACCTATCATTAAATGGTTTAATGGTTATCTTTTAATGATAACATGTAATCTATTAGCATTCATTAGATTAAAGAAGAAAGATGAACATTGGATGGACCATCTTCCTTCTTTCATCATCAAAAACGAAATTGATAGGTCTCATTCAGGTTAACAGACTTTTCGTATAGTCATCTTAAAGACAAGCGAGAAGAGTCTCATTTAATGGCTTCTTTATGATTGATTAAATGAAGAAATGATGCGTTGGATGAAAAAATCTTCTTTCCTTTGATGTTAATCGAAATTGTGAGGGTGTAAGAAGGGGTTCTTACATTTTTATCATTCTCTCTCTTGTCTTTCATGAAAAAAAAAAAAAGAAAATTGCATGAGAGTGTCTCATTCTTGGTCTTCTTTCTTTTAAAAAAATTCTCCTCCAAAGTTTTCATCTCCTTTCTTACCAAAGGATCTTGTTAGCCAAGTTGTCTAAGAAGAACAAGTGGTAGATCGGATTGGTCGAGGATACAATATCGAGAAGAGGAAACAATAACAAGAAGAAGATGATACATCAATTAAGAGTGGATGTATTGCCGAGGATAGGATAGCGCAGCGAGGAGTCAAAGCTGTAGCGAAGGAGTTGGTAATATAATCTCTATCTTGTTTATATTTATTATTACCCTTATACCATATCATGTATAGATTGGCATGATGATTTGGATATATTGCTTTCGCTGCAATTTAGATTCCTAAAAAGTTTTGAAATCTACCATTTTTGCAAATATGGCATGCTTTCTTTTTCCGATCCAACAATTGGTATCAGAGTCAATTTTCTTATGCATGATTTCAATTCCTATATGTGTGATGCATGGGTTGGCAATCATTTTTGTATGCTGCATATTGTTATGTGATAAAATATATATGGTGTATGTTTTGCTCTTTTGGTTGTCCATAGATTCTAAATTCATCTTATAAGATTTCTTCATTTGGTTTGTAACAAGAAGGGTGGTTTATTATCACCATGTTTTCTCCTTAGTTTCATTTTTATGTTTACTTTGATTATGTAACGTACAAACTCATGTAAGGATGAAGATGAAGAAGCCATAGATTGAAGAAAGAAAGACGTAAAGTTTTGGTTACGGTGTCTTGGCTATTTTTTGGTTTTTAGAAAACAAATGTGCTAAAATTTTGTTTTAACAAATTTTTGGTTGTATGAACTTTTTTGTAACAAAATTTCGTTTTTTTACAAGTGCTAGAATTTTTTATGTAATAATCATAAGTTTCAGTTTTGGTGAAAAACAAGTGCAGATTTTTGTTTTCTTATAGGCAAAAATTTGGTTTTATGAAAGTCAAAATTTATGTTGAAAAGTAAAATCATTACACACTTTTTACCGATTGGGCCTGGTCATGTTAACGAAAAATTTGAAGCAAAAGATCCAAGTCCAAGAAGAATATTTTGGGCGGCCTAAAAGGCTTGTAATTATTTTTATATTTCTAGGATGGACAATCAAATGTGGGTTATTATTTCATGTGATGAATGGATAAATGAATGCAAATAATATGTGATATTATGTGATTGCATCCCATTTAGAAACTTGCCAACCCTAGGCTTTGCCATGCATTTATTATGCATGAGATATATAATGAAACAATATATGATAGATAATAAATTGCATCTAGACAAGATGGTAATTAAAACTTAAATCCCAAAAAGATTGAGTAGGAGAGGATGCTCATGTAAGAGTTCACGGTCTCTAAATGATAGCCCATTTGCATATGGTGAAGTCTTACTCCCCATCAAAGGGCATGTATCCTAGGTCTTGCATGGTTTGGGTTTCTTTAAGGATCATTTATTGGTAGCAAATGTGACCTCCCAATGCAAATATAATGTAACCTTTTAGCATTCATTTGATTAAAGAAAGGAAGAGGTGCATTTGATGTATTCTCTCTTCCTTCTTTCCTCCATAACCAAAAATGAGAAGGTCTCATTTATTGGATTCTTTATGATTAATTAAAAATGAAGTAATATATTGGATACATATCACTTATTTCTTTCATGATAACCAAAATTGACAAGGAGACTGAAAAGTGTTCTTGCATTTTTGACTCACTCTCTCCTCTCATGCATGCACAACCGAAACTTGAATTAGAAGAGTCTCATTTTTTGGCTTCTTTTTTCTAAGAAAGTTCTCGTCAAAATATTTATTCTCCTTTCCCACCAAAAGATCTTGTTAACCAAGTTATCAAAGAAGAGCAAGTGGTATATCGGATTGGTAGAGGATATAACAACAAGGAGAGGATACATTGATAACGGAAAGGATACGAAAGAGTCAAAGCTATAGCAATTATTTGGAGAGGATACAAAAGTGAGGAGTCAAAGCTGTAGCAAGGAATCGGTATATTTATATCACATTGTTCTTATTTAAATTATTTTCCTTATATCGTATGATGTATGGCTAAAACATGTTGATTTGGTTATGTTACTTCCGTTATGTTTCGATTTCGAAAAGTTTTAAAATCTACCGTTTTAGTCAAATCTTGTACGCTTTTGCTTTCGATCCAACATGAACTATACGGAAAAATTATGCAAGGAAAGGTTAGTCAAAATCACTTTGACATTCATAAATATTTGGGTGATCATGATGCTTTGCTAGACGCTAATCTTGATCTATGATTATAAACTGTTTAATTGAAGAATTAAAAATAAATTAAAAGGATTTTTAATTGATTTTATAATCATTGTTAACACATTTAGGAACTTAATTGGTCTCACATATAGAATGGGTTGAAGAGAGTAAAATTAATTTAATCAGGTTGAACTTGATTGCAAAGTTTGATAAATTTATGGTTAAATATAAGATATTTAATAAATAAGAATCAATATGAAGTATTGAATCTTATATGGACATAATTGAATTATGTGTAATTCTAATTAAAGTTTAATTAAAATTAGAATTTAATGTCAATTAAATTATTAAAACGTCCAAAGCTTATTATAAATAGGCTTAAGTTCTATGGAGCTAATACTTCTTACTTATCCCTCTCAGTAAGAGTAACAGAGTTCTCTCAACCTATTCTATGGATATCGTTAGAGGTCGGACACTTATGCAGCTATGGTGGTTGAGACGGATCGATTTTAGAAACAATTCGAGTGATAAAACAAGACAAAAAATCAAGCTTTGAAAAAAGATACGAATTAAGTTTTCACTTTATTATGATTCATGTTAATCATTTTATGGAATTAAATAGATTTTGATTTTCGAGAAATCAAAAATTACGAAAAAGTTTCGTGATTATTCTACTACGGTCAGAATCAAATTTCACCCAATTTCCCATGAGAAAGGTCTAGCTGGAGGAACTCATCTAGTTAATGTGAGCGAAACTCGACTTTGTGCTCTGATTTTTGCACCTTTTGTCTCTTTCCAATTATTAACTATTTCTCTTTTTCTCTCTTATTGTAGTATATAGGAGACAGTTTTACTGAGAATAACCCATGGCTTGCAGTAGATGAGTGTGCTCTTAAGGTGAGAATGCCTAGTAAACTTCAGAAAGTCCAACCTCAATGGAACCTAATAACTTGTATACAAAAACTAGGTATAAAAAGATCAACCCTTTATCAATTAACACCTACCAAATGCTATAAGTTATCAATGACTGATAAATACTTCTTCCCAAATGTGTTGACCACATTCACCAGTTAAATTCTCTAGACTATAGTTATTCAATAAGACTTAATACCTTTGGTGTCTTTTGAAGAATGAAGTTAAAAAGCTTATGAACTTGACTCTACGAGAACGAGAAAGGGAGATTATTCTGTAATACATAGTGTGAGCCTTATTACGTATCCCGGATCTACATGAAAGGATTAAAAACAAAGATTATACAGAATACCTAGATTTCTGTTCCATCTCTGATTTTGATGCCGATTTCGAGCCTCAAACGTTTCCGAATCTCTCGGGACCTTTAGTAGAAAGTGCTTACCGACTCACGGGCTAGCCCTTTCTATAGTTTTCTCAAAACACGAGCTTCCCTAATGGGCCAGAAAATCCTTATGCTCGTGAATGATATATCAGTAATTACAAGAGACCTTAACCTTTATACAGCTTCCATATCGAGCTTCCCCATCACAAGGCCAATATAGACCTGGTTCACACTGATTGGGACCTATTTTCCACCTAGACTTTGTTCCATTAATCTAGATCATTTATTGGGCCACTTTATTATCTTTATCTGGATCAAATGGCGTAATTAAATCGATAATTTATTTAAAAACCAAAATTGCAATTAATGTTGTCCAACTTTATGAGACATGGACAAAATTGTCCCTAAGGAAAAAAATGTCTAACAATCTCCCCTTTGGACAAGCATTAATTGCAGTTGATTCTAGTTTAAAAACAATTTTAAAACTCGATTAAGCCACGATACTGCATTAGTCGACTAAGTTTTAAAAACAAAACATTTGGTCCAAAGAAAATGAAAGTTCAACATTCTGTCCTGCAAGGCTTTCAGTACTAAAAAGCATTATTAGATGCATGTGTCCTGTGTGACACAAATCTAATACAATCACGAATACCTAATACCTCACTAACATGAATGGGAAAATAAAGTGTGGCAAACTATGATGATACCTTTATGATCTAAATTGTATCATCTTCATTTGTAGGTCAAGATTTCTCCAACTTTATGCTAAGCCACATATGCTAAACTGCATTAGAGAAATCTTGTTTTCTCTCACCGAATGCTAAATAGCATTAAATAAAACCGTTATGTTCTTCAATTGAATGCTAAAAAACATTAGAGAACCTTTATGGGATTAAAAACTTATATCCCCTTATATCATGTCAAACTTTATAGATATCTATGCTAAATTGTATGCGTCTAAATGACATAGGCACAAGGTCAATCTATATATCTGCCCAATGAATTTCAAATGCTTAAGATTGACACAAATCTTAAGAATTTCATATGTATTATGACAATGTATGATGACACGTAATACTGAGGATAAACGATGATCATCTTTATCAACAACCATCATATTATCATAATACTTTAAAATGTACAAATGTACATGGAGCAAATCCCCAATCCTTAAATGCTCCAAAACTTTAATGTCACTTTTTCATGTCAACATCTTTATGACCAAATAGTTGATCTTTAACTGCTATGGGCCCGTGATATCCCCGTGATATCCTTCGTTGTCATTAAACAACACTGTAAGAAGAATGCAACAGTAAACCAAATGGGTCTAGACACTAAATGGGCCACATACCACTCAGAAATCAAATTTTTGAGTTAAACCATCTGTAAAGCAGCCCCTTAGCATACACTCTGCATGCCTAGTCGAGGAAGTTTCACATGTCTCTATAATACACTTCTACGATATTATACCATTTGCAAACTTGAACTATAACCTTAAGTGAATTTTCGATCATCCGAACACATAGCTAAATCTTAATCTGAATTCTCTACGAGGTTCAGTCTGTTGACTTTTCTATATGTCAATATATAATTCTTGATTCCTTCAAGTATCTCAACGCTCGCTAGACTGTATTCCAAAAGTCTATAACTGGATTAACCAAATATTGACCAAACAGTCAAATTGTGAATGCAATGTCCTATCTAATACATAACTGAGCATACATCAGGCTATCCACCGCACTAGAATACGGAACATTCCTCATAATTTCTCTCTTTACTTTATTCTTTAGGTACTGTACCAAAGATTAACTCTCACTGTGAGAGATAGGTGTTACGACAGATTTACTATTAACCTTATTAAACTTTGTAACACATACACAATGTATGCATTCTTTGAGAGGTCTGATAAGTGTTGAAATATGTCCTGGGGAATCCGAATACCTAGGACAGAAGATGTTATACTAAGGCCCTTTATGTCAAGGTTCTTGACCAAAAGTTGCTTATCCTCATACAACATGGTCAAGTGACTTAATGTGAGTAATTTACCATCCTCATGCAGTAATAAGAAGATAATTTTGCTCTCCTCAACTTCATAATACAAGCATCTTTTGAATTTATTTTCCAAGAATCCGGAAGAGGCCATAACCTCATTAAATGTAAGGTATCACTTTCAGGAGGTTTATTGTAAACCATATATTGATATACATAACTCGCAAAACATGTCAGTATTGTCTAGATCCTGTGACCCTACAGATCGTACCATATAGACCACTTTATAAAGTTCTTTACTCAGGAAGGTGGTTTTGAAATCCATCTGATGTAACTCTATATCATCATAAGTTACAATTGTTTTTATCACTCAAAATGTATCCTACGAGGATACGAGAGAAAAGGTAACACAAAGTCAACCTTTTTTCCCTGAGTGAACCTTTAGGCAATTGAGTGAGCCCATAAACTGTTGAACTTTATCCTGAGATCCTTTAGGTCTAAAACTTTATTTACAACTGATGAGCTTGCAGTTCCTGATGCAAATCAACTAGCTCCCAGGCCTTACTATGCTTCATGGCTTGCATCTCGCCATTCATTGCATCCCACCACACATCTGCATTGGGTCTAGAAACAGCTTCTATAAAAGTAATTAGATTCGTAATATGTCTAATAACATAGTCCAGTACACCTAATAGACTATGTTGTCAAATGGGATAGCAGGTCGTCTTAATCTAATGGATTTATTTAATTGTATTAGATCTGGTACCCCTAGGAATCTTTGTGTGCACAAGTATGGGTTTTTGTTCCTGTACAAGTATGATACAAAAATCTAGATCCACCGGATCTCATTGTATGAACAACGGGTATATGACAATTGTAGTATCCGCCCTGTTATCGTCCAAAAGGTCAAGGGGCTCACCATCATCATAAACATGGTATTATAATAACTTAGTTGTTTGTTATTCCACTATTCTGGTCCCTCATTTTCTACAGTAAAATCTGTAGCCCTAAAGTGGTTAAAATATTCTACCAAATAGCAATAAAGAGAACGAGCATGCAATATTTCTTTATAAGGATTATCCTACCTCAGTAGGGTAGCCCTTTATATGAATATGGGCAAGGCTGAGTTTTCAACTTTTATATTATTAGGTAGATTAGTCCTGCTCTGCATTGACTTATTTAATTCTTTTAGGGTGCCATTATACCTTTCGGCAACACATCATTTTGCTCAGAACTACTTGGCATAGTGAACTAAATCACTATTCTAACTGACTCCATATATCTAGCAAACGGACCTTTTAAAGTCCTGAAACACTATGTTTGCCATGATATTCTCCTCCACGTCAAATCTGACTATCTTGATGAATTTTCTCAACTGGTTCTCAACCTTTAGACTTTAAGCAAGAACACATGACTTTGATGGGAATAATCACCAAGAAATGTCAGAATACTTTTAGAATTGCGCAATGCAATTGTAGAAGGTCTACTAAAATCTTTATCTATCAGACTCAACAAGTTAGAAGTATGAGTTGACCCCATTGTCCTTATTAGTCAACTTACCCATGCAATCGTCAGCACATGTTTCCAGATCATCTTAATCTAAAATTGAGAAATGCTTTCCTTGATCAATCTCTCAACCCTAGCTCTGGAAATATGGCTTAAACTTTTATGTCACACTATGTATGACTTCTCATTCATCAGGTCCTTCGTAACTTATTTAGCAAGATACAAAGAAGTATATATCTAATTCGGGGTAAGACACATTCTATACAAACCATATGACAAGAAAATTGCATCTTTGTGTTTTGCATTAAACAGCAACTGTACAACAGAAGTATTAAATGCAAAACATCAACCTTTAGTTTCCTTAATTGATCAAAAGATCACTAAAAAATGTGTCGTGTAAAAACCAAATGAACCTTACTATAAAGTTCAGTACATACACCCCCTATAGATATTACTTCTACCTTTTTATTGTTGTGAATCATTAGTTCCTCCTTCCCTTTATTTGGCATTATCCTGGATATGAACTACTGCATTGTGGAAGCACCTTGATCAGATGCTTCACTAAATAGCCACCTATACTTAATGCGACTATTGCAAATTGGATTCATAATTGATAAACCAAAGAATAACCTAATGGTCATAGTCTTTCCTTTAAACTTCATACTATTGGTTTCTTTATGTCCTAGGGACTTTTACTAGAACTAGTTTGACTAGCGTTAGCATGTGGAGAAGATTTGAACTTTCTACCTTTGAACTTAATGGGCTTCATCTTTGTCTTCCCTTAAACTGCTTCGAGGACTGTAGGAGTAACAACTTGAGTTTCTCCACCTCAGCAACACAATGGGATATCAAAGCATTGAAGTCTCAATATCTTCACCTACTGTAAAAATGAATTATTCTTGATATGTACTCCATTACTCCCCTTTTCTTCTGTATACTTTATGGAGAATAATACTTTCATCAAGGTACTTGTCTCAGCGCCAGATGAGACTGTGTACTTCTGGGAGACTTTATCAAGAAACTCCTTCGCTATGTCTATGTCCGAAAGTCCACTTTGCAGATGGTTAGGTATTGATTTCTTAGTGGTTGTCAGATATAATCTGTTAGACTGATCCTAGGCTTCATAGGCTGCTTTATGAGTTGTCAAGCTCATGGATGTAATTGGAGATGGCTTAACCGTTCGTATGGCCATTTGAACAACAACTATCTCCATAACCTTCAAAACATCCTCCGTCCAATTCTTTAAATTGAAACCAGCAAGGGTTTCATTGGTGACACTGATTTAGTTGATTGAAAAGGTGACTTCAAGATGATAATATTTAAATCAGCATAAATGTAGGACAACAACGATACTAAAGTCATTAAATAGTATCTTTCCTAAAAATCCGATCACACATATTATGAAACACCTTTGAGCTGAATACATAATATATGCAATTACACTTCCACACATAAAAGCGATCGGAGTACAAACCATCAACTCTTATAACACTACCACCTTTAGGTGAATAGATCACTTGAGCAACAGTTTTCTTCCATCAAATGCCTTTATGCACATCTCAAAATTTTATGTAAGGCCAACACCTTTGAGCAGAATAACCAAACATAAAATCAGAGGCATCCTCTAACATGCAAGCAAAACAATTCATAATACTGACTTGAAAGGTCACTTTGGTGACTGCATTCTCGACAGCACCCAAAAAGTCCGCAAACATAAGGGATACATCTTTATGTCATCCTCACATTCTTTATGGGCATATTGTATGTGTCAATGCAACCTCAATAAATGCAAAAATCCGAATGCACAATCTCATTGTCACATACACGTACTAAAGGCATTCTCCGAAAACTTCATTCGAGACTCTCATAAAAAAATCCCAATAGAGTGACTATCGTGCATCACCAGATACTGAACCGACCTCTTGAGACACGAGAACCTCATGCATCTCCCTTATGGCAAGTTTATTGCACAAAAATTCACTCAAAAATGGCTTTAGAATGTCTTAATTCCTTTTCTGATTGATTATCATGCAATCCCGAACATTGAAAATGAGGCCTGAAATACGAGAACCTCATTTATCTCCCTCATATGAAGTTCAAAGCATGAAAATTCAATCGAAATTGGATTCATAATACCTTACCTTTTATGGAGTTAAACTTTAATTTATTACTAATGTAACAAATCCAGAAAAATAGAAAAGGTTATTTTATAAATTTCCCGTATCCAAAAACTGACCTAAAACACCCCGGGGTATCTTTACGGGAAATCTAAAAATTTATTTTTTAATGAAAAACACTGTAGATGACGTCAGCGGCTGACGTCAGACGTTATGTCGGTGCATGTCGCACGAACAGCACGTGCGCTGCACCTGCGCGGCCAGACGGACGCAATATGCGTCTGGCGTGTGCGCAGCACGCGCCATCCATGCACAGACGCGCGGACATTGTGCGACGCGTGCACTGCACTCACCGACACATGTCGTGCATCGGCTCCAACTACGTGTTATCGGCGTGGACGGCCCAGATGGGCTTGTGTCACGCACGCGCCCGCTGTTCCATGCATGTCAGTGCGCGAGTGTGAGCCACGCTTGTGCTGCACACGTGACACGCGTCCCTCACCGGTTAGAGCTGTGTGTTGGAGCGCGATTGGCTCGTGCGCCACATGCGCCGATTGTACGCAGGCTCTCCACCCACTCCAGTAGAGTCGAGTGCATGCAGTGCACGCACCCGACGGTCTCCGACGCTTCTGACACCGGAAGCAATTTTCAACATCCTGGAAGCCCGTTTTTTGCTCCGTTCGGCCAGTTTTCAACCTGTTTTTCGTAGCTAACCTTGTGTATTATATACATAAAAAAACTGAAAGACGAATCAAAAACTAAGGAAAATCAAATAAGATGAAAAACTGAAAAACCTTCGTTTCTGACAATCCGATCGCATAACCGCTCTGATACCACATGTAATACGTAATGTGAGCCTTATTATGTATCCCAGATCTACATGAAAGGATTAAAAATGAAAGTAATGCGAAATACCTAGATTTCAATTCCATCTCTGATTCTGCGCTCCAAATGTCTCCAAATCTCCCAAGACCTTTAATGGAAAGTGTTCACCAAGACATGGGCTAGGTCTTTCTACAGTTTTTTCAATACGAAAGCTCCCTTAATGGGTCAGGGATTCCTTATACTTTCGATTGATATGAGTAACTGCAGGAGACCTTAACCTTTATATAGCTTTCATATCGGGCTTTCCCATCATAAGGCCGATATGGACCCAGTCCACTATAATCGGGACCCATTTTTTACTTGGACTTCGACTCATTAATCTAGATCATTTATTGGGCCACTTTATTATCTTTATCTGGATCAAATGACACAACTTAACCGATAATTTATTTAAAAACCAAAATAGCAATTAATGTTGTCCAACTTTATGAGACATAAACAAAATTGTCCCTAAGGACAAAAATATGTCTAACAAATCACCCACCACAAATGTTCTCTCCTGTCGATGATGATCAACCATTTGCTTCAAGCAATGTTGTGCTTGTTGAAAATTAAAATGAAAATGAAATATGTTAATCATAGCTTCTTTATTTACCAACACTTGATCCACTACTAAAACAAAAGAGTCTTCAAATAAATACAGAGTATATATTGGAGGTCGAAAACCATACATAGATTGAAATGGAGTAACATTAAAAGCCTAATGAAAAGTAGTATTATACTACCACTTCATCAATGATAACCAATGACTCCAATTTGCTAAACAATTCGAAGTCATGCAACGTAGGTAAGCTTTAAGGGTGCGATTAAGCACCTCTGATTGTCCATCCGATTGAATATGGTAAGCAGTGGAAATTTGAAGCTTTACTCCTTGAAGACGGAACAATTCCTTCTAGAATGTACTTGTGAAAATAGCATCTCTATCACTGACAATTGTTTGAGGCATACCATGCATCTTCAAAATGTGACCCATGAAGAGTTTAACAATTTTTTCAAATTTATATAGATGACAAAAAAGCAAAAAATGAGCATATTTGCTTATTCTATCCAAACTGAAAATATTAACTAGTCTCCCTTTGATAATGATAAACCTTCCAAAAAATCCATGCTAATGGTAGTCCACAGATGATGATGATGTTGGGAAATCGGGTTGGGATTTGATCTGAACCGCAATGGAATAATTGCGAAACGTTTTCTTAACTTTTGATTTCCCGAAATCAAGATCTATTTAATTCTATAAAATAATTAACACGAATCAAATAAAGTGAAAATTTAATTCGTATCTTATTTCGAAGCTTTATCTTTATCTTGATGCATCCTTTGAACATTTTTTGAAATCGATCCATCTTAACCACCGTAGCTACACAAGTGTCCGACCTCTAGCGATATCCACAGAACAGGTTGAGATAACTCTGTACCTTTTACAGAGAGAGTTAAGCATGAAGTGGTAGCTCCATAAAGCTCAAGCCTATTTATAAAAAGCTTTAGACGTTTTAGTAATTTAATTGAAATTAAATATTAATTTCAATTAAACTTTAATTAGAATTACAAATAATTCTAATT
>JANJEY010000006.1:33581057-33592175 GCA_024703695.1 Erythroxylum cataractarum
GGCCTAAATGGGATTAGGGTTTCTCTATAAATAGAGAAGCTTAGGTCTCATTAGGTTAAGGAAGAAGAGACAAAACCCTAGCCGCCATCCGAGAGAAAAATCGTGCGGCGTTCGGAAGAGTTTCAGGACGTGCTAGCACACAACAGCCGCAGCCTGGAACGTGCATACTCGTGTGGATACCGGTAGAGGGCATTCGCGTTTGTAGTGTCTTGGAATTCGAAAAAGAAGCAACCAATTCACGGAAATAAGGTATTTTCGCACATCCTTGGTATTTTCGATTATACTTCATATTGTTGTATGGTCTTTTTCTGCAGTGTATTGTGAATACTCAGACCGTACGCGATCCAACAATACAAACACTTAGATATAAACAAACACTAATGACAACATAATTCGAAGCCTATATACATGATAATCACCTAAGAAATATTCAAAAACACACTTAAACATCTATCAAAATACAGTATAATTTACAACTATCACTAAGTTTTAATTATGAGGTTTTGCAATGTTGTTCTTTCAATAGAAGATGAAGTCGATACCTTACTATTATCCAACATTTTAGCTATTTTTAATTGATAGTCATTAGACAAATAATACCTTAGGTGTCTAATGATATCAGTATGTTCTTTTAGCTTGATAAACATATATATGTTGATCAAAAATTATATTCCCTCTTTGCCTTTTATTTTCTCATCATCTACTATGCTATTGTCTAAAACACCTCATTTGAACCAAATATCCATTTAAATAATGTTAGATTGATCTCATACATGTTAGTAAAACAAATATGTAAAGTTGGATACTTTATTCCACATAACAACTTAGTAATAGTATAAAGTAGTGTTAACTTCTCACAAATTGCCTTTACAAACTTCTATTTCTTCCTCAGTTGATACACAAAGACATTAAGAATCATGTTGTCTCAACCTAACAAAAACCTCAATTTACTTAATTTCCAACTCTAGCATATTAAATGTGTACTTCCATGTTAATGAAAAATTTAGGGCTAACTTCTTAACTAGTTTAGGTGTTAACTCTCATAAAATACATTATTCTGAATTGTCTCTACCCCATCTTTGAATATCTCTAAACCATACTTAACTACCCAATTTGCTATATGTACAAAACAACACATATGAAAGGAGGAAAAGAGTTTGTCAAGGACATAGAGCACAACATTGTTGAGTCTAGGAGACTATTTCTTGAGAGAGGTGATTGACAAATCTAATGCTATTGTTGTGGAAATGACTTAAAAGTAAGTATCAAAAGAGATACCTTACAAATTGTTTATATCAAAAGCAATATTTTTATACCTTAAGGACGTCAAAAAGTAAATAGACGAAAGATCACATCCATAACTTTAATCGAATCTTTTTAGATCTACAAGATGTTGGAGTTAAAACTGAGGATGAGGATTAACCCATAATCCTTTTATGCTCCTTGCTTAATTCATATGAGAATTTTGTTAATACCATGTTATATGGTAGAATATTTCTTTAAGTGATATGAAGAATGCTATATAGTAAAAGGAATTGAAAAAAAATGCCTCTAACATGTATGAATATGTATTAGATATGGGTTTGGTTATTAGTAGAGGAAGATATAAGGAAACTAATTTTGATAATATGAGTAAAACATAATCCAAATCAAAGGCTAAAGATGTTTGATATTTTAACTACAAAATTAAAGGACAACTTAAAAAGGGATTGTTCATAATATTATAATGGAAACATGAAAAGGGAAGTAGATGGAAAAGTAAGTAATGTTATATTTTGGGAGGGTTTTGGTAAAGAAGATGGAAGAGGCAATGATATTTTAATAATGAGTAATTATGATTTTGAAAATCAATAGATGAAAGACACTAGCACAACTTGTCATATGACTTTTAATAGGGACTGGTTCAATTCTTTTAAAGCATGGAATAGTATTGTCAAAATGAGTGATAATGCAAGCATGCTATCGAAGATAGTGGTTCAATGTAGATCCAGATTCATGATAACATTTTTAAAACATTGGATGCTTGGTATATTCGTGCACTTCAAAAGAATCTAATTTTTATAGGTACTATTGATAGATAAGGGTATAAGATTTGTAGTGATGATAGACAATTAAAGATGATAAAATGTTCATTGACTGTGATGAGAGGAAAATTACAACATGGCATTTATGTCTTAATAGGAAGACAATAATTAAATCAACGGTTGTATCTTAATCTTTAGGGAAGAATGGAAGTACTCCGATATAGCACATATGCGTGAGTCATCTTGGTGAGAAAAAGGTGATGGAACTTCATAAGAGGATCTTATTCAAGGATTATAAACATAAGAAGGTAAACTTTCGTAATTTTTATGCACTTGGCAATACTTATAAGGTAACCATTAAAGATGTATTGTTTAGGGAACAACATATGTTAGGACAAACATATGAAAAGTTCATGTCAGGTTTAATCATAAGTAGTTCAAAGATGGCACTAGAATAGCCTGGAACAAATGCTAAGAGGGCTAAAATTTTATTTTGGGAGATAGAAAATAGTTAGGAAGAAAGCATTAGCACTGTATAACAACGATAGAGTGAGAAAGACTGTCAGGTAGACAAGAAGATAAAGTTGGGGAGCTTGGTTACATATGCTTTAACCATTAGGATGGGGATGAAAATATCTTTCAGGGGACTAGGGAAAGTCACGTAAAAGATAGACGAATATGGGCTATGATGAAGGATGTAAGGTTTTACAAGATTGAGAAATTGATTACATTAGGTTAAATCTTGTTTAAAAAATGTTCACACTTCTTAGGATACAACTAACATATTTATAAAGTCATTGTCACAAAGAAGTTCAATCATATATTGAACTTGATGAATGCTCATATAGCTTGAAACCCTGGGGGGCCTATGTGGTAGGGAATTATTATTGGTTAAACAATGAAGAATTCAAGTCAAGGTGGGAAATTATCAGATATACCTTAAAATATAATAAAATAGAATTTCATTAACCTTAGGATTACAATGAAATGGAGTTTTAGCGCCCTTAGGTTTCTATGAAATAGAATATCACTGACCTTAGGATTCTATAATAATAAAGTTTCACTTTAACTGGAAGGCTTATATGTATCTTTACAAACACCTTGTTAAGAATTGTGTAAGGTAGTAATTTTGGTCAAACTTTGCCTTATATCTTCCTTCTCACAGTAATAAAAGAATATATTTACCTATAAATTCTTTTGTTTTTTGCTTCCTTATTTTTCATATATATTGCTTTAGTGTGTACAACACACTTTTTGTCATTACATCGAACGTTTATCAATTGTGATCCAATATTTTGCATTGTTAGTGCTTGTACTTTTCCACCAATATATTGCAAATGAAGATAAAACACTCGAACTCAACTTTTCATATAATTTGAATGAACAAAATAAAATAATAAAACTATGAGATCTCTTTATAAGCTTACTTTACCAATTCATTTAAATAGTCTACTCTTTATAAACACTATTTAAATACTGAAAACATGAAAGTATTTATGTAAATCAATTAGGTGCATTGTAAAGATCAAACTAAATATAAAGGTTAAACTTAATGGAGTAGATTATGTACATGAATTGGTAAAATTGTTGCATTCTATCAATAGCTTCACATTAGTTTACAAGTTTAAAAAAATTGAAAGTAGATGGGATTAATTAGATTGAGATTAGAGAGAGATAAGAGACACTCTCTTCACTGAGAGGCAACAATGACAAGATGACTCCACTAGGGTTAGGTTCACTAGCTTTAATTAGGCTACTTTGATAAGTCTCATGACTTCGATAAGCCTACTTCACTATAATTTCTCATTTTTACAAGAAAAATGACTTCATTTTGTTTTATAAGAGAAGTTTAGGCTTCATACTAGAAAGGACCGTGAAGCTCAAACTCAAATCAGGTTAACTCAAGTTAAATTTATTGACTTTAGGATAGGTTGAGCTGAACTATTTTGTCATGCCTAAGTGTTTGCAGTGGCTTCTCTTCACCCATTGATGAAAAATGTTTAGTGGGTTAGAATTTTTAAAGAAATTTGAGGGATGAAAATAAATGAAAAAAATGAATCATTATAAATTGTTTGTACAATCCTTACTTCTTGTTTATACAACTCTCACCCTTCTAATCCTTACTTGTTGATTGGTTGAATTTGATTGTGACTTTACATTGTCATATTATACTTAATTTTATCAAGTTATATTAATATCATTGGAGCTATTATCTTTTTATAAGTTCAAAAAATTTTCATAATTATAAACATTAAGCGTTTGATAAAGTGTTAAAAAAATTTATATTACTCTCAATTCACTTAATTTATCTCCCTCAATTCGTTAAATCTAGAATACTTTTGGACTAACATATATTAATGGCCTTTATATGGACTACTACTTTTAAATTAAGCGATCTAATAATGGAATTGTATAGAGAATGAATATTTAAGATTTCATATTTAACTTATTCACTCAAATTATAGTATAATTTAGTACAAAATCAATTTTAAAAATGAACAATAATTAACCATCCTAATTTCGAAAACCTAATTTAATTAAAAGAAATAATCTGAAAAGAAAAGAATCATCATAAATTGAAAGAATTAGTTGAACTTGAACATGGTACTTGTGAGGCTTACACCAAAACCCCTTAATGGCTTAAATTGTTTCCTTTTTACAATGTTAGCTGCTCTGTGGTGACTGGTTCTTTAGAAGCAAACGCATTTGAAACTAATTTTCTATGTATTGAAAATTTTGACTTCAATACTAATTTTGAAGGATAAATATGAAATACTAAAATTTTAAGATGCGTTATATATGATTAAGTAAAAAGCTAATGTGTGTTTAAATTCATATTTTTAATTATTATGTTAAATCTGAATACGATTCAACGAATAGTATTTTCATTATTATGTTTTGGTTTTCTTAAAATTAAATGAGAAAATATGATTTATTATAAAGCCAAAGACTAACGCCTGAGACACATTACAATGGGATATCCATCCACGTGAGAAAGTATAAGCCTAATTTTTCTCAGGACAGGACTGCACGTCTGTCCCACCATGCCCATTAGCTTGCAAAGATAGCCGGAGAGTGAAACTCATTGACAAACTACTGCTACTGTTTTCACAAACGTATCCGAAGAAGACTGACCAACCAATTCCTCCTAAAGTTGTTCTCCATCTGTTGCAACAAGCACATGGCATGAACTATATAATATTAAGAAAATCGTTTGGAAAACCAGTTGGCTCGTCACTTTCTATTGAGTTTCAATAGTTAGATTGGACCCGTTAATTAATTTATCAGAGCTTAGATGTACCTCAACACGGTTCCAAGCTGAATTAGAAAGGAGCGACGATCTATGGTGAAGCCAAGATCGGTATGGTTAGGGCAGTCTGATGGAACCTAAATTGCAAGCAAAGGTTGACGGTAGCTACTTTAAAACCTTATTCTATAGTGAGAGTCTTCTCAATGTAGGATTCTTCAAAGGCAATAAGAACTTTTCTATTTAATGATTGAAGGTGATTGGCTTTTATTTTGTTATATTTTAAAGGCCTCCAATGATAGTTTAATATAGCCTCAACTTCCTATCTTCATAATTTTCAGATTCCATGGCATCTTCTTGTTCATTCTAATCTCTACAGAAATTCAAGCGTACTCAATTCCCTTTAAAGCAACAATCTGTTCAAGTATACTGACCTACTAAAGGAACTTGCTAAATACATAAACCCCTCTTTTGACCAATACTCGGGCGAAACATTGTGAAAATTGATCCATGTAACCATTTTGAAACATTTTTCATACTATTCTAGCCATTCCCACGTTAGGCCTCCATTTCTAGAGCATTTAAGTCTTACCATTGACATACAAGAATTAGCTCCAAAGAAAAAAATTGAATTTAAAAATTTAAAAAAAATCCTTCTCATTTATGAAGGTACTTTCAAGCCCCGCCGTTTTTCATTTTAAGGTCTCCCACAAATGAACTTGGGAGAAAAAGGCCTTTTATCCACAAAGAAACTCATTAAAGAGATTGGTAATTTTGTAGCTCCAGCTTAAAAGTACATCCATCAGAGGAAATTAAACTAGTACCAGATGAAGGAAGGATATATCTAAATCTGTGAGAAGTAAATGAATCTCCAATAACTAGACGCCAGTTCAACAACAAAAGGAAATTTTCCAACCCAAGTATTAGAAGGGTTAACCACAACTGGTTCTACTAACATTAGTGAGCACAGTAGTTAAGGAGAAAGAAGAGGAAATCATCTTGAGTTGAGGTTTAGGAGAAGGAAGAAGGCGAAAGGGACCTAGGAAGAGGATGAAAGTTCACCAACTGATAAGAATTAAGTTCCTAGAGTTGAGTTCAGCAGACCTTCCACATGAGGAAGGCCAAACCTACTAAAGGATTGGAGAAAGACGTTGGCAAACTAGGAGCAGCCATGGTTTCCTTTGTCAACGTAGAAGTAAATCAAAATTGGTTGATAAATAGGAAAGATCACGCCTATTACCATTAGCCAAAAATGGTATGCCAAACAAAAGATTTGACTGAGAAAAAAACTAAGGAAAAAAGAAGAGTAAATGTAACTGGAGGATAGAGAGATGATTTCCTCACACTCCAAAAACAACTTAAGAGGTCACAAATCACATAAATTTAATGAAGTAAAATTTATCAATTTAAGATAAAAACATGTGTTATAATGAGTGTAATTATCTGTATCACCTCAAATTTGGTTGACGGATTTTTCGAGTTGACTTGTAATTGAGGTCTTTGCCGATATGGCTTAATGGATGTCTTATATGTTTATTATAAAAGGAAATAAACGTTTTCACACATACTATAATCAATCTAATGCCAAATCCTTTTCCCCCCAAAAGTGAGGATAACAGAGAAAACACCCAACAAAGGTACACAGGCGTCTTGCTTTTATATGATGGAAAGTAACATCATCTTTGATCGTATAGAAAATAGCATTGAGGATGACAACCTAAGTTGGGTGAGGAAGTTTAACATTAAAAATGACAGATGTCTGCTAACACACAAGTTCATGGGACACGTTATCTTCTCATGACAATCCCAAAATTACGCAAACCTAACAAATTCATTAGAAGAAAACAGTCCAACCAGCGGGTGAACAGAACAAGTTAAAAGAAGACTTACAACAGTACAGTTAAGTCCAAACAGTACAACATTTGAACATTACCAATGAAGTCTAAACACGGCCACCCCACAGGCATTCTAAACCGACCTTTCCGTCGTTCAGCAATCCCTCAATTTCGCTGGGTGGGTTAAGGCCTAATCGTTGAGCACGTTGCCAACGCGCCAGCCGAGTCATCCCAATGCAAGGTCCGTATACCATGTTCATGTCGAATTGCCTCAATAGACTCTCATTTTTGTCATAATCATCTGCCAGCATCAAAAATACACGCACAAGAAACTACTGGTCCAATTAGCAAAAGACGATAAACTACCAACAACTAAATTTGTTAATCATTAGATACAACAAAAATAAATATAAAAAAAAGAGGTTAAAAGAAGAGAGAAACAGAGATGATAGAGAGTAACCTTTTAGATCGAGGGAGCCATGGGAAATTAAAGATGGTGGCTGTGTGATAACAGAGCCGATGGAGGCATCATGATTCTTATTCTTGGCTTTTGTAGGAGGAGATGGTTTTATAATGCCTGGCTTTGAGTTTGACTTCTTCTTTTGCCTGTAAAAACCCTTCATGTTGCTGCAAGTCGAGTCTGGCTTTTGAAATTTGAATAATGGCGTAGAGATTAGGGTTCTTGAAGAGAAGCGTAGTAAATTTGGAAGTTTAAAAGTTGTTTGGGCTTTGACGTACACAAAGCCCAGTTTAATTGTTTACTCAAAGTCCAGTTAAGCGATTCGGTCTTTTTTCCTGGAAAGAGAACATATTTGTATAATATGGCTACACCACTCTTTTGCTTATAGGATTTGATTATTCGATTTTCTCATAACCTAATATTATATGAAGAAAGGAAACTTGTTGCTAAACAAATTTTCACTAGGGAATATGGTATGTGCTTTATGGAAAGAAAGGTCAAAGAGGTTATTTTAAGGTCAAATGATCTTAAAGAATAAAATTGATATGACAATAATACAAATTTTGTCACATCAAATTTATCTAGAATGCAATGAATCATTGCTGATTAATTGATTTTTGCCTGCTACAACGTAAAAGGATGTGATATAAACTCTAAACTTGAATGAGGGGTGAATGTAAAATGTTTGTCCATTTTGTAATGATGTGTATAGAATCTTGTCTTAGCTATTTAGCTAATGGTGAGTTAAACTGATAGAGACAATGTATCTCCGAGTTGTTTAGATGCTAGAAGCCAATTTATTTTCATATTAAGTTGGGAATTTTAACGGGATTCTTTAATTTCTCAAAAAGTTAAATTAGAAATTTACCTTCATCATCATCATCATCATCAGTTAAGCAAGTATATTTTCCATAAAGAATCTAACTAAGGTCGAGGACCCTTGAAAGATCCTTCTTTTAAGATATTTATCTTAGGGGCAGTTATGACGCTCGTTTTAGTAAAATGAGAAAATATTACATTTTTTCTATAGAAGAAAAGTTGCGTATAATTTGACACTATAACATTTTGAGACTTGAGGTTTAACAAGAAAATGGTCATTCTAGAGTAGGAATGTCAATGAGTAAGGCCAATTTATATTTTTTTAAAAACGTCAAAAACAATTTTGTTTTTGAAGTAACAGTCGGGACTCGGGCTACGGGCTACGAGTTGGGCTAGGCTAGGCCAACTCATGGCTAAGTAGGGCCGATCACTTCCTACCCATGGCCTGGTCAACTTCGGTTAAAATCAGGCTGTGCCGAGCTGGGCTAAGCTAAAATTGACATCCCTATTCTATAGTGGTGGAGGAGCAAGTGAAGACCTAAGAAAGCAAAGAGGCGAGTTCATAATAGGTAAGGCAATTAAGGAATTAGAGGGGGAACCAAGATTTTTGGGATAGCCAAAAGCAGGTTAAGATTGGTAAGTGACTAAGCAATATTGGCCCTGAGCAAAGGTAGGAAGGACAATTGCCCAAGGCCTAGATTCAATTTGATGGTAAGATGGTTGCGAAATATTTTCATATTTTAATTCGGTTAGTTGATGAATCAAATTCAATAAAGAGCAATTTGGTCTTTTTACATGTCATTAAGGGTAACTTGGTCTTTTTACAAGAGATGAGTGAATTAAAGAGTCACTAAAAAAGGACAATTGGAGAGTGAAATGTGCAATGCACTAAAGGGTATAAAAGGGCCAAAGTAAGACAATTTGTTTCATTCTTTCAACATAAACGTGAGAGACCAAACAAAAGGGAGAAAGAAGAGAAGAGCGAAATTCGGCCAAGGAGCGAGAAGAAGACTGCAGCTACAATTTTTCATTGTTTTGGAGCATAAATTGGAGAAATCTTGATCAAGTAAAGGTACTAATCAAATACCTAAGAGATTGGAAGATAAATTTGTAAGTTTTCCCTAAATTACTAATTTTGAGGCTTTTGAGTGTGATAGATTCATGTAAGATAAATGATGATTTTTTACTTTTCATGAAGTAGATAATAAGATTGGAAACATTTAAGGGTTGAATATGACAAGAAAAAGAGTTATGTTTAGTAAATTTTGTCTTTGGTTCTTGGTTTACTTAAACTAATCCTATTGTTTTGACCATAACTTGGCCTACAAACCTCAAAATTTGGTGATTCCAATTCGATCTAAAACCTAAGAATAGTATTAAAAATCTCTAGAAGGCACCTAGACCTAACTCTAGTTGAATGATATCGAAATTTGAGATTGATTATGGTAACCTGATATTATCCTTGTGTTGAAGCAACTTGTGATATTTGGTACATGATTTAGAAGTTGAAATGACATGATTTTTCATGTTGTGGAAACTAGAGACATGGTAGAACAAATGTCTAGAGACTTCAAAACCTAATTTGAACGTTTGATATGTGAAAATTAAAGAAAAAGTAGAGGTATAGATTCTGGACATGGGTGTAACATCCCGTACCCATGTTAAGATTATAATAGTAATTTATGAGAAATTTCTGTGAAAATTAGGAAAATGCACATCATGTATAAATTAATTGTGACATACACATTTTTCTTACATATTCATATGACTGTACATGCATTCATTGACATTTCCTTGTATAATTGAGTTAGTGAATGTGATTAAAATGTGTTTTGGCAATTGTGGGATTATTTAGGGTATTTTAGAATTTTTGGTGAATTTTGGAGAAAAAAATTGATTTATGGGCCAATTATATAGTGACACATGGCAATGATATATATATATATATATGACATATGGCTTACTTATATGGTGACAAGTGGCTGATTGTTTAGGTGATAAGTGTGAGACATGCAAGAATACACATAGTCTGACGTTTTGTGTTAGGAATTTGTCTTTGTAACTTGTGTTCTTCACTGTCCTTCATCACCGATAAACAAATTGTTATGTTCTCTGTACATTGGATTTAATTTCATTGCTAGAATTAAAAGATAAATCAAGTAAATAGTCTTGATGATGTTATTTTACGGTTTAGAAATAAACATCCATGCATGGGTTTGAGAATTGCGGTTTTGATGAAGAAATATGTGTTCTGTTATTGTTTGGAAGCTCGTGTATATGGTTAATAATTATTGTTCATGCATGCACATTTCTGAAGCATTAATAGAGATGATTTTTAATGAGTTTAGATTTAAAGGGACAAGCTTGAGTGATGCGGTGTTCAGGGAATTATGATGTTAATGTAAAGTTTATATTGAAATGAGGTTGTTGCTATAATTGAATAAGTCAGGAAAAAAATGAATGGTGCAAGAATTTGATTTTACCCAAAAATAGTGACTGAGGCATCAGTACACAAGAGTAAAGCCAGCAGATCTACACAGAGAGGTAGAGGTAGAGGCAAAACTCAGTCAATAGGGCCCAGTGAGGTGCAGAGTATCTAGTCGCAATCTCAGGCCTGAGTCTATACCATCACCAAATAGGAGGCGCAGAACTCCCTAGATGTGGTAGCAGGTGTGTTGAATGTTTTTCATTTTGAAGCATATGCATTGGTAGATCCAGGATCTACACATTCAT
>JANJEY010000006.1:33592275-33614420 GCA_024703695.1 Erythroxylum cataractarum
CGTGGATACCTTTAGAGATAGTCTCTATTGGCTATTTAGGTTTGAGTCTTCATACCGACACATAGATCCTGGCCTTCTGGAAGGTCCCGGTGATAAAAATTTTTGTTTTCCGCACCTTGTACATGTGATGTACATCCCGGGATTTTCCTACAGCATATACATTTAATATGTATATTTGAATGATTGAAATGTAATGTTGATTTGTAATTGAATGAGAACATGAAAATTGTAAACAAAATGCAATGTAATACTACGTGATGATAAATAAAATGATGTGAATTATACGATTATATATGTTGATGTGTTGTATGAATTGAGTGAACCATCGAGGATGGTTAGCTCATTAGGTTCTTAAAACTCACCAAAATTGTAACGTTAGCATTTCAAGACCGAGAGAGGACACTAGTGATAGAGAGACTCTACAAGAAGCATAGTTCTTTTATTTTTGGATATAAGAAATGGCTTAAAGGTCGGTCAGCTGAGACAGAAGGATCTAGTCAGAAATTATTGTAAAATTCCTTATGTATGTAGTGTGTTCTATAATTAATCTTGAAAATATACATATTTGGATGATGTTGTAAAACTACAATGTATATTCGGTTCTTATGAAATGAAATGAGGAATTTGGATTTTAAATATTATGACATTTACATATTAATGATGATACCATGATTAAGTTAGAGATGTGAGTGCTCTAGCATGCTACCCTTATGGCGTAAGTATTCGGATATCACTCAAAATGAAGGGTACGTGTCTTATAGAGTGGGGTGCTTCAAGTAAACCTAGTAACTCTTCTAGGAACACATTAGGAAACTCATTTACTATCGGTATGTCTTGTAAGTTTGCCTTCTCCCTTTTTGAATCAAGCACTAAAGCCAAATATGCCTCACAACCTTTTCTAAGAAGTCATCTTGCTTACATGACTGATGTTACATTAGTTAAAGGACTAGACTGAATACGATGCACCATTATTTCCGAACTATCAGAATCTTTGAGCACAACTATTTTCAACCCACAATCAACGATAACTTGGTGTTTAGAGAACCAATATGTGCCCAATATCAAGTCAAATTCATGGAAGGGTAGTTGTAATAGATTAGTAGTAAATTGTTTCCATAGATCATAATAGGGCAATCTCTATACACTCTATTAACATATATGCTATAGCCTAATGGACTAGTCATATGTGTATAATAGGGTAGTCCATCTATTGATAGCAGCCTATCACACACTCCCCTAGTGCAAATGTATGAATTAGTGGAACCTGGATTTATCAATGCATGCATATCAAGATTAAAGAGAGAGAAGATGCCAGCTATACTTCTGGGGTGTCCTGTTCCTGAAGAGCCTTCATAGCATATGCCCATTCTAGACCAGCTAATGCCTCAAGATGACGAACAGAATCAGATCCTATACTCAAAGTGGCCCTATACTAGCTTGGTCCACCTCTGCCTCTACCTCGTCCTCTAAATGCAATGGGTGCATTGGATGCCCCTTTGCTCCCTTATGGTGCTTTACTCTGTTATGAGCCTTGTGGACAATTAGCCATCAGATGATATGTACCTCCACATCTAAAACAGGCCCCACTCAATGTAACATCCCGTTACCCATGTTAAGGCTAGAATAGTGTATTATGTGACATTACTGAGAAACTAGAAAATGCATATCATGCTTAAGCTAAATATGGCATGCACATATACAAGAATATTGATTTTTGCACATTAGTATGATTGTTCATGCATTCATCGATATTTTGGGTAAAAAATTGATTTATAAATAGGAATCGTGGATTATTTATATTGAAAATTTATTTGGCGATAATAATTATTATTTCGAAATTTTTGGTGAATTTTAGGAATTTCTAAAAAAATTGGGGTATTTTAGAATAGGAAAAATATTGAAATATGGACCAATTCCTGTCTGACACGTGGACTGATTAAATATTGTCAAATGGCTTACATGCATGATGACATATGGAATTGAGTTTGCAATACACATAGTTATATGTTTAGTAAGGAAATTTTTGTAACTTGTGTATTCTTCACTTGAGTTGTTCTTCATCCACACCGAAAACACCAAGTTATTTCTATTATGAAATTGGTTATTCAATCTTACATCAAGTAAGAATTGTAGTTCATAGAGAGAGAGTTTGATTTCTGTTAAAATCTCAGTGTTTGTCCATTCATCGAAATTTGAATTGTTGAGAATTTAGCTAACTTAAGTAAGTTGAGTTTTAAGCATTGTGATATTGTAAACGGTATTTTGATAATGCATGAATTAGACTAAAATACTTGTGATAATTGGAGTAAAATGAAAATGATGCAAAAATTTATGAGAATGGATAAATATAGATACTCTGTTTTGTTTTAGAGAAATATTTACATGTTAATTTCACTGTTGATATGCGTGAATCTGTGGAGTGTTTAGATAAATGAACTAAAATGGGTTTAATAATAATGAATGAGGATTTGGTGAGATCTTATTATAGAAAGGAGTTAAATGAAGTGAAAGAGTAGATGAAGTGAAAAGAAATGCATCATATGAAAGATAGAAAAGTGCAAAAAATGGAACCATGCATGAATATGTCAGTTTTTGAATTGGATATGAATCTTGGATTTTGATCCATTTGGTTGGGTTATATTGAAAGGGAAGTAGTATAGATGATTATTGCATAGGTGTATTAGTTGGAAAGTATAATAATTGGAAAATTTGGAAAAAAAATGGAAGAAGAAAAAGAAAACTGGGCTTTGGTGAAGAAGAAGGGATGCACGATCGTGCTTTTGCATGATCATGACATTGCTGATGGGTTTGAAGAAGCACGATCATGCAGATGCACTATCGTGAGATTCCAGTTGTGAAGTCACAATCGTGCAGAAGAACGATCGTGACTTTATGTTTTTCAATGAGAGGTTATTTCTGAACATCCTTTGATCTTTTTGTTATAACTTCTTCTCTTGACATCCAAATGACATGGAACTTAAACCAATAGACTCATAACATATTGTTATTAATCTCTATAAAAACTTGTAGCCATCTGAAATGTATTGGTTGTTTAATTTAAGTTGAAAATGTTGAGGAGTACTAAAATATGATAACTGGGATGATTTCTCTGAACATATTTCGATATTTTGACTATATTTTGATCAGTAGGCATCCAAATGGAATGATTATTGAGTTAAATTAAACTAGAAGCATATGGATACAAATTGTTTGAAGAGATAGAATTTCATTTGTCTCTAAGAATTACAGAATCTGATTTAAAGCTAAATATAGAGTATAGTTACAGTTCAAAGAAAATTGAGTATAACTTTTGGAATACTGAATCAAATTGTATGATCTTGGTGTCATTAAAAACTTAGGACATTGGAGAACAATTTTCTAAAAGGAAGTGTTACCTAATTGTTCCATTTACCTTATCAAAATGATCATGCAAAGTTGACTCGAAAGCATGTTGATTAGAAAATTTTGAAAGGATCAATTGGGTACGAAATTAGTTTCACATTATTTTTTTTGTGGTCCAAACCCTAAGTACAGGTTATATTTATGAGGTTTTTAATATATGAATGATATGGTGACAAGAATCATGATAAGATACCCGATATTTTCATTGAACATGCATTGTGCATATTTGATATACATATAGGAATACTTATACATTTGTGGAACAATGTGATAAATGTACATGTGTTTTGTATGGTATAGAGGAACACATTAGACACTAGTTAGACATTACCGGACCATCCAGACAACAGCATATTGGAGCATACTATGAGTCAACCTAGATTATTTTCCTAGGATTGATTTAATTTGTTTAACTTCCAATTATTAGACTGTTTGTAAATTTTTATGAATCCCAAATGATCTGAGGAGTTTGTTATATATTGGCAATGTTCTGATTGCTTTTAAATTCTAAATGATAATTGTATACTCAACGAAAGTTGAATGCCGGACTTAGGTCTGATGACTATGAGATTCTAACTGTGCATCATAAATTACTACTCTATATGGCATATTCTGTTATTTGGTGCATTTCATAAAATGCTTGCTCAAATAAAGGCTTTATGATCAAAGTAGCCAGTCTGAAAGAGCTTTAAACTTAGAATTCTGCACGTAAAGCTTTGCTTCATGATTTCTATTTCTGACTGAGTCCAATGGGCCAATATCTGTATCTATATCTGAAAGGTACTCAATCATAACAATAATAACGAATCTAGAGTCTCATATGCATCTGCATTTATCTATATAAATCTATATGATTATGGAATTTTTTCTAAATTCGTGATGATAACATGATGTGCTAAGATAATGTGAGTATTTAGAATATTCATGATCTAAAAGAATATATGTGAAATGTGTGATATTGTGTATTTGACTTGGGTAAAATCATCAATGATGGTTCACTCATTGAGTTCGCAAAACTCATAAAAATTACAATGTGGCTTTTTAGGTACAAGACAGGAGACTTAGTTTCTAAGACTGGACTAAAGGAAAATTTTGGATTAAGTTATATATCAAAGGTCTACCAGCTGACATCATAAGAGTTATAACTTGTATTTTGTAGCTTTTGTTATATAGAACTTGTTTAAGGATTGTAAATCCTTGTTCAATTAATATAGTGTAATCTTTTGTCAATGAATGCAAGGAATGGTTGAAGTTTTAAAATATTGTATATCTAATATGATGCCATTTAAGAGATTATATTTGCTTTAACATACCATTATCATAGGATATGTACTTGAATATCCTTTGGATGTGCAAGTATATACTATATGGTAGTGGTATATTACGTTTCGATATCAGAGCATGGTTTGCAATTTATAGGGACCTATAAGAGTAAAGAGATATGATAAATAGCAAAAGACTCAGATAGTGATCGTAACTTTTTTTGGTTATAGGTCACCTACCATAGGAGATCAAGTTAGAGAGTTAGCTGATATGGAGTCTGTAGAAGCCAATATAAATTCTCCTATACCTAAGTTTGCTCAAATGCCTCCGACAATTTTGGAAAGGTGAGAAAGAAGATACAATAAATTGAGAAAACAAGGGGTTTTGGAATTCAACAGAAGTATAGACTCTGCTAAGGCAGAAGGGTGGTTAGAGAGAACTAAAAGAGTATTCAATCAGATGGACTATAAGACAGATGAAATATTTGATTATGCGGTCTTACTATTGTAAGGTCCAACATACCAATAGTGGAAGACTATTCCAGGCAGTACCACCAGACCTTGTAGTTTGACTTGGGAAGATTTTCTAAGGGTGTTTCGAGAGAATTGTATGCCTAAGGGAAGAGGCAAGATGAATCTCAGGTTGATTCTAACAAAAGCTTTATAAAGTGTTAGAACAGATCGTCTCGATTCCTGGCCAGATCAAGATAATCTAGGTCCTGACCAAGAGGTCGATTTTTTCAGACTGGGAAGATAGAGGACAAGTTCCCTCTAGCCAGTCTTAATAGTTGTCTAATTGTGAGCCCTATGGTAAGAAGCATGGTGGTGAATATTGGAGGTTAACGGGAGCTTGTTTCCGTTGTGGCTCTGTAGAAGATCTGATTAAAGATTGTCCTGAGACTTTAGGACCACATTCTGGAGTTAGAGGAGGAACAATGACTGAGATAATGGTTCAACAAAGTATAGCTATTGGATCTACACAGAGAGGCAGAGGTAGAGACAGAACTCAGTAAGCAAGGACCAGTGTCAGGATTGAGATATGGAGTAACTAGCCGTAATCTCAAGCCAGGGTCTATGCTATCACCAGACAGGAAGCGCAGAACTCCCCAAATGTGGTAGCAGATGTGTTGAATGTTTTTCATTTTGAAGCATATGCATTGGTAGATCCAGGATCTACACATTCATTCATCACACTGCATCTGGCATCTAGATTACATTGTGAGCGAGAGATACTGAAATGTGGTTTAGAGGTGAATACTCTAATGGGTAGTACAATAGTGATTGGTGAGATATGTAGAAGATGTATAGTTTAGATTGAATAGGCAGAGTTAGAAGCTGATCTGATCGTCTTGTAGTTAAAAGAAATTGATGTAATTAATTCTTAGCACGGATAGGCTTACAACTTATCAGGTTGTAATGAATTGCTAACCAAGGAAGTAGTTCTTAAATCTCCTAACCAGCCGAGAGTGGTGTTTCAAGGAGTTAGTCAGGCGGTGCCAGCTTGACTAATTTCATTTATGAGTGTGCTAAAATTGATCTGAGGTGGATGTGAGGCTTATTTAGTCCACGTAGTTGACACTCGAAATGAACAAACCATTCAGGATATTACAGTTGTTAGGGATTTCCTGGATGTGTTTCTGCAGAATTACTGGGTTTACCGCTAGAAAGGGAGACAGAGTTTACTATAGATATCATTCTAGGTATCGCTCATATATCAATACCGCTATATAGGATGACATCTATAGAACTGAAGGAGTTGAAAGCCCAGTTACAAGAGTTGTTATATAAGGTTTCATCAGGCCTAGTGTGTCACCTTGGGGAGCTCCGGTACTGTTTATAAAGAATAAGGATGGAACTCTAAGATTGTGTATTAATTATCGACAGTTGAATCGGATCACAGTTAAAAATAAATATCCATTGCCAAGGATTGATGATTTATTTGATCAGTTACAGGGAGCTCAGGTATTCACAAAGTTAGACTTGACGTCGAGATATTACCAGTTGAAAATAGCTGAGGCTGATATTCCCAATGGTGCATTTAGAATCAGATATAGGCACTTCAAGTTTTTGGTGATGCCGTTTGGTTTGACTAATGCTCCAGCAACTTTTATGGCATTGATGAATAAGGTATTTCAACCTTATTTAGATCGCTTTGTGATTGTTTTTATTGATGACATTTTGGTGTACTCAAAGTGTAGAAAGGATCATGTTGCACATCTGAGATTGGTTCTCCAAATAATGAGAGAAAAACAGGTTTATGCCAAGTTCAGTAAATGCAAATTTTGGCTTGATCAGGTGGTATTCTTGGGTGACACAGTGTTTGGACAGGGCATTTAGGTGGACCCAAAGAAAGTAGATACAGTGATGAAGTGGAAGGCTCTGAGGAATGTGTCTGAGATTTGGAGTTTCCTTGGACTAGCTAGTTATTACAGAAGGTTTATCGAGGGTTTTCACTGATCTTAACCTTTTTGACAAAACTTCTGAGGAAGAATATAGGTTTTAGATGGAGTGATGATTTTCAGAGGAGTTTTGAAATCAAATTAATTCTAGGAATAATTCTAGGAAAGCAAATTAAATTTAATTCAAAAGAGAATTGAGAACAGAGGAAGGTCATTTAATTTAGATCATTGACTGGCATGAAAAGTATTCATAGATGCCATCGTCTCTTTAATAGAGAACTTGAATACAGTCATGACTCAAGAAACTAAATGAGATCAAAGGAAAAATCAGTAGTCATTGGATATAACATGAACTATATAAAGATAGTTGAATGATCAAGATATGATTCATCACCCTAAACTAATTAGAGAGAATGTTTCGTTGTTCTCGATCAGTATTGATTCAAGAAATCGTTGGCCAAAGTGAAATAATGCTTTGAAAATAGTTTATAAATGTTATTAATTGAATAGATAACTAACGACGGAGAACTAATAAGATTAGTCTCAAAATAGAGTAGATATTAATTTTATACTCTATGTCTAATCGGAACATTATATAATGAAATGATTAAATTATACGAAAAATTATACATAAAAAGGTTAGTCAAAACCACTTTGACATTCCTAAATATTTGGGTGGTCATGATATGTTGTTAGACGTCATTTATGATTATAAATTGTTTAATTAGAAAATTAAAGATAAATTAAAAGGAGTTTTAATTTATCTAATTTTAATTTATAATTAAAATTAAATTTTATAATCATTATCAACATATTTGGGAACCTAATGGGTCTCATATATAGAATGGGTTAAAGAGAGCAAAGTTAATTTAATCAAGTTGGACTTGATTGTGAAGTTTGAGAAACTTTATGATTAAATATGAGATATTTAATAAATAAGGATCAATATGAGATATTGAATCTTATATCGGCATAATTGGTATTTAATTAGAATTATTTGTAATTCTAATTAAAATTTAATTGAAATTAGAATTTAATTTTAATTAAATTACTAAAACATCCAAAACTTATTATAAATAGGCTTAAGCTCTATGAAGCTTGCACTTTTTGCTTAACCCTCTCTGTAAGAGTTACAAAGTTCTCTTAACCTGTCTTATGGATACCGTTAGAGGTCAGACACTTGTGTGGCTACGGTGGTTGAGACGGATCCGTTTCGAGAATATTTTGAGGGATACGATAAGACAAAGATCAAGTTTCGGAATAAGGTAAGAATTAAAATTACGCTTTATTATGATTTGTGTTAATTATTTTATAGAATTAAAATAGATCTTGGTTTATAGAAAATCAAAAGTTACTAAAAAGTTTCTTGATTATTCTGCTACGGTCTAGATCGGATCCCAACCTGGTTTCCCGACACTATGAACATAAACAATATGCTCCCATGGAGAAGGGCAACCTAAGAGAAAGAATTGCTTGGCTTATCTTCAAAAGAAAAGAAAAAAGAAACAAGAGGTGATCCACTGTGAAGGGGTTATTATAATTTAGTCACTATATGTCCCTATTTTCTTTAGCTCACCTTCTTTATCCATAAAAAATGTTGTTACTCTCCCTATGCCTCATAAGCATTTTGAAGAAGAAGATCACTTAATTTAAAGAAAAAGTGACATTTAACTTGGACAATATAAAATGAGGTCTGAGATGATCTGAAGATGATGACTCTAAAGTACAAGGAGAGTTTGGACGAAAAGATTGTAAACTTCATTTATGCTATTGAAGAATAATTCAAAGATTCTCTTGTTGGTTTCAATAAAAAAATTTAGTTTGGTTGTTTTGTTGAAACCCGATTATGATGGACAGTTTCAGTTTTATAGCTAGTCAAAAGTAGTCCCTAAAAGTTAGCTTGCAGTTAATATATGAGTCCAGATATTTTGTTAAGTTTTTTTTATGTATGCCTATTTATACAAGTATGTTAACTTTTGAATGTGTGTGAAACAACAATAAAGTGAAAAATAGCAAAGATTTTCATTTGTCCTGTCACTTCTTCTTTCTTCGTTTTTCTTAACAAAACTTAGTATCAGAGCCATTTGCATCTTGTAGCATTTGAGTGGGTAGTCTCTAGGTCCAGTGTGTAAGAGTGAAACACTTATTAGGTAAGTTGGGAAACACGAGAAAGTGAGAGTGATTGTATGAGATGGCAGCGATATTCGAATTTTCTACTTCTCAACCACTCCTGCCCATTTTCAACGGTGAAAAATATAAGTGGTGGATTATTAAAGTAAAAACATTGCTCAAGTCCCAAGAGCTATAGGACTTGGTGGAATATGAGTATGTTGATATTACGGAACCTACTGAGGAAGAAAGGGAAAGGCTAAATGAAATAAAGAAGAAAGAAGTGAAAGCATTGCTCATCCTCCAGCAAGTAGTACATGAGACTATGTTTTCGAGAATTGCAGCAGTGACTACTTCACACCAAGCATGGTTAATTCTACAGACAGAATTCAAAGGTGCTTCAAAGGTTAGTAAGGTAAAGTTGCAAACTCTCAGACGTGATTTGGAAACTTTGGCTATGAGGAATGATGAATTGAATGACAATAGTCAGTCAACAGAGGTCATATGGTGAACATATATCTAATGAAACGATTTGTGCAAAGATTCTTAAAAGTTTGACGCCGAAATTTGATTATGTGGTAGCTGCTATAGAAGAATCTAGGGATTTGTCAGTTCTTTCTGTTGATGAGTTGATGGGATCCCTTCAATCTCATGAATCACGAATCAACAAATCTCGTGAAAATCATGAAGAAAAGGCATTTCAAGTAAAGGATGTAGGTCACCAATAAGTCAGACAAGGTCGGGGAAGAGGAGAATTTCATGGTCACGGTCGAGGTGGCAGAGGTAGTGGCATAACTGAAGGAGCTAGCAGAGGCAGAGGCAAAACTAAAGGATTAAATTTCAATGAGCAAGGAAACACAAAGAGTAACATTCAGTGTTATCATTGCAAAAACTATGGACATGTACAAGCTAATTGTTAGTATAAAAATCAATCTATGAATTTTGCAGCAGAAAGATGCGTTCATTGCAACGTACATGGGCATGCTTCAGATGATTGTTGGTATAAAGATGAGTCTTCTGTAATAGAACATGAAGAGGATAACTAACTTTTTATGGCTTGTCTTGATACTACTGATAAGCTAAGTGATCTATGGTTTTTAGATAGCGGATGCTTAAATCACATGACTGGCTCCAAATCCTTGTTTAAGAATCTTGATGAAACATAAAAGATTAAGGTGCAACTAGGCAATAAAAGGGAGATACAAGTTGAAAGGGAAGGCACGGTGGGAGTCAACACTAGTCAAGGTAGCGTAAAGATGCTAGGCAATGTTCAATTTGTACCTGATTTAAAGTATAACTTGTTGAGTGTGAGATAGCTAATGGCAAGTGGCTATTCTATTTTGTTTGATTATGATGCATGTATAATTAAAAACAAGAAATTCAGCAAGCAATTCTATATCATTATGACTCCAAATAAGATGTTTCCAATAGATGTTTTTAACATGGAGAAAGTTGCTCTCGCTGCAAGTATAAAGAATGATTCGACGTTATGGCATTTGCAATATGGACATTTGAATATAAAAGGCCTAAAGCTTCTAAGTGATAAAGGTATGGCTCTTGGATTACCGAAAATTTGCTCCCTTGATTTATGTGAAGGGTGTATTTATGGGAAACAAACTAGAAAGTCTTTTCCTATAGGAAAAGCATGGAGAGCTTCTAAATGTCTAGAATTAATTCATGCTGATTTATATGGGCCTAAGCAAACTAAGCCTTGGGCGGGAGTCGCTATTTCTTGCTATTTACTGATGATTATAGTCACATGAGTTAGGTATTTTTTTGCAAAACAAGTCTGAAAGTTTTGAAAATATTCAAAAATTTAAGGCTATGGTAGAAAATCAAAGTGAGTGTCATATCAAAGTCCTTCGAACAAATAAAGGAGCCAAAGAATTTAATATGTTTTGCGAAGATAATGGTATTCATAGGGAGTTAACAACTCCTTATACTCCACAGTAGAATGGTTTCGCTGAGAGAAAAAATCAAGCAATTGTGGGGATGGCCAGAAGCATGTTACAAGCAAGGAGACTCACACATCAGTTTTGGGCAAAAGCTATGGCAACATCTGTCTATTTGTTAAATCTTTCACTAACAAGGGCAGTATTCAATCAAACTCCATATGAAGCCTAGCATGCTAGGAAACTGGATGTAATTCACTTACGAGTCTTTGGTATGTTGCTTATGCTTTGGTGAATTCTCAATCTCGTCAAAAACTTGATGAAAAATCAGAAAAATGTATTTTTATTGGTTGTTGTATCCAATCCAAAGCATATAATTGTATAACCCTCTTGATGGAAGAATTTCAATTAGAAGGAATGTTGTGTTTGATCAAAATACAAGTTGGCATTGGGAAGAAAAGCAAGTACAGCGTGAGATTCCTATATCCATTGAAGATTTTGCAGATGAAAAACAAGAACCTGCTCCAGCAAGTCCATTAGCAGCTCATCAAGAGCACTACCAACATCTGCACCACTTGAAGAGTTTTCAGAAGAACCTATTCAACTAAGAAGATCAATAGGGGACGAAAAATTGAATCCTAAATATTCTAATGACATTTATACTTGTCAATTTGCTCTTGTTGTTTCAGATCCTCTATACTATGAAGAAGTAGCCATATAGGAAGAATGGAAAATGCAATGATGGAGGAGATGAAATCTATCCAAAAAAATGGAACATGGGAGATGGTCGATTTACCAAAAGGCAAAAATGCAATCGGCCTAAAATGGGTGCTCAAAGCAAAGTTTGCTGCAGACGGAAGTGTCCAGAAGCACAATGCTTGTCTTATAGCAAAAGGTTATGCACAACAATATGGTGTCAATTTCAAAGAGACATTTTTCCCAGTCGCCCGATTTGAAACGGTGAGATTGGTTCTAGCATTGGCTGCACAATTGCAATTGCCTGTTTATCAATTTGATGTCAAATCAGCATTTCTCAATGGTGATTTACAAGAAGTTTATGTAGCACAACCAGAAGGTTTCATCAAAGAAGGCAATGAGACAAAAGTGTACAAGCTAAAAAAGGCATTGTATGGATTGAAGCAAGCCTCTCGAGCATAGTATAGTAGAATTGATGGATATTTTCAACAAAAGGGGTATATAAGAAGTGAAAACGAGCCTACTTTGTATGTGAAGAAGGAAGGTAAAACTGATCTCATTGTTATTTGTCTTTACGTAGACGACATCATTTATACTGGTTCCTCTACCTTTCTTATGGATGAATTTAAATCTCAAATGATGAATGAATTTGAAATGTCAGATATGGTCTTATTGCATTATTTCCTTGGCCTCGAAGTCAATCAAGATGAAAATGGAATATTTTTTTCACAAAGGAAATATGCTAAAGACCTTCTCAATAAATTTGGTATGCTTAATTGTAAACCTGCTACTACACCAATGGATATCAATGAGAAATTGCAGCAAGAGGATGGAGCAGAAATGACAGATGCTAGAAGGTTCAGAAGCTTAGTTGGAGGCTTGATTTACTTAACTTACACCAGGCTCGATATTGTATTTCCTGTTGGTATTATTTCTCGATTTATGCAACAACCTTCAAAGATTCATTATGGAGCGGCAAAAAGGATCTTACGTTACATTGCTGGAACTTCATAGTATGGGATTTTGTATTCAAAGACTTCCAATTTTAGATTATATGGATACACTGACAGCGATTGGGCAAGTTCTTTAGATAATAGACGAAGCATTTTAGCAAATGCTTTCACTCTAGGCTCGGGAGTGGTCACTTGGAGTTCAAAATAGCAAACTATAGTGGCATTGTCAACCTCAGAGGTTGAGTATATTTCAGCAATGTTAGCAACTTGCCAAGCCATTTAGCTGAGAAGAATGTTGGTAGATCTTCAACAAGAGCAAAAGGGAGCAACAGAAATATTTTGTGACAACAAAGCTCCTATTTTCATGACGAAGAATCCGCCATTCCACAACAGAATAAAGCATATTGATATTCTTTATCATTTCATTCATGATTTGGTAACAAAAGAGGAGATAACATTAGAATACTGCAGTACTCAAGAATAACTGATTGATGTATTGACTAAGGCCTTGTCTAAAGAGAAATTCTACTTCAAAAACATGCTTGGAGTACGCAAACTTTGAATTAAGGGAGAGTATTGAAGAATAATTCAAAGATTCTCTTGTTGGTTTCACTAAAAAATAAATAAATATCTTTAGTTTGGTTGTTTTGTTGAAGCCCAATTATGATGGATAGTTTCAGCTTTATAGCTAGTCAAAAGTAGTCCTCAAAAGTTAGCTTGTAGTGAATATGTGAGTCCAGATACTTTGTTAAGTCTATTTTGATGTACGTCTATTTATACAAGCATGTTAACTTTTAAATATGTGTGAAACAACAATAAAGTGAAAAATGGCAAAGATTTTCATTTGTCCCGCCACTTCTTTTCTTCGTTTTTCTCAGCATGCACCATACTTAAAGACATTTGGACATGATAAATATACTTGGTTTATATAAATTCTTCTTTGTCTTATATTTTGATTTTCTTTCAAATTGCTTATTTTGGAATCATAGATTACGAAATAATTTACAATAAATTATGCAGACTTACCAAAGATGACTAATGTTCTATTAAGCTATTTACGTCATTTTTCTTTTATAAATGAAAAGGTTATCTTTTAAGTGCGCAATACGTAAATTCTTAAAATCACGTATGATTCAGAAATAAGTGATCAATTCGATACATTTAAGCATGTTTTCCATTTGTTCCAATAGGCTACAGAAGCATGCTGAATCTAAAATGCGAAATAACCCTTGAACTCAAGGATACGGTAATTTTCATCACTCTTTATTTTCCCTCGTTTCCAATTACCTGAAAAGCTCCTAAGAGAAGTCGCGTTTAACTAGACTATCTCCGTAACTTACTCTGGCTTTCGACATGTAATGATAGCGAACTTAATTAGACCCTTCCTGTATCCTTCAATCATCAATGGCATAACTAACGCGCCTCTTATGGTTTTTAGACCTGATCAATTCACCCAAAATTACTTAATATGAAAATGTACAAATGTGGATTATTTCAAAAGATCAAGGATGAAGGATGCATGGGTACGTTCCACATAAATAAAGTAACACTGAAGAAATGAGATCATAATTTGCAAGAACCTTGAGGAAAGAGGGAAAACAAACCAAGAATTTGAATTAAAAGCAGCAAACAAACTTACCAGAGCGTAATAGGGATGTTAGGCCCTTCCATGTCAGTGCCGAGCGAACAACTGCAGGCCAGAAAGGGGCGACATGTTGAGTCCAATCTGCTGTCTTGATATCCTTTCAAAAGAAAATTAGGTATTCAAAGTCATGCTGTATGCATTGCCAAAATCATTCATAAACAGCAACAGGAAAACAGATCTAGGTGTTTTATTATACAAAAGAGGGCATCACATTAAGAACAGCCTCAGCTCATCCTCCATTCCTTTCCCTCTCCATCCAGAGTTTTATCAACCGGTAGTGAAACTCTATATCAACGTCATTAACAGCTTTCTGGCAGTGCTCCCAATTCCAAATAACTATATCATGATCGATATTATATGTGATTTTTAAATGAGACCAAAACTACCTGAAGATCGAGTGACTGTAGCAACTTGACATAATCGGCAGTTGAGCACCACTGGGGCAGATAATAAGCATCACATATCTTTCTCAGATGTTCTTTCTCCCATGTTTGTAAACTTTCTTCAGTAGGACCAAGGTCCCGATGGCACCATGTTACCAAAATTATGATGGCCCCTGGGGCTGCAACCCTAGCCAATTCACCAACAAACTGCCATTTGAAGAAGTGGAAAGAGGTAATTGAGTACAAGCACAAGAAAATATTGTCATTTTGGCTTTCACCCGTCAAAAACTTCAAGGAATGCACACAGTACAAAGAAGTTTATGGGAGAAGAACCTTTCTTTTATCAGGCATATGTTCTCCACTCTCCATTGACCAGACTAGATCAAATTGTTCGTCAGGAAATGGTTGATCTAACGCATCTGCAACTTGAAAAGAAACCTGATAATCCTTGATATTGTTAGGATGAAATTCTAGCCCATTCACCATTAAAACGTGGATGCAGGAAAATAAAAAAGTCGAAAACAAGAAAATTCCAGTAGATTTGAGGGACAGAGAGGGATAGAGAGAGCTAGAGACAGCCAGCCATTCGTCAGATTCAATACTGAAAACCGTAAGAACTAAATAGATGTTTTTAGAGAAGAAGACAAATTAACCGAAACTATATCCTAAAAACTTCACTTGAAAAATTAACGTAATAGGAAAACAATCCCAGTAGTTCTAATTAGGAAAAGCATTAAGTATCCACCAGTCAGAAGGCATCACATAGGGTAGAAAAACTTAAAAAATGGTACCTCCTTCCTTTCCTACTTATCACAAGAGATAAATGGAATCTAGCACTAGCAGTTCTTCATCAACATGGAAATAATTAGCAAGAGAGACTTACTCCCCTACATGATGCAGTCCATAACTATATTAAAGTAAAACTTAAAAGTTCAGAACTTTAAAACATGCCTTGTCAACTAATCCTTCTTCGGCTGCAAGCGCAGTTGCCCTTTGAGCTTGGACAGGACTCAGAGTGATGCCCTGACATTTAGCCCCGAATTTCGTAGCTAAATATCTAGAGCTGCCACCTATGCCACAGCCCACATCAACCACATTCTTAGGCCATTGTTTCGGGTCCTCTACAAACAAGTTTGGATATAATTAAGACCTTAACTTCATCATTCATAGATACGAAGGTTGAAAAGACCAAATAACTACTGCAGTGTATAACTAGAAGAACTTGGAAAGTACAAGTATCTTTGAAAAGAAGCAAATGATTTGCGAAGCAGAAGTGAAATTATGAGTTATTAACAGATTAGTATCGGAGTTAAAAACTAATCTGTAGTAGACATAAGTAACAACCGGAAACGCGGGCAAAGCAGAGAGCTTCCTCTATCATACGAATCTGGGCAGCCCTGTGATGAGCCAGCGAGTCGGAAGCCTGGGAACTGGGGTCGTAGAAGCCGTGGTGCATGTGATCACCCCATATGTCCTCCCAAATGCCCGACGATTCGTCGTAGAGTTCGGCTATGCCTTTCTTTAGCACGTTTCTATCAGAACCAGTAGTGCTGGCGTTGGTGGTTAGAGCGCTGGTCCGCTTTGGTCCATGACGGCAGGAGGAGGAGGAGGAGGAAGGTAGGAATAACGGTGGTTGGCACGTGCGAATGTTGAGGAATGGTGGGGTTTGGAATGTGCGGTGAATGAGCAATGGGCCCATGGCGTTTTGTAGACTGTAGCAGAAGGGAGTGGCACAGTGAAACCGCCTATATATATATATATATAATTATATATAATGATATTAAGGATTCTGTTATTCACGTAAATGTAGTTCTAAATAGAGTAGATAAATGTAGAGTTTCATTTTATTAAAAATTAAGTTATTCCTTATCCTTCAGTTCGTATAAATCATGTTGAGGTTAGGAGGGACAGTTGGGGAGGAGGTTACTTATTGCATTTGTGCGGCGTCTATGGTAGCTTTATCACAAAATTAAAAGCTTTATCCAAGAGAGAAACTTCTAATGTCCTTTTTCCCCCTATGGTGGCTCCTAATAAGGATGATATTACCCCTTATAAAATTGTCTTTAATGAATACTCCTCGACTCGAGCAAAGGTGAGTATTCAACATCCCTTTGAGCTTAGAAGACAAAATTTTATACAACACATTGTAGCAAGAAATAACATGAAGTCATTCCAGGCTGTGGCAGTCTGAATTTTAGGCACCAATTTTATTTTATAAAATTTAGTTTAGATACGATTATATTTAATTGCGTTTGATTAATTTTAATTTATATTTGAATGTGCTATGTCATGTCTAATTTGCATTAATTTCTTGGTCTAATTTTTAATTTAAATCTTAATTAAATTTTAATTATGGATATTTATTTGTAATAGATTTTGATTAATTTATAATAATAGCTAATTTATTTTAATTAAAAATTTTACATAAATTTTCATCAATTAGAAATTTTAGGATATTCTCATTATTTAAAAAAAGAGGGATTAGTGTGGAAAAAAGGGAAATGAAAAAGGTAACTGTATAGTTAAGATATTCAGGTATCTTAATATTTGAAGGGTAGGTAATAGAATAAAATTTCTAAATAGTTTATTATAAACCATAAGATAAAAGGGAAAGAAATAAGGTACTCAGATGACCAAAGGAGCTTTCATTTTTCAACTTATTGTAAACCTTGATTTGGGTCTAAGTATTGTAAGAAGGGACTATAAGAGCTTTAATACAAGTTTCATTTTTTTTTTCTCTTTTAATGAGTATGAGTTCTATTCTATCTGTCAAAATTGTAAACCGTTATCAATTTTGATAAATTTATTTTATCAATTAGATAAAATTTGGAGGTTTACGTTTAATCTTATCTTTATGTTAATTGGCCTAAGTGATTTAACTGATATGGGATAGCAAGAGATAAGGATGATGGTTAAAGGAGTTAAAAAGAAAATAAGAAAGTTATCTCCATCACAACTTCTAAGAAGACTTCCTTTAGCAAAGAATTCCATCACAACTTCTAAGACCATGTTCCTAGTGAGAGGCCAAGTGTCCTTGAGAAATTTAACATTGAAACCATTTGGTCCAGGGGCTTTGTGATGGT
The DNA here is from genome assembly GCA_024703695.1 of Erythroxylum cataractarum. Classification (NCBI taxonomy): domain Eukaryota; kingdom Viridiplantae; phylum Streptophyta; class Magnoliopsida; order Malpighiales; family Erythroxylaceae; genus Erythroxylum; species Erythroxylum cataractarum. Next base: position 33,610,100 of record JANJEY010000006.1, read on the forward strand.
GAAGAGATGTCATGGTTTCCTTAATTTCTAGTATTGTTATAGGTCTAGCTAATGGATTGCATCTTCTGAAGAGATAGAGTAGCCTAAAATCAATTTAAGGAATGTTGTGGAAGAATGTGCATCTATAGGCTTGCACATCAGGTCACTAAAATGTTCATAAGCTCCTTACAAAATTTATGTTTGGGACTTAAGGGTAATGTTGTTGTGAGTGAGTAATATAATCTTGCTTCTGGCCTTCTTTGCTATAATTGCCTTGTGAAATTTTATCTGTTTCTATCTCTATGTTTCATCCATTCTACACTTGCTCATTATTTAGAGAGAGAATAATCAAATAATAGAGCTTGTGAGTACCTATGTAACACATCCCTTTCCATTGTTTCGAGACTCAGATTCCTAGTATTAGTATATTGCATCTATTAAATAGCTTCCAGTTCTCCTCTAGTCATATTGACAAGATGGTGTGTGTTGCCAATATTAACATTGTAGAGATTCTTCCTTTCCTATTTGATTAGTACCATTTTCTTCGAAAATGTAAGCTGCTTAGTTTTGCAAATGTTAGTCCTTAAGGCAACCTATACTCCTTCCTTATACCTCACTAGCTGCATCATAAATTCATTAAATTAGAATGGATGGATAGGTCTCTTTGTATTTAGGAAAGTAGGAATAAGTGTATGATTTGATAAATGATTATTAGCAAATTTCTAGGTGCAACTAGGAAATACATTCATCCATCAAAGATTTACCAAACTTTTATCAAGTTTTTATATATAAAAAAAACTTCTGTCAAGTTTCTTTTATATCAAATAAGGACCCACTTGCTTATTTGTCCATGTATGGAAACTTCCTCCCAACGGTATATTAGTACATTATGCTTCCTCTAAACATCTGTCAAGTTCCATACAAAGAGTACAAACTACTTGTAGTCCTTCTGCCTCCTCAACTCTCAAAATAAACATGGGTTGGTAGTGGAGGTAGCAATTTTTTTGATGTGATTCCATAAGAAGTTTTGTCCTTGATCCATTCCTTTAGGTTAGACTCGGTATTACTTGGAAGGGTTCCTACATTCCGAGTAGAAATTGCCTCTGCTAGTTGACCTACTTGGACCTCTAGATTGTGTATTAAAAAGGCATGGTTCTCAGTGACTTGCTCGAATTTGCTTTCAAGCCTCCTATGTGGATCCTCCATGCCTTTAAAATTATCTAAAATCTTTTCCAACTTAGATCCCATTGAGCTTGGTTTGTCTTGTCGGAAGCTTGGATGTGCTTGCGGTCTGAACTATCCTCTATCATTGTTCGTCCACGAGAAGTTAGGGTGATTCTTCCACCTAGGATTATATGTGTTAGAGTAGGGATTGTTTACCCCTCCTTGTCCATATTAAGCTCCCATATAATTCACTTGCTCTAGCCATTCATCAAGAAATAGTCCACCATATCATGATCCATTTGTCCATAGAGTTCACTGTTGAGTCAAAATGACTTTACATAGATATGATTTTGATGAATAACAAAGAAGAAGTAAAAGCAGACGCAAAATAGAAAATAGACAGACGGAGAAAAGAAAAAGCAGACGCAGATTGAATAATGAAGAAAGTGAAAAACAAACGCAGAAAGCAGACGTAGAACGAAAAACAGGCGCTGAATGAAAAGCAGACGCAAAATGAAAAAGCAAAGTCAGAATGAAAAACAGACACAAAGTGAAAAGCAGATGCAGAAAGCAGACGCATAAAAGCAGACACAGAAAAACAGATGAAGAAAAGCAGACGCAGAATTCAAAAGCAGACGAAGAAAGAAAAGTAGATGTAAGAGTCAGTTCGAGTTGGTTATAGAACTCAACTGATTAACCGTTTCTTTCAAGATTCAAGAAGCAAGTATCAAGAAGCAGTTGCAGAAGAAGGCTATAAATATAAGTCAAAGTCCAATATTGCAAAATTAGTTGAAAGTTAGTTGACTTGAGCTTACGCGAACGAAAAAGCTTGTCTGTGAGATTATTGAGCGAATTAGCTGAGAGCTAGTATTACTGTAACAGAGTTCAAACACTTTTGTAAGAAAGTAATACAAATAGCCTGCAGAGGTTAAGAGTGAAAGAATACTGAGTGTAGAGACTTGAAGAGGCTCAAAAAGAATACTTGTAAACATTGAAGAGATAGTGAAATCTCAGAAAAAAATCTGAGGACTTGACGCAGCCCACAGTTTGGGGTGAACCAGTATAAAATCGCTGTGCCGACTTTTCTCTACTATATTCCTTTTAAAGTTCAAAGTTTTGTTATTACTTAGATTTCGAAACAAGTTTTTCAAAGTTTTGATTAATTCGAATTTACCGAAGTTTCTGTAAAAAGAATTTGTTTTAGCAAAACATTTTGTTTAAATTTTTTTTATAAGAAAGGAAATACACAATTCAACCCCCTCTTCTCGTGTACTCATATATCGCATTATAAGCATTGTATTAATGCGTGATTAACTTCAATTAGTATCAGAGCCTGGTATCCAAGGAACACTGTAGCAAAGTGTGGATCAAAGATAATGGCATAATCACATATATACATTGCAGAAGGTGCCTCAGTCACTAGACCTCCAGCATTCAACGGAGAAGACTATCATTACTTGAAAGATAGAATGAGGTTATTCATAGAATTTACTCATGTCGACCTTTGGGATGTGATAGAGAATGGACCATATACACCAGCAGATGAAGATGGAAATCTTATTCCACGGACCAGATGGACGGCTGACCAAAAGGCAAGAATTCAGCTAAACTCTAAGGCGAAATTTTTCTTGACGTGTGCCCTAAGTAGGAGTGAGTATGACAAAGTCCACGGATGCGACACTGCGAAGGAGATGTGGAACACATTGTATATCGCTCATGAAGGCACAAACCAAGTCAAAGAATCCAAGATAAGCATTCTTGTGCACCAGTACGAGCTTTTCAAGATGAAGGATGAAGAATCTATTGATCAAATGTTTGGAAGATTTCAAACAATTGTCAATGGATTGAAAGCCCTTGGAAGAACGTACAATAACCAAGATCACGTACGAAAGATCTTAAGAAGTCTTCCGAAGAGGTGGAGACCAAAAGTTACGGCGGTGCAGGAAGCTAAGGATTTGAGCGTGCTAAAGCTTGACGAGTTGCTTGGATCACTGAAGATTCATGAAGTAGAGCTCGATGCTGAAGACAAGCCCAAACGGGACAAGTCAATAGCACTAAAAGCCGGACAGAAGAACCACAAGACTCAAAGAAGGAGAAAGTCATCAAAAGCATTAAAGATAGAAGAATCGAAGAATGATGACTCAAGCGAATCAGAACAAGAGTCAAGTGATGAAGATGATGAATTATCGTTCATTTCCCAGAAGATAAGACGGATTTGGAAGAAGAAGTACAAAGGAAGCCAACTGTTCAAGAAGAATAGCAAAGATGATGATGGCAAAGTAGAAAAGACATCTATCATATGCTACGAGTGTAATCAACCCGGACACTACAAGTCTGAACGTCCTACTCTAAAGAAGAAACCAAAGGAGAGTAGAGAATGCAAGAAAAGCATGATGGCAACTTGGGAAGATCTAGATTCATCAGAGTCAGATACACATTCCGAGTCATCTGAACATGCTAATATCTGCCTAGTAGCCGAGGAAGAAAGTGACGAGGAAGTAACTTCTGAATACGATAACTTGCATGAAGCCTATTTAGAATTATTAGAAGATTCTCATGCCATTCTGAAACAGTGAAACTGTTAAAGAAGAAGTATGTAGAAAATCTTAAACATACAGAAGAAATAGAGAGAGAAAATATTTTCTTAAAGAAACAACTAGAGGAGAAAAAGAAAGTTGTAGATAAATCCGATGAGATAAATCAGTTAAAACTTAGAATTAAGAGTCTTTCCTCTGATTTAGCCACCTTCACTGAGATTACAAAGAAAATGAATGAGATGCTAGGAAAATGTAGACATCTGAGTGATAAAACTGGATTAGGGTTTACAGGTTATAAGTCTCATAATCATATAAAACCACTTTCTAAAAATAAAAGGCATTACCAAACACTTACGCATCAACAATTTAGTAAAAGGCATCGAAGAACTTATTATATGCATATTACTAACTAGAAAGGACCCAAGAAAATATGGGTACCAAAGAGTAAAATAGTTTCTTCTACAGATATCCTTCCTTAGAAGATGCGACAAGCATCGTTGGTATTTAGATAGTCGCTGCTCGCGATATATGACGGAAAGAAGGTCTATGTTCCTAGATCTTTAATATAAGAAGGGAGGATCGGTGACTTTCGGAGACAACCAGCAGGGCAAGATAATTGGAATCGGTAAGATAGGTAAAGA
>JANJEY010000006.1:33672030-33686250 GCA_024703695.1 Erythroxylum cataractarum
GAGCAAGAAAACCCAAGTAACTCTAGTGCAATCATCAATAAAAGTTACAAACCACCGTGCCCCTGACACATTTGAAACAGTTGAGGCACCCCAAATATCAGTATGAATAAGATAGAAAGAAAAAGTACTTCTTTTATTGCTAGAAAGACAAAGTATACACTTGTGTTTAGCAAGCTCATACACCTCACAATGAAGACTCTCAAGATCTAGATTTGTAAACAAAGCAGGAAACAAAGATTGAATAATCCTAAACGATGGATGACCTAACCTACAATGATGAATAAGATTTTTTTTCTTTACTTGTCAACACTGATTCAGACAAGAATGAGTAGGGTGATCTGCTCATGGATAGGCTTGATCCGTTAGTTTCCTCAAGATAGTAGAGGTCATCCTATTCTCTAGCACTTCCAATCATCTTCCTCGAATCCCTCTCCTGAAATAAACAATGACTTGAGTGAAATGTAACATTGCAAAGTAAATCAAGTATGAGTTTCTAAATAGATATTAGATTTGTAGCTAGCTTCAGGACATGGAGAACATTTCTCAATATTATGTATGGGTTTATTTTAACATCTCCTATGCCAGCTACTGTTATTAAGGATCCGTCGGCTGTGGTTATCTTCTTATTGCTTGGGCAAGGGGAATAGGTTGTAAAGAGTTTGGAGTAATAAGTCATATGGTTAGTAGCTCCAGAATCCATAATCCAAGATTGTTGACAAACCTTATCTGAAACATTTAATCTAGCTGAACACATACCTAAATGCACAAAGATGCATGTACCTGCAGATTTCTCTGTGTTGCTAACAAATGCTCTCATCTTTTCCACTTCATCTGGGTTAAAACCCTTTGTGTCTTGTCTGTCTTCCTGATGGGATGTACTTGTAGCAATCTGCACTTGTCTCATGAGGATCCCTTACTTTTAGGGATCCTTATAATATCCTATATCTGATATTTAACTCCTATATTTGATATTTATCTAATACAGTATCGATAAAACAAATTCTCACACAGTTGAACAATAATCATTAAAAATCTTCTCATTGCTAATAGAAAAGGACTAAGGATTGTAACAAACAACCAATATGTCCTCTTGCTCATTTCCTTTCTTTCAAAAAATTTTCACCATCTCATGAAACAATTCTTCTTAGCCTAAACACCATTGTCATCCCTAAAGTTCTATCTTAGGCTTTAACAGTGAGAAACGGAAAGAAGCTATGAACATGAAAATGGAGGCAGTAGAAAAATAAAACTTGGGAGTTGGAGAAGATTCAAGTTGGGGAGAAAGTTAGGGGCTTTAAATGGGTTTACATAGCTAAGTATAGGACAAATGGATCGATTGAAAGATATAAGGCAAGCTTGGTGGCCAAAGGCTATACCTAAACTTATGGAATTAACTACTTAAAGACTTTTGCTCCAGTTGCAAAGACAAATGCTTAGAGTTCTCTTATCTCTAGCAACTATGGTTGAAAATTGGTAATTTGATATCAAGAATTGATTTTCGGAAGGAGAACAAGACGAATAAATCTACATGGAAGTGCCACCAAGTTGTAAGAGTAATTTGGCTACTCAAACTATTTCTAAGTTAAAGGAGGCCTTGTATGAACTAAAACAATTGCTATTGACATGGTTTGGGATATTCTTTTCACTCAATCGCAATATTCTTTAAAAGTGGAAGTGTTACTTACTAGTAATGATGGCTATAGGGTATAAGGGATCATAAGTTGTTCATCACTCACCTTTAAGGGGAGTCACAACACTTATAGTGTATATTGATAACATAATAGTGATAAGGGATGACATCAAGGAAAGGAAATCTCTAAGTCAATGTTTGGGTAAGGAGTTTGAGATCAAGGAGCTAAGAAGGCTAAAATATTTTTCTCAGCATTGAAGTAGCCACTCTAAATAGGGTATTTTTATCTCCCAATAGAAATATGTTATTGATCTCCTAAGAGAAATAAGCAAGACAATTTGCAAACCAGCAAGTGCTCTAATTGACCCGAACATTAAACTTGGAAAGGTAGAGGAGGATGTTGCAATAGATAGGGAGAGGAAGCAACTCCTTATACAAAAGTTCATTTATTTGTCTCACACATGACCATATGTAGTGAGTGTAACAAGTGAATTAATAAACAGCCCAAAAGAAATTCATTTGCGGGCAACTCATTGAGTATTATAGCATCTTAAAGGGACACTAGGAAAAGGTAATTGTTTAAAGAGAAATGGAGGTTTAGTACTAGAAGCCTAAACAAATGTTGATTATGCAAGATCAATTGTTGATAAAAGATCAACTTCAAGATATTCCATCTTTCTTAGTAAGAACCTTGTGACATATAAAAGTAAGAAATAAAAGATGGTAGCACAATCTAGTGCAAGGCAGAATTTCAAGTAATGGTTCAAGGTGCGTGTGAACTACTTTGGTTGATAAATACCATAAAAGACTTCAAGATTAAATGGAGTGGCCTAATAAGACTACAATGTAAAAATAAATTTTACAATTAATATAGCTCATAACCCTCGACAACATGACACTTCATACAAGAAAAATTGGAGAGTGGTTTGATTTGCACACCTTATCCAGCTATAGAGCGGTTTGATTTGCACACCTTATGTAGCTATAAAGAATCAACTTGCTGATGTACTTACCATGAGATTAAGTAGTTCAAATTTTTTAGAATATTGTAACCAAACTAGGAATGGAGAATACCTATTCACCAACTTAAGGGAGGTGTGGGAAATCATGATTAGGATTTCCTATTTAGTTAAGATATCCCATAATCATAGGATCTGATTACTTTTGTTTCCCTTTTAACTGTTAGGGTAACTTGTATATAGCTGATCGTCATGAACACTTGTAAACAATGAACTACAAAAAATATTCTCTCAAATCTCAAGTTCTGTCAAAATCAAATCTATTGATATCCAAACGACTTCTTTTTCCTAACCCTAAATTTGAATCATATTTTTTTTAAATCATGATATAACTCCTTTATCACCTGATCTAAAGTTAATTTAGGTCATGCTTATCCTTTCTTTTTGTTTATAATCTTCATATTCTCACTCTTCAATGAATTGATAGCCTCATTTCAAATGTGGCCAAACCATAATGAATTACATTATCTAATCATTTCTTCCTAGGGCTCCTCAACATTTCAATAATTGGTCAAAAGAACGTAATGCAAACTTTCTCATGCTCATTTGATTATGATAGGCCTATATGTCTCCTCAACTCATGAAGACATCCTCTATACGAATGCAGTTGAAGGCTATACAACAAACCGTCATCAAACTCTCACAACTAAGACCACCATGCATAGGGATGCCTTTTGACTCCAAAAGAAAATAACACAAAAAAGTAGGTGTAGACTCCATATAAGTGTATAGATTCAGGTATAACCTTTTACAACTACAAATGCATATTTTAGAGTTTATACTGCAGTACTCTTCTAATATTTAATAATTTCACAAGACAATTATTTTATGAGATAGTGCAATGTGACGTAAATTATGAAAAAGTGATTGTTTTTTAAAGATATGATTTTTTTTTTGGTAGAGAAATATAAACAAACTTTTTGGTAAAGGTAAAGGTGAGAATTTCATTTGTATATGTCAATAGCATAGTATATTAAAATTCACTCATTGCATATACTATAAAATCATGAACTTTTGAATTGTTCCTTAAATGACATGTCAAAAGTTGTGATATTGAATAAAACACGAGTAAAAACTAATGGGCATTCTGGATAAAAAAATTTATAGCATGATTTTTTAACATGAATAAAAAGTTTAAGATTTTATCTATATCACAAAATGAAGTTTGTTTCACAAGTGACGCTTTCTGCAAAATTTTGGCTTTTAAAATAATTTACCTCATTATAGAAAATTTTAATAGAAAAAGTGAGTAAAAATTGAAACTAAGATATAAGTAAAGGGATATTTAAAATGATTAATCCTCACTTTTTATGACAAGTTTTGCTTGAACATTGAAGAAAGAAAATTTACTAGAAAACATCACTTTTTATTTTCATGTATTCAGACTAGATACTGAACATTTGGACGAAGAAACAATACACATATCTAGCTTATAGGACTCCCACTCTTTAACTCATAAGTCAAAAGGGAAGCTAAAAGAGAATAGTGCAATAAAGCATTACTTTTCAACAGCTAAAATTAGTCGCCCATTTTTTTATTTTTAAGAATAGAATTTATCTTTAGATTTTAGTACCTTTCAATGCATTATATGCTTCCAAAAGCTGAAAACATCCAAAAAACCATTGGTCATTTTAAGTTGATATTCTGAGAATTCGTCCTCAGAATGCCACAAGAAAAACTAGAATCATTGGGAGACCACCTTGAACTTTTCCAATTCCATCTTACGAATCCAATTCTATTCACATAATTAGATTCTTCCATAAGAAATGAAGTGTCAGGCTGAAAGACTTCCCTACACTATTCAAGTAAAATTAACATAACACTAAATATAATTCTATCGAGCAATTTCATGAGTTAGAATGATAACATTTGTATTCAATATGGTGCTATGATCCTCCAATAATGGCATAATACTTCCAATTTCATTGACTTGATCAATCTATTGGCTATGCCAAGTAAAGCCCTAGTAAAAAAAGATCATATCTCAATATGTATCCAAAGATTATGACACAAAAGACAATTTTATCCAATAAAAAGAAATTAATTTATGATGAAATCAAATCATTTTTCAAGTCAAATAAGCAGCAAGATCACCAAATGAAACATGATGGAAATGACCTAAAGATGCATAAAAATACCTTAACATAAGAATGAAGTCAGACAAAATAGAACCATGGCATTGTTCCATATCACTTATTATTATGACCATGGCACCGTCGCAGTTCTGTTGTTTTCTATACCATGTTGTCAAGACGGATATGTCAACTGCCTGCAAAAAGTACAAATTGCCAAAACTCATTGATTTGAGAACTCTTTGAATGAAACCTACTCCACTTAGATAGTGAACATAGAGGTTGGATATCTTACATCCAAAGTAACCAGTAAGAACTCCCTAAACAAACTCTTTAGACAGCCACCAATTCCATTTTTTGCAGAAAAATCTAGGGACGAAAGGTTGGCAACATGGCATCCTTTAGACTTCAAATGCATACCAAGTTCTTTGAATGTCATTTGATCATCAACAAACTCCATATTCTCTGCCAACCACTTAATGATCACGATATGTTTTCACAAAAGGAAAGAAAACGTGTGTAAATTCTTATGTGCACAAGAGTACTGATCATGCAAGGAATTGAGTATTGACTACAACCAAAGCTTAAAGGATAAAGAAATAACCTGCAACAAAAACTAATAACCCCCATAAATAAGCCTATCACAGGTCCCAAAAAATAGGTATGATGTTTTTAAAATTTTCAAACTACTAGAATGAGCAAAAAGAAAAGGTCAAAAGTACATTCTAAACCTCAATATTTACGTCAAAATACAAATTAAACTATAACGTTTCAAAGCATTCAATTTGAATCATAATGTTTCTAAAACGTGCAAAACAAAAATAAGTAGATGAAAATTTTGGTGGGGTTAAATATTTATTAGTTAAATGTCACGTCAACATTGAAATGACATTGTTTATCAAATTTTTTACAATCAAATAGTGGGTCCACTGCCATATGACATTATAAGATGTACTATTTAAATTTATTTGTATAATTATTTCACACAGCCTGATCTTGGATGGAAAACCAATGAAGCAATACTTCAATCGAAACAAAGTTGTTGATTGAATCAAGAAACCCATATGTCGTTCGTGGATCAGATGTGGTTTCACATGTTAGCTCAATCGACATGGAGTTAGCCATGGGAATTTGACTTTGCTTTTATCTATATTAGTAAAACACTAAAACTTTCTGACCTGTCCAAAGCCCTTATTTCTGCTCACCAAAACCAAAAACTCCATTCTCTACTCTCTATCAAGAATCCTCAATTATTCAGTTGTGTTTGTTTTCTTCATTAGCTTTTGCCTAGCATAAATAAATTAGATCCAACAGCTATAAATCGCATTTTTCTTGGGTACTCTTGTTTGCAAAATAGATATAAATGTTTCAATCTCTCGTTAGATAGGTTTTTTGTGTCTATTCACATTACAATCTTGGAAGACACCATACTCTTATGATGCTCAGTATGTCTTTGCTGACACTGATGAGTGTACCAATTCCTTTTGTTCTTTCCCAGACAACTCCTAATTATGTTACTCTAGCTCCTAATTTTACTTCTAAGCTCGCTCCTGACACTAATCCTACTAATTTGGCACGTCTATCTCGTTCTGATTTGTAGCTTTATACTCACACTCATCATATAATACAACTAGAATAAAAATGCTCATCACCATTGTCTTCCTCATCTTCAACTCCACAATATGATAATCTTGATTTGTCAACTACCCTCCGTAAAGGAAAAAGGTCTTACAAATCTCACCATATCTCAAGTTGTCTTTTATGACTCATTATCACCATCATATGTTGCTTTTGTGTCAGCTCTGTCTTCTAGAGTTGTACTTAAGTCTGCTTCAAAAGCTATTGTGAGAAATAACCATAGTGAAGAAAGACGTAATCTTTTTTTTTATTTTGCACAACAAGAGCCTTTGAATATATACACAAGTCCTAGCTTAATTTAGGTGGCTAAAATATTCCTTATTTACAGCAATATACCCTATTTAGAGCAATTTTCTAAAGTAAATATCCATGATATCATCTTGTTTCCTGTTTTATGATTAGGAAATAATTTCTCCTAAATCACTGTTCTAATTTTCATCACCCCTCAAGCTGGTAGGTACTTAGATGTCTTGCCTTCCTAGCTTCTTGAAATTGTCCGTTTGCCAACCTCTTAGTCAATACATATGCCATTTGTTTGGCAATGGGAACGTATGGGGTGCGAATAAGCCCACTTTCCATTTTTTCTTTAATGAAGGGCCTATCAATCTCAATGTGTTTAGATCTGTCGTGCTGTACCAGGTTGTGAGCAATACTAATAGTTGACATATTATCACAGTAGAGCTTCATAGGTCCTTGCAACCTAACTTTCAAATCATTCAAGGTGATACGAATCCACAGGAGCTCACATATACCGTGAGCCATAGCTCTAAACACTACCTCAACACTTGATCTAGCCACAACTGATTGCTTCTTACTTCTCCAAGTGATAAGATTGCCCAAAGACATAGTGCAATACCCAGTGGTTGAACTTCTATCAATGCTTGAACATGCCCAATCTGCATTCGTATAAGCTTCAACTGTTTTATTGTCATTTTTCTTAAACATAATCCCCTTGCCAGGGGTAGTTTTAAGGTACCTCAATACCCTATACACCGCTTGAAGATGGACATTTTTCGGGTCATGCATGAACTGACTAATCACACTTACTGCATATGCTATGTCAGGCCCGATATGTGACAAATAAATTAGTCTTCTCACTAGTCTTTGATACCTCCCCCTGTCAGCAGGTTCATCATCTTTGGCCTCGCTTAGTCTATGATTCTATTCTATAGGTGTTAGGAACAAGCCTGTTAGGAACAAAGTCAGTTGATAGTCCCATGGAACCGAATGTTAAACTTAATGTTAATAAAGGAGAGTATTTGGAAGATCCAAATAGGTATCGAAGACTTGTTGATAAATTGAATTATTTGACTGTTACTCGTCCAAATATCTCGTTTGCTACAAGTGCAGTAAGTCAATTTATGGAGTCTTTGCAAACTAGCCATTGGGATGTAATCATTAGGATTTTGATACAATTGAAAGGTTCTATGGGGTTAGGTTTTCTATACAAGAACCACGGACACACTCATATTCAAGGATATACAAATGCAAATTGGTTAGGCTCTTATAACAGCCAATCTACTTCAACCTACTATGTATTTATGGGTGGAAACATGGTGTCATGGAAATGCAACTAGTCAGTTGTTGAATGTTCCAGTGCTAAGTCTGAGTATAAGGCCATAACATATACTAGATGAGAATTGATTTGGTTGAAGCATCTTCTTGGGGAACTTGGTTATGAGCACTCCTATCCAATGAAGATAATGTGTGATAATCAACCAAGTGTTCATATTGCCCCTTGTGGGAAAAAATGACTTTCATATATTTTTCCTCTATTTAGGTTACATATAAATAGGAGTACAATAGTATCTATACTAGGAAAGAATTCTATACAAATCAAATATCCTAATTATCCCCTAATTTATTCATTTTAACTAAATCTCCGCTAATTTCTCTCCCAACTGCTAACTTCTCCTTCTCAACAATCCCCCTCAAGCTGGCTTGTAAACATTTTCCATAGCTAGCTTGCTTACTAGGAAATCAAACTGCTTCTTTTGTAGTCCCTTAGTGAGTATATCAATTGTTTGTTCACTGGTTAGTATATAAGGAACACAAATTAAGCCACTCTTAAGTTTCTCTTTGATAAAATGTCTATCCACTTCGAAGTGGTTGATCCTGTCATGTTGAACTGGGTTGTGTGCAATCGAAATGGCAACCTTGTTGTCGCAATAAACATTCATAGGAAGTGGCCCAGGAAACTTCAGATCCTCTAATAACCTGTTGATCCGCATTCCTTCACAAATCCTATGTGCGAGAGACATAAACTCAACTTCACCACTACTTCATGCTACTACATTCTGTTTCTTAAATACATTGAAAGCCATAAACGCCAAATTCAGATTGCAATCGATAGTTAAGCAACAACACTTATCTTTGTTCCATATCAATAATTATATCTATTAAAGAATGGCCAAAAGTGCAATGCCCTAGATCTTAATGTCATAGATGCTTTGTTGTTTTAGTGTGAAAGGGAGGTTATTAGAAAAGGTAACGGAGAAATCAAGATCCATTAAATAATTGTATAATAAATTATATTTTAAATTTTAATAGTGGGTCTTATAATGCCACATGGCAGTGAACCTATAATTTGACTAAAAAATTAATAAACAATTTCACATCAATGCTAACATGATATTTAATTGATAAATATTTAACTCCCAATTTTTTTATTCACTTCGGGTCTATTCTGCGTGTTTTAGAAATAATAAGGTTCAAATTGAACGCTTTGAAACATTAGAGTTTATCTTGTGTTCTGGTGTAAACATTCAGGTTCAAAATACACTTTTGGCTAAAAGAAAACGTAACCCAAAACAAAATATCAACCCTTTTTGGAAAGGTGTGTCTTACTAAAATCACATGAAATTCCTAGTTTCAAATTATCTTTTATGTCTATTGCAGACATAAGAAACTATCATAAATTATAATCAAAGGGGAGAAATGAATCTAAGGAGTCTATTAAGAAATTAAAGAGAGCATAACTATTGAGCTAGTTATGTTTTGGAAGATCAAAACAAAGTCACAGAAAGTTCCTTGCAGGCAGATTGTTAGAAAAGAAGGTACTTTTGTATTCACTATAATCCTCTATTTATATACATGATGACGGCCTAAAGATTCTAGGGAGATAATAGCTCAATCCCTCAATTAAGCTACAATCCTTATAATTTAGTATAATATATGTACATAAATGAATTCCTAATCTATAACACATATAAAGTCATCTGTGTACAATTAACATTAGTCTTATAACAATTTGGAGAAGTAATTTGCATTGAAGGTGGTACAGGATGGAAAGATAAATTATAGTTTATTCAAATCAAAAGTTAGAAATAAGAGTGATAAAAATAAAGAAACAATGATGATGAAAAGTATAGATATAAGAAGGAATTATTGTGATCACATTCTATATTTAAAAAAGTACATTTTTAGTGAGGCTAAAAGTAAAGTAATTTCTAGCACACACTTACCATTGAAAGAATTGTATAGATCTTTCTATAGTTTCAATTTTCTATTAACTATTACAATAGCAGAAACTGAAGTGGATGAGAGTTTTTCAATCTATACTATAATCAAATGTAAACTATACCAAGCAAAACATAAATCCAACTTTATATTTTTTGGAAAATAATCCAACTTTATATTTATTTTTCTAGCACTTTTCAAATTGAATTGAAGACAAGGAAGAAAACTAACTTGTTAGAACTAGCCCAGTAAACAGTTGTTTAGAAGCAACATTTGTCACAATGGGAAAAGATCGTGTCGCTTCAAGGAAGTTAAGTCTTTCAGAAGTTGAAATAGTATTGAAAGATTCATTAACCCAATGATATATCGCTTTGAATGTATTCATATTGATATCTCTCAAAACATCCTGCAATCAAAGATTGAATTTTAATAACAAAAATTAAAATTGGCAATTGAGAAATTCGGGAAAGAAAAAAAGAAGACAAGACTACAAAGCATTAACTTTATTACAAATACTACAAACTTTAGTACTCTAGTCCTATAAAATACATTTTTTATGCAAACAAACTTTAAAATAAAATTTTAGAGAACCTATAAATAAGATTATAAATCTCACCAAAAATACAAATCAAGCAATTGAGACCAACTTTTGACCATAAAGAACAAAGAACCAAATTGTATAAAAAGATTTGAACGCCATTAAAAAAAAAAAAGACCCTGATAAGTTTCAAGATAGTTTAATGAAATACAAGGACTAAAAGCACTCTCACAATTGAAATAAAACCAAGTAAAAACTTAAGAACTAACATTAATAATGAAAGCAAAGGCACTAAATAAATCAAACACTAAATAATTTATTAAAGTTAGTTTTAGGAAAACAATATAAAAAATAGGTTGCCACTGTGGGTCATGTCTGGTAAACTCAACAGAATGGGAGGTCTCAAGCCATTCAATCGAACAGAAGGCATTTAATTGGTTTGCTCAACTAGTTCTAGTTTGGTCAACCAAACAGCATGCTTTCTCATTTACAACTCACAATGTTCCACACTCCCCAATCTTCTTTAACTTCTATCCAAACGCAATTAACAATTATTTGTCCCACTTGGGATCCAAAATTGTCCCTAAACTTGGCTTGCATGATCTCTTTGACTCCAGTGAAGCATGTAAGTTTTGAATCAAGCCTTATAGAGCTACTTTTAACTTCTTATTCATCACTCAAGTAACTAGAACCCTAGTTATGTGAGAAGGATCCCTTATTCAACTAGTTGTGCTCGCACCATCTCCTCTCTCCACATGATATGATCCCAGATTAACATTTGGATCATACACAACATATGACCTTTGAAACATATTAGTCATTCTCTTTCAGCAAAATATCATTTAAAAGGAAGAAAAGAGTAAAGTTCATTAGTATTGACACCACTCTTTCACCAAATTGAGTGACTGCAATAAAAGGGCTAAAATTTTACTACCTAATTCAGGTTAAGTACCATATGAAGGTCCATTTGTTGATAAATTGACCTAATCCTTAATGAAATTGAGAGAAATGGTTTAACTAGTTTTAGTTTAATAATCTTAGGAATAAAACAGGAAAACTTACATTTGAAGCAACATAGTGAACAATTGATAATTTGGTTATCTCATTTTATTTTGCTTTCATCTATCATAAGGCATAACTCTGCTCAAATGTCCAAATAGACTATTTGGGACTAGCGTATACAAGTAGAACTATTCATTTTTTAGGACCTTTATGACAAGATATCAACCTACTATGGGAATTACAACTCAAACTAGAACATTTCAGCATTCCAACTAAAGTAAAAGACCTCCAAGAACGTGTGATGCCAAGAGCATAGTGCTTTTCTTCAAACTACCTTTGCATTGAAACTTTTAAACTACGGATGAAAACCTTTCCTCAAAGACCTGCGGACCCCCGAGACAAAGAATGGCTTAATTCAAAACCAAAGGGCAGATTATGGGCCCTTAATCTATACTCTCATTGATGAAACAAAGCCAAATATACGAAGGAAAGTTCAACAATGAAAGCCTACAACAAGGAGAATAATAATAAACAAACCTTTATGGTTGCCTCGATCTCTGACCAGACAGCCTGAAAAGCTTCAATACGCATGTTCACATTTTGATGATAATGAAACTCATCAGCATTCTCAATCTCTGCGTTCTCGCCATTTGAAAGCAATGATGGAGATAATTCAATCCGCCTCCTTGTTTTGCCTGATCCGCCTGATTTCTTATAACACTTTTGAGATGATGCTTTGTGAAGGACAAAAAAGGGCTGAGTGCGAGAAATCAAATTGAAAGATTAGTGCTTCTTCTAAAATAACAGAGAAAATTATGTAACCAAAGACATTTCCTTATGACCTGTAGATCGTTATCGGCGGTTTCGGTGGCGCAGGGAGGCGCTGAATTAGGAGCGCTGGCAGAAGGCGCCATTTTCAAAAGAAGGATGGTTAGGGTTCAGCGTCTTCCATGCCAATGGGTTTTTCTTCACTCGATTTGGCGGGAAAATGCACCCAAGGGCAATGATGTCTTCTCTCGTTCCTTGATTCTTTTGGTTTTTGTCATTTTTTACTAAGTGTTATTACTGGTTACCAATCAAAGGGGAACTAGCAGAAATAGACTGCGCAAATGTGCAGTCGTAGTGTCCAATTAATTTTAAAATTAAGAGTATTCTATAAATGAATATATTAATATGCAAGGGAAAGATGGAATTGTAAGATTGAAGTTAAAATTTTGTAAAAAGAAAAAGAAAAATATACTAATTTAATTATTTGAATGAATTAGTAAAATAACTAAGTTTAAATAAGAAATTGTTAATTTTTAAAATCCTTGAAATGTATAGTAAAGAATGAATAAAAAATTAAATGGTTGAATGAATTAAAAAGATCAATAGATGAAATATGTGAGCAAAAATTGTGAAATTTATACGGTAGAAAAGATAAAATAATTTGATAAAGTTATAGGAAAAGTTCTAAATAAAAGTCTTATAATATTTTAGTACATAATTTAAAAAATAAACTTATAATTTGAAAAAATGTATACAAATAATGATATTTTATGATTGGCTAAATATTTGTAAATAAATATTGTTAATTTTAAATTTTGTGAGAAAAATTGTTAATGTAGATAAATTGTTTGGAAGAAAATAAGCAAAAAACATAATATTTGAAATGACTTGTCAAAATAAAATTTGTAATTGTATATGAGTCACATGTGTTATAATATTTTAGTACATAACTTAAAAAATAAAGTTATAATTTTAAAAAATATATACGAACATAAGGCTTAATATGTTATTTTATGATTGGCTAAATATGTATAAATAAATCTTGTTAACTTTGAATATTTGAAATGAGTGAGTAAAGTCAGGTAGTACAATTTACGAACGAACAAAAATGTAAATGTATAATGTGATGTAAATTAGTTAGCTTGGAAGGTTAACTTAGGAAGAAAGTACTCTCTTATACATTATAAAATTAGAATTCTATAATCTATTGAAATAAATTACATAATAATATGTTAATTTAGATCATAAAATAAAGGAAAAATAAAATATTAATTTTAAAGTTTTTGATTAATGTAGCATATTATTAATTTTAATATATTAACAATTTTGACATTGCTATTGATAATATATACTAATTTTGCTTGCACAATAATATGTCCAATTTAAACAGTACTTAAAAAATAACCAATTTATTGCTTGTTTCCTAATGAAGATAATCTAATAGAGAATTCGTTTAATACTTATAATCAATACGTCCAATCTGACGTTAATTATTTTTCTTATGGAATCACTATCATAAATATACATTTAAAGCCTATAATTCACCTTATTATAATATTATAAGATTGCTAAACAAAGTGATACAAAATAATACATTTGTATACAAAAAAAACATAATTGTATCATGTTAAAGTTCATCTGAGGCTTAAAATTGATGATATATATATACGACTTTCAAAATAGTTAAATATATAAATATATATAATGAAATTTAAGTCAATCTATTAATTATAATGTAATTAGTAAATTAATTATATAAAAACTAAAATTAATTAAAAATGACATAAATATATGAGCTAATTAGTCAAGAATATTGAATATTAATTAATCTATTAATTATATTAATTTTTTGGTAACTTATAATTTATTATATTATAATTAACAACAGTTAAATCAAAATTACCTAATTAGTTAATTAATTAATTATATTTTAAAGAACAATTTTTTTTTGATTGGTGTTACATATATTATAATTAATACTACTTAGAAATATATGTATTTGTAATTATATATATATATATAATAACAAAAATAGTATTTACATAAATATATAAATTAATACTAATTAGTATAATGTATATTTGTTATTATCCC
>JANJEY010000006.1:33910977-33944219 GCA_024703695.1 Erythroxylum cataractarum
TGATGATGATTGTCTTTGTTTATATTAATTGTGGTTATTATTTATATGTAAAATATTTAAAAATTATTATTATTGACTTATTTCATATTAATTGCCATTATTATTTACTATTAAAATTTTTGAAAGCATGGTTGATATAAACAATAAACTAGTAAAGTATACAATACAATACAACTATGCAATATATTAATATGGACTATTTTGCAATTTTTAAAATTTTCAAGAATTATTTTATAAATTTAAAAAAAATTTGAAACAATATCCGGTACAGTTTCGTTCCAGAACTCAATCTGATACCAAGCCGGATATTGTCGTAACATTGGTTATAGCTGCATGTCAGTGCGAAATGAGAGATTGTATGGTATGACGACACAACGCATCACCACGTTCATGGTTCCCAACGACTGTTCACTATCATATCTTAAGCTTCACAACACAAATGAGACAAATTTCCTCTTTCCACGGGGAGGAAGATCAGAAATGAAAAATGAAAAACAATAGTCACTACGCCACATGTAAAATGTATGTCCATGTTTCTGTGAAAAAACTGTCAGAAATGATAAAGGTCTATTAACACGAAGCGTAAGATTTGTTTTTAAGAATACTAAACCATAGGAGATTTTGTAAGAATTGAGTCAAACCACTGGGGAAAAAAAAGTCTTTTATCCTTTCAAATATATATTAGTGCCATAGTAACAGCAAGGTGAGCACTGAGCATAATAAAGTTACAGATTTAGAGGTGACAATGTTCACATGCATAAAGATTTAAAGGAACCAAGTACATGCCAAAATTTTCCTAAATAGAAATATTCTCCACTAAGAACAATCAGAATGCTAACAACCAGATGAAGCCGGGCAGCTGATTTATAAAATAACTCTGGTATCAGCAAGGTATTGTCGAGTACTCCATAACAAATGCTCTCCAATGCAAGTTTCTACCTTTATTCGGTGTATAGAAGTTGAAAACAAATCCTCACGTTGACAACAGTTTGAAAATCACTAGTTTACAACATCTGTAAGGGCAACTACGACTTCAGGGATACATTAGTATTATTCTCTGTCAAAGAGGAGCCTAGCTGATGCATAAGCGGATAGACAGGACTAAATTCCTTGTCTCCTCTTGATCTAACCTTCGCGGCATAATCATCTAAAGTTGCTTTAATACCTTTCCATATTTGATCCTCCCCTTGAGAATCTAACCACAATGAATACTGCAGAGCTGTAAGCTTGTTCCTTTGCATTGGCGACTGCAAGTCATCGGGGCCTCGGGAGTAGAGGTGGTGAAGTATGACACTAGGTGGCAAATCTTGAAGAAGAGGGGATGATTCCAACTGAGCTGTCTCTAAGAAAATTAGAGGTCGAAATGCCCGAAGAGCCCGATATGGTGGACCAAGCTGTTCTACCGGGAACAAATTCTGGCCCACAGTTAACTCTAATTCAGCCATGTCCCTCGCCATCCTCAGTTTCCCTGATTCTGAAAGAGGTCTTACAAGAGAAGCATGTCGGATAAAGAAAGTCAAAACACGTGAAGCCATAGTTCTAACAAGTTGGGTGCATATAGATTCTGCCCCTGCAGTTGCACTATTTGTTGAAGAAGGTAACAGTCTGGACAAGAACTCAGTACGGAAGTGAAGAATGCACTTCTGCAGCTCCTCCATGTAAGGCGAAGCATTGTTGTCCATTGCAGCATCCATGCCAAGAACACCAAAATTCTGCTCATGAATTTCCAAGATACAAGACTCAAGGCGATCAATCATTGCTTTGAACAAAGGTGTCACTGCATCACGAGCAACCCCATATATCAGACCTAGTGATGCAGATAATACATCGGCAGCTATTGCAGGCAGTCCACTGATCATAGATGAAACACGTGTGTGGATCTCTTGCAAGTGTTGACATAAAGCAAAGTTCCTAACTTGTGCTGTGGTAGCAGGACCTGTAATTTGACGGGCCTCAGGGCCTGCAGATATCTGTCAAACAAAAGCAATTTTTAGTTTTCCAACTTCCAGCAGAAAAATCACAAGAAGCTACATATTAAGATGTTAGTGGCACCTATAATTTATTGCAATTGAAGTTTAAACATAAGAAGCTAACAGGAGATGCGTACATAAATTAAAGGACATTTATGAAGCCTGAAAAAACAGAGATAGAACAATCTGCCCGACATATTTTAACAATTACCATAGACAAGTTCTAGAAATCAATGAGCAATAAGCATTATTAGATACTTGGAATTTGGCCACCAACCAAACTCCATTGGTCCCAAATATCTGCCAGTTAAAAGCACCAGAATCAACAGACCACTTGTAGACAAAATAGTTAAATCAGTTTACATAGTCCAAAAGTTTAACAGTACATCACACAACTGAACAAAGGATTCAATGAGAACTCAAAACCTGAGAACATAGGACAGCAGTAGCAACGAGATACAATTCCACTAGACACTATATCTGAATCAGTGTTTGTCAAAGAAGAAAAAAATTTGATTTTCAATGTAATCTAGAGTGAAAAATAGAAAACTTAAAGTCATGGGAATGAGGGCATCACAAGAAATGAACATACAAATTTTTATTTTCAAGCACCAAGCGACAAACATATTGAACCAGATCAAACAAGAACAGAGGAATTTAGTTCAAAGAAACAATGGCAAACCTATTTTGGTTAATTACCTGGTACTCTGCCCTTTCTGCAAGAAGAATTAAAACCTTGCCAATTCCCCGCAAAACAAGAAGTGTTAACCGTGCATCCAACTGAACAGCTTCAACCTCTTCCTGTATACGTGCTAGTATTCTTGAGATTTGTTCTTTGGAGGGAACACTTCCACGGCTAGATACTGGAAAATTAGTATTTACAAGATCAGAAAGGCGGCTTAAACTTAGAGACAAGAAGGCTGTCTGGAATATTTCAACAGCTGCAACCATCTGATTTTTTCCTTCCAAGCTGATAGCCGGCAGAACCCCTTTAACATCTGTATCCCGTGAAATTCTTTCAAGAAGATTTTCAATCATGGAGAAGAGCTTCGGGTACCCCATTGTAAATATCTCCTTGACAAAACTTGAAGCAGTGAAAGTAGATTTCATTTGGTTGGCAAAAGCTTTCACAAGTCCCTCCCAAACCCTATCCGTCAACATGGGATCTCCCTCCTAACAAAGTAACATCATATATAAGCACCAAACAAAGAAAATAAGATGAAGGGGCAGAAAAGTCACGAATACCCACAACGTCAGCTTAGTTACTCAACTACACGACAGTTTCATTTTCAATAGTTCAAATAAGAAGGATATCAATCCCAATAAGACCTAAAGCAAACAGCATGACAAATACAAACTGAGCATGCACTCATGAACACGCTCATCCATTCCTATGCTCCCTATCTCCTCAGTTCCGCAGTTTCTAATCTTAGTTTGTACCGAGACTTTCTATGCACCAAATAATCATAACCTAAGCATTATTTCAGAAATGGAAAAACTTATAAATAAATCACGAACTTATCTCACCTTAATAACCTCATCAAGCAACAAGACGTGAGTAAATGGATCCCTCTTCTTAGACAAGACTCTTTGCAAATGCCAAACAGCTAAAACAATTGAATGCAACTGTTCCAGACAACTCCCCATCCTCTGCCAAAGAGCTTCTCTGGCCTTGGCACCTCCTCCGATCTGCGGCGTCCCTGTCCCTCGGATTCCACCCGGCCCACCACCACTACCACCACTTGCCGCCGATATCGCCTTCATATCCAAGGCGGCACTGATGCTTTTGACTCCTATACCTTTGTACTTATTCACCAACTGCTCCACCGTCATCTTCAGCTCTCCCAAATTGTAAAACACTTGCAATCCAGTCCCTACCTCTGCCTGATTCAGCCCTTCCATTCCTCTCTCTAGCACTTTCATTGCTTCACTGCGCAACCTGTCGCCAATTTCTCTCACGTATCTGAGCTCTTCCTCCACAACATCGATTCCAATCAAGTCGTACTCATCGCACATACTCAAGATCTCGCAATGTAGTTGAGCAGCCTTGGCGAGATCCAGCTTCTCAGGCTCGTCCTCCGATGCCGAGACCAGGTCTCGAAGCTTCTTGGAGAGTCTAAGAATGCGAATGGTGTGCTGCAAGAGCTCGGTGGTGTGGTGGAGGTTTGATAGCTGAACAGTTTTAGAATGGATAGAGTTGTAGGGATCGGAAAGCTCGGATCGGACGCGGCGGATGGAGGATTGGAGAGAGGAGACGGCGGATCGGACGGTGGAGAGGGCATGTTCGGCATGTTTGATGGAGGATAACTGATTGAGGAGATCGGAGTGGCGGGAAAGGACTTCGGAGCGGAGCTGGGACTCGAGGAGACGGATGGCGTTGTGTAGGCGCTCGGCAGTGGAGGCGGGGGAGCCGGAGGAGAGAGCGGCGGAGGAGAATGAGGTTGAGGAGAAGGAAGGGGAGAGGAACGGGGAGAGGATAGGGTCCGAGGCGAAGGAGTCTAAGGGGGAGGCTGAAGGCGGCGGAGGAGCGGCGGTGGTGGGGGATTTGAAGGTGGAAAGGCGTTGGAGTGGGGAGGAGGATGGCGGAGGTAGCTGTGATCTTTGGATCGCCGCCGGCGAAGCCATCGATTCGACTTCTGATTACAAACTCTTAAGCGTCTCTGACACTCCGGTTTGCTTATTTGGATTTGTAAATGGTAACGTCCAATCCGTTCACATATTTCATTTCTTGTCTTCTTTTATTCTAATAATTTTGTTAGCTTCTTTTTTTTTTTCCTTATCAAAATATTCAATCTAATAATATTTATTTAATATTCAAAAAGGAAACATAATCTCGGATTGGACTTGGTTGGACCTCAAGCAAATACGTTGATTAATTATTAAAATAATATTTTAACATATTATTTAATTGAAATGAAAATGACATTAAAAGATCTAAAATATTTGTACCTTCAATTAATTATCTTTTTTTTAAAATCAATTTCTACGGACTTCACTTAGGCCTTAAATCTCTTTAACATAAATAGAATTACAAAATATCTGCAGAGTTATGCATTAATACATTTGATGTGGTATGGCTTAGTAATGGAATTGATGGACCATTATCCTCGAAAAATCTTCTTCCTCCATTTTTTATAAGATTAAGATAAAATCATATCAATATGATTGATGAATATTAAATGACAATGCTCTTTAGTAGTTAGTTGTCAGTACAACTTTATGTGATAGGAGGCACTCTCCAAGCAACGCAATTTTAAAGATGCACCTTAAATTTATAATATTGTTATAAAACCGAAACTAAAATGTAAGAATATTTGGGAGAGGAGAATTCTTCTTATGAAAAAATGGTGTCTCTTACATCAAGTTAACCCTTCTATTTATAGTACATTTTAACCACCTAACACACATGTGACCACCTACTCCATATATGTTATTGTGTTAGGTAAAACCTAACCAATAACCCATCTACCTCATTCTTGTGTTAGGTAACACCTAACCAATAACTATCTACCTCATTCTTGTATTAGGTAAAACCTAACCAATAACCCATCTACCTCATTCTTGTGTTAGGTAAAACCAAACCAATCAATATATACACAAACTATGAAATAGTGCATCTACAATTAGTGATACACCATATTATTTCTATCTTTTATAATAATGTTTACTTTTTTCAATCTTTTTTTTTTTTTTCCAATTGTTTTAGAAATGGTATACGTGAATCAGAGCACGTGTCACATGCCGCTGGCATCGAGCCTTGTAGCTGAAATGCTCAGTAGATGAAGCCTGGAGTGCAACTTCCTATTTGACATTAGCCAAGAGAAGGAAAGAAAAAAAAGCGGCTTGTGTTTGTGGAGACAGGAAAGGGATAGAAGAAGAGATCGAGGAGGATCGATCAGGCAGGGAATGGGAATGGGAACCGGGGTGGGGTTGGAGTGGGGGTGGGCGATATACGAGAGTGTGGTGGTGTTAGGATCTCTTTGCTTGTTGGGTTGGGCTGGTCTCTGGTTCCTTAATCGCCGACTCTACAAAGAGTATGAAGAGAAGAGAGTTCTTGTTCAGATCATCTTCAGTATTGTTTTTGCCTTCTCTTGCAACCTCCTTCAGCTCGTTCTTTTCGAGATCATCCCTTTGCTTTCCAAACAGTTAGTCTAGTATATTTTCTTTTTCATTCTTTAGTTAGCTACTACTCTCTATTCTCTTAATCTGTTTTGCTTGTTTGCTTGTTTGCAGGGCTAGATGGATTAACTGGAAGGTGGATCTGTTTTGTTTGATATTGTTACTGGTCTTCATGTTGCCCTATTATCATTGCTACTTGATGCTTTGCAACACTGGTATCTAATTCTTCTAACCCCTTTTTCTTCTTTTTCTTTCTTTTGTTATCAATTTCTTTTCTATCTCGAGAATGTATGATTTTGCTCATTGTTTTCTCTTTCGATGCGGATTGCAGGTGTAAGGAAAGAGCGGGCAGGACTTGGTGCCATCTTGTTTTTGCTGGCCTTTCTCTATGCTTTTTGGCGTATGGGCATCCATTTCCCCATGCCTTCTCCTGATAAAGGTTTCAAGTCATTTCTTTATGTTTGTGGTTACTCCCTTTCCTTGCCCCTCCCTCCTTCGTTGTCTGTTGTTGGCACATTATGTGTGATTCATTCTTAGGCCTCATCCCGCAGATTCGTCTAAACTCTTAGGTTCAACGAGTTCTCTTACATTTCTGGTTATGTTCACGCCCATGCTTGATATGGTGTTGGCCAGCAACTTTGACATATGGTCAGTACAATCATTTAGTGTGGACAAAAACAAGAAATGAGTTAGGAATTGATGTTTGTATTTAGAATTAGTAAAAATCAATGGAAGAAAATGCATACTGGTTTGGAAGCTATGAAGTTAGGGCAAGGCTAAGAGTTGTTGGGCATGTAACATGTTTCACAGTTGGTTTGTGGGTAATGCAAGCCTTTTGGATTTTTTGCTATTTGAATTTCAACCAAGTTTGTTCTTTTCCTCTGTGATGTGTGTTTTTTCTTAATCATTGTTACGACATTCTTTTGAAACATGTAGCTCGAACAATGACAAAATTTGAAGTAATTATACTTCAATTTCATATGAAATTTCTTTTCCTCTCTACTTTATCTTTTTGATAATGTTTTGTGAGCTTGTAGCTGATTTTTTATTATTTCAAACTTATTTCATCAAATTTCTGATTTTGGATCTTCTTGATTGAGCATTAGGTTTTTTCACGATGCCTCAACTAGTTAGTAGAATTGGTGTCGTTGGTGTGACTGTCATGGCTGTATTATCTGGTTTTGGAGCTGTGAATTTGCCTTATAGTTACTTATCTCTCTTCATCAGGTAATCTCAATTATTGACTATTTGTAGTTCTTCATAGACTTTTGTGCTTTGTGAATTCATATCAACTTTGTTACTTCATATTCATTAAACAAGTGGT
This sequence comes from Erythroxylum cataractarum, assembly GCA_024703695.1. Taxonomy (NCBI): domain Eukaryota; kingdom Viridiplantae; phylum Streptophyta; class Magnoliopsida; order Malpighiales; family Erythroxylaceae; genus Erythroxylum; species Erythroxylum cataractarum. The sequence goes on from JANJEY010000006.1 coordinate 33,918,391, forward strand.
GTCATCCATCATACATGTTTTTCAAAATCATCATCTTTATTTTTCATGGTTACTTAAAGAACTTAGCTTGATGAATTTTGGGGGTAGCCATTTTCATTCTTCCTCTCGCAACATGTTGGTTGGCTTCACTTATGTTCTTATAACAATTGGAAAAGGCACTTGATAGGTTTGGATTGCAAAGTAGTGACTGTCAATGACTAATTTATGTGGTAGCTCTAAATTGTTTCATATGTGTTTCTTCTCTTGCTTCTTGATGTCTCTGTGAGGAAAGCTCTCCATCAACAAGCATTGACTTTATATAGTTGTATATGCTTGATGAAGAGAACCAGACTAAAAAGAAATGTGTTGGGTAGTAAAACATTTTGGCTTATCAAAAATGTGATGGAAAAAAAAAGGCCTAAGGCTGGAAATGATTGAATAGGACACCTTCTTTTATAACATATTTGGAAGGTTGATAGGCTTTTTGCAATTGGCTTTAGAATAGTTTGTTATCTATGATCTTTTAGAATTTGGGAAGTTTCCTTAACCCTTGTGGTTGATTTTTTGTATGATATATAAAAAATGTTACATCAAGGCTTGTGATTGGATTGGAGGTAAATAAGCTTGAAATTGTTTGAATATATGGAAATTGATTTGTAAAAGACTTTACTATGTTTTTATGTCCTTTAAATAGTTCACTCTAAGCCATAGATTGCTTGTGCTTGTAAAAGTTCCGTAGAACACTTGATGGTATCTTTGTCATGACAAAATTTCCTCATATGTTGAGGTTTGCAGACACTTCCTATGGTGAATTATTATGTAGTAGTGTATCTTACCCTTCCTTTTTTATTGGGAAAGGAAACACAAATGGGAAACTATATAAAAAGATTAAAATTATTGTATACATGCTATAGATTTGTGCATTGAATTAGTACCAAAAAAGGGTGTTCTTGAATCTATGATATTTGACTAGACTTGTTTTCAAAAAGAAACACTTGATTGAAATTGGGGTGTGCTTTTTGTTAATTTAATTATATGTGTTTACATAATGTGGGTTTGATGTGTTAGGGAGATTGAGGAGTCAGAGATCAAGGCTTTGGAAAGACAACTAATGCAATCAATTGAGACTTGTGTCACAAAGAAAAAGAAAATTATTCTTTCACAAATGGAAATGGAGCGGATACAGGGATCAGATGAGGTCTCTTTATCTTGCTTTATCTCTTGTTATCTTCCTCTTCTTTTTACTAGTACTATTGATTTCATGCTTCTCTTTTCTTTTTATGATACTTTCTTTTGCTTGTCATTCATTGTTCCTCTCATCCTTTCCACCTAATAGGAATTGCCCTTTTGTTTAAAACCTCTTTTTTCTAGATTATTGAAAATTTATACATGTCGATGGATGCTTTTATTATTAAAAGTGTACTTGAGTCTTTCTAAGCAAGATTGTTGTTGCTACCCAAAAATTTATTATTTTGTCTCCATCTTTCCTTAAATGTTGGGCTATGTATACGTCAAAGAGTGCTAGACCATGAGATAAAGTGAGGAGCGTCAAAACCTTAAACTTTTTAGTGTGAAAATCAGTTCAAATGAATATTCATCTTAAGGTTGAGATGTATAGAGTGCTTGGAAATGGGTGGAGATGCATAATATTCATCTTGATCATCTAAGGGATATGTTACCTTCTAAATTGTTGTTTTGCTTTCAACTTTTGGTGTCAACTCACTGGTAGGCTTTGCATCAAGGAAAAGATCAAGTGATCTTTGATGCATATCTAGGATACTTTTAAAGCTAAACAGCAACAACACCTAGTAGAAATTCCGCTGAGACGTAGAGTCCGGGGACCTTTAGAGTTAATGTCAATTAATTCGTCTAAAGTTTTTTTCATACCCTATTAATCATTGATAGATGATAGACATAATAGGTTAGAGAGGGCCTATTTCTTACAACTAACCGAAGATTAATTTTCTTTCTCTGCATAGTATGAGATTGATATAAACATAAACATCTAACTTGGCATCTGTTAAAGCATTTTGGGAATAAGAAGTTTTAGCTGGTTAAACCTTGTGATCTAAAGAGTTGCTGATTGACATTTTCTCTTGATGGATAGATAATAGGTATAATAGGTGAGGAAGCTGAATGACTGTTCAATATATGATTGTTTATGTAACTGTTAATTTTGCTTGGTGACTTGGTGAGATGCTTGTTTGGTTTTATGAATTTGGAGCTATCGTTACAAATGTAATCTCTTATGTTATCATGACAATTGTTTTTTCACTAGACCCGTCATGCTTGCTACATAAATGAGTGCACCCCCTACCCCTTAACTTTATACATATATTTGGTATCATATTCTCATATTTTGCCCTTCAGTTGAATTATCATCATTTCTTATGTTGGCAATTGTTATTGTTGAACCTTTTACAAGTGGCCTTCTTATCTATGGATGCTTATCTTATATGGTTGTGTGCTGTAGAAATTAAAAGCAAGGTCATTCTTTAAACGGATTGTTGGCACTGTTGTGCGTTCTGTGCAAGATGACCAAAAGGAACAAGGTGACTATTGTTTATCCTTTCTAATTTCCATAGTTGCAAAACAATAGTTTTGGCCTTAAGAACTATTTTAGAAATATATAAAATATGTAAAAGGCTCTAGTTTTAGAAAAGACTATTGTTTGTCACTACTCATTCTTAGCTTTCACATCCTTGAGATTGCTAATTTGCTACCTTTGTATTCGTGCTCTTTAGTTTTAGATGCTTCTATTATGATCTAGATTTAAATGAATAATATGGTTATCTTTCTCTAACTTTAAAATGCTAGGAAGTGACCCATTAGGATTTCAATGTTTTATCGAAAGTTATTTCCAAATTTATCAAAACATTTCCTGCCTGTGTCCATTTCTTTATCCTTTAGCACATGTGTTTTTGCAAATTTATATGTGTGATGTTTGAAGTAGCCTTTTGTACATATACATGAGAATATGTGCAATGTTCAAAGTAGCCTTTTGTACTATTGAATACTTTGTTAGATTAGGTGTCCTTTATCAACAGCTTAAATTTCACCAAACATTGACTGCTCTTTGATTCTATCTTTTATTTATTTAGACAACCTATACGTTCTTTCATTTCAGATATTAAAAACATGGAAGCAGAGGTGCAAGCTTTGGAAGAACTTTCAAAGCAACTTTTTTTGGAAATCTATGAGCTTCGCCAAGCTAAGGTTTACTTACAAGATTAAAATTTTGTTCAATGCACCTTAGTTTTATTCTCTTTTCTCGTTAGATTGCAGTATACTCTTTTTACTTTAGGTTGCAGTTTGGGATAAGAATTAGGACTTATGCAATATGCTATGGATTATCTTCAGATTGATATACTTTTTGCGGAAACCTTTTTCAATTAAAAAAGAGGTCTATAGATGTTACTAAGGGGGAATGCCAAGTGACCTTAAGAGAATACAAATAAAAACTTACTAAAGTATTTTGAATAAAATTTATTAAGGTAAGCTTGTGGAACCATATGTTTCTATTTGACCAGAATTGCCTATATGTTTTTACATTTGGTAATTGGTATTTGAATTTCCATAGATCCCTAAATTTTTCCTGCCTCCCTCCAAAAAGCCCATGAAATGGCTCTCAAAAAGAGTGATTAATCCTTTATCTATAATGATGACCGTGAAGAAAATTTCCATGTTTCTTAGTACAGCATGGCAATCCCATTGAGAAGAGCGCATGACATTGTACAATTATGAAGAGAAAATTCCCATGTTACCCAGTAGAACATAATTAATCCTATTGGATGAACCTACAGCTTTGATGTATTGTAACTCATGCATGGTTCACATGCATACCTATTTCAGATGTTTCTTATTTAGCATACGCATATACCTAAAATTGTGGAGAATAATTTTGGTACTACCTGAATCATAAAATCTGTTATACCAGGTTCCCATGTACCAAGTATCAAAGTAATCCTTAATAAAGGTTATTAGTAATAGATTTTGTATGACATGAGCACTTGTTGACATGAGCACTTGTCTCATCTTTCTCATAAAGTGTCTTGCTTCTGGGAAACATACTACTTTGCTCCATGTCTGTAATCTGAAATGAGGTAACATTAATTTGTTGTGACTTGGGTGGTGCATTATTTGCTACAAAATGAATTATTCATGTTTTGAATATTTATTAAGTTGCAAATTCCCAACATTTTCCATGCGTGAAATTACTAAACAAATAGTTACAATAAAATTTGATACTTCATTGTTGATTGTTAAGGTTGATACATGTCATGGTAGTTAGCTAGTGTGATTGGGAGTAACTGCTTCAATGTTACAATCTATGCATTTAATTTAGGTGTAAAGTTATAGCTCCTTTCTCCAATTCTTTGCCTGATCTTTCTTACTTTGTAGGAGGCAGCAGCTTTTTCTAGAACTTGGAAGGGTCACATGCAGAATTTGCTTGGCTATGCTTGTTCCATATATTGTGTGTATAAAATGATTAAGGTACAGTTGTAACATTCTTGACCAATATGTAGATTTTCTTCCATTAGAGTGTATTTAAGATAGTGAAAGGCATTATTCAAATACGAACGAAAAACTAGTTTCGATTGGGCATTGCAATACTTGAGGATTTCATGTGAATGGTTTAATGATTTAGGTACTTGAAAGATAGAGAAATGATTGAACTAGCTTGAAGGCTTTTCTTTTTTTGAAAAGATATATACTAAAATAGAAACAGAAAGATTGTATGAAGACATTTCTTATAAGCATGATGGAATGTAGGCCACCTTCTTCATTAGTTAAAAAATGTTTTTTGGTTTCAATTATCTTTTCAATACTCTTTTATCAAGTCATTTGAGATTTCTTGTTTCTATGAAAGCTTTTGTGTTCAGACGTACATGTACAAGTGTTGTACCAGATTTCAAGTTTATCACTATTATAGATTATGATTTGATTAAAGGGAGTTCTAGGGATTATAAAGGTAATTTATCTTATATGAATAAGATAATCTAGTATACAAAGGGAGTGGGAGCTGTTGATTTCTACAAGTTGTCACAATCTCTCTTCTTAATTTCTCATTCATATCATGGTATTAGAGCTTGTTCACTAATCCTGTGTCTCACAATCGGTAACTCACACCCAAAGCTTTCTAAAAAATTTTAAGACTAACCTTAACAATCTAACTCCATAATCACCTTAAGCAGCCACCGATGACCAAGTCAAAGGAAGAGGCAATGTCGGCGAGTGCCTCGGGCGCCGCCAATTGTTGCCGACAGCCATTGGTCAACCGGTGCGTGTACTGCACGTGCTACCTTCCGATGACATTCTATTTACCTTGTTGCCATGGACTGAGTCGCACCAACTCCAGGAGCCTATTGGTGATGTGTTTTTCTGCCTTTAATTGTTGGAAACTAGGCTTGTGTATTTAACCATAGTTGGTGATGTGTTTTTTTGCCACTAATTGCTGGAAGCTAGGTTTGTGTGTTTAACCATAGTAGCTGGTTCCGTCGTAGTCGTATCTCATGATGATTTGAATTTGTCTCAGTCCCTCTTATGTTGTTGCACAACTGTTGATATTTGAAGTTCGGTTTTTTGCACTATTGTTCTTCACCTGATTCTCAGTAACATATATTTTACTGTATCGGTTGCATCATGAGCAACTTCAAAACTGAAAGGGTTGAAAGATAGCCACCCATTATGGTTCAACAGATCGTAAATTAGAAATTGAATGGAAGGAGTAATGTTGCTTGGGGAAATGCAGTCATTGTATATCTTGGGGAAAAGCAGTCATGGTATATCTCAAGGGACTGATATTAAACTGCTAGAATATCAGGTTTCAAGGTTGAATTTTGGCTAGGAATGTAGAATTTTCAGATGTTGTAAAGCTGGGAATTTAAGGTTTGATTGTTGCAAATTTAAGCTTAAGATTTCAGGGTTCAATATGGCTAGAGTTTAGGTTTGAGTGGGCTGAAATTTAGGTTAAGGTTGCTGGAATTTAGGGAAGAACGCAAAGAATGGATAGGAGGAAAATAGGAATCAATCCTAAGGTCTAAGAATCACTCTTAGAAGAAAGCATCACACCTTTTAGTTAAAAACTTCAAGTTCGTAGGAAAATTTCAGATTGCTTGTTATTGATGAAAGATTGAGTACGCGTATATATAGAGTTCTTAGAACCCTTATTCTAGGAGGAAAAGGTTTCTAATTTAAATCATATTATAATAGAAAGTCTATAAGTCCTATACAACTAGGATGGTATATCTAAATAAGAATAACATAATACTGCTACTTCCTATCTAATAAGGAATCCTAATATAATCTGAATTTCAACCTTTATCTTTGATGTGAACTCAATTCCCAATCCTCATCCCACCAAATTAATGCTTGTGATTGATTAATCTTTCCTCTTTTATTTTTCTTGCAAACTTTAAGTTCTTTTGCATCAATTCTCCCCGACTTGTTTGATGTCGTCCTCGACGTAGAATGTGATAAATACTAATCATTATAATTTGGATTCAACTTCTGAAATTCAAACTCAAAAATCCAAGTGCTGTTAGAAATCTGTCTTCCTTTTCACTTGACAGGAAATTGCCGATATCCTCCAACTTTGGTAGCTACAATTTGTTCATCAAGAACATCTTTTATGTCCTCTTTAAGATAAGGAATGGCTGGAATTCTTACAGTTGTAGTAGAGGATTGCTCATCTTGTCCATGATAAATAGTTAAGTCCGTAACATTAAAGATATGACTTATTCCCATATCACTTGGTAGTTCCAAAACATAAGCATTAGCACTTATCTTCTTGATGATCTTATAAGTCCAGCACTCTGTGAATGAAATTTTTTATTTTTTCTTCCCTTTTTGAAAACGCTCTGGACGAATCCTAACCACCACCATATCCCCTTCATTGAATTCCACCAATTGACATTGAATACCTCTTGTCGTATCTCATCATTGAATTGTTTCATCTTCTTTTTCCCTCATTTTGTTGTTTTCTAGGATTTAAGACAAAGAAGATGATTGGAGGAGGACGTGAATGTGGAGGTCTCTACTATTTTGATAGTTGTTCAACTACCTGCTCAGTTGTTGCTTCGCCTCGCTAAATCCATAGTTGCCTTGGTCATCCATCCATCCAAAAATTTTAAAAAACTTGTTGCTAATTTGAACTCAAATCTTCATGTAGATTGTGAATCTTATCAACTTGGGAAACATCTTCATGTTGCTTTTCCATCTAGAGTTAATAATGCAACTGAAAGATCTTTTGTGTTAGTTCATTATGATGTTTGGGGGCCATATTAGGTTAACTCAACACTTGGTTTTCTTTACTTTGTTGTTTTTGTTGATGATTGGTCTAAAATGACTTGGTTGTATGTAATGAAACAACATTTTGAATTGTTTTCTATTTTCCAATCCTTTTGCTCTAAAATCAAGACTCGATTTGGTTGTCATGTTCGTATCCTCAAAAGTGATAATGGCATAGAATATTTTTATGAATCCTCTAAGTCTTACATAAAAAATTGTGGTATGATTCACCAATCTGGTTCCTCTCACACACAACAACCAAATGGTGTTGAAAGACATATCGGGTATGCCATAGAAGTTGCTTGAACCTTACTAATTGAGATGAAGGTTCTTAAGGAATTTTGGAGTGATGCTATGCTCACTACTTGCTATCTTATTAACAGAATGTCATCCACCACTCTCAAAGGTCAGATCGCTCATATCCTTATGTTTCCTAATACCCCTTTGTTTCCTCTTTCACCTCATATCTTTGGATGTGTATGTTTTGCCCACCAAATCTAGCCAGGAGTTGACAAAGTATCTCCACAAGCCATCAAGTGTATCTCCCTTGGTTCCTCTAGGTCACAAAAAGGTTATCGTTGTTATAGCCCCTCACTTAAAAGATTTTTGTGTGCGCATATGTGACATTCTTTGAGAACATTGTATACTTTTTCTGAGAGTCAAGATGCCAAAAGCTTCCATCATGTATATCCTCACTTTCTGACAACTCCTTAGATAATTCCCCTAAAAGTTCAGACAATTCACCTACAGATTCTTATCCTTCTTATCTTCATCAATTGTCTCGATCAAATTTGTAGGTTTATTCTTGACATTTGTTGAATGGTAGATGGTCATCCAGAAGAGCCATCTCCTCTAGCACCTAATTTGTCTCTAGATCCAAAACATAGTGACCTAGACGGGCCTATTGCCTTAAGGAAAGGTAAACGATCTTGTACCAATCATTCGATGTTTAATTTTGTTTCTTATAACCATGTGTCCTCATTTGTGTCTTCCTAAGAGTATAACAGAGGCTATATGGAACCCTGGGCTGAAGCAAGCTATACAAGATAAAATAGATGCTTTATAGTCAAATGACACCTGGAAGCTTGTTGCTCTTCCTCATTATGCCTCCATTGTTGGTTGTCAATGGATATATACCATTAAGACCCTTTTTGATGGATCTATTAAATGACTTAAAGACTCATCTTGTTGCTAAAGGATACATTCAAGTCTATGGTATTGATTATTTTGAAACTTTTTCTCTTGTGGCAAAAATGGCTTCAGTCTGTATTTTATGTCCTTAACCGCAACTTATGCTCAGCCTCTCTATGAACTTGACATAAAAATGCGTTCCTACGTGTTGATCTAGAAGAAACAATCTATATTGGAGCAACCTTTGTGGTTGTTGCTCAAGGGGGGGTCTGAGAAAGTGTGCTTATTGAAAAAAATCTTTATATGGTTTAAAACAATCTCCTAGAGCATGGTTTGGACGGTTTAGTTCAGTTGTGAAAAAAATTGGTCTTAAACAGTGTGGAGTAGACCATTCGGTGTTCTATTGACATAAGATTTGGTAAAATTCTATTGATTGTACATGTTTATGATATTGTTATTACTGGTGGTGATCAAAATCGAATTCACAAATTTAAGTAATTCTTGCAACAACAATTCCAAACAAAAGATCTTAGTCTGTTGAAGTATCTTTTGGGAATTGAAGTTGCAAGATCTAAAGATGGTATTTTGTTCTTGTTCTGCTAGAAGAAGTTGGCTTGCTGGGTTGTAAACCGTTGGATTCTCCAATGAATCCCAACATTAAACTTGATGCAGACCAGTGAGAACTCTTGAAAGATCTAAGAAATTATAGGAGACTGATTGGGAAATTAAACTATCTGATAGTTATTAGGCTTTACATCTCATTCAGTACAAGTGTGGTGAGTCAATTTATGCAATCCCCTCAGATCAGCCATTGGAATGTGGCTATTCGAATCTTGAAATACCTCAAGTACAATCCTGGCAAAGGACTCTTATGTAAGAACCATGGGCATTGTTAAATTTAGGCTTATAGTGATGCTGATTGGACTGGTTTTAGGACTGATCGACAATCTACTTTAAGGTACTGTGTGTTTGCTGGTGGCAATCTGATCTCATGGAAAGGCAAGAACTAAACAGTGGTTTCTTGTTCTCAGAATATAGAGCCATGACATATACAACTCGAGAACTTGTCTGGGTCAAACATATGTTGTAGGAACTTAGATTTCAACAAAATCAACGTATAGAGCTAATTTGTGATAATCGAGTAGTCATTTATATTGCTTCTAATCTAGTTTTTCATGAAAGTACAAAGTATATTGAGGTAGACTGTCACTTTGTTAGAGAGAAGGTGCAACAAAATGTGATAAAAACCATTCATGTGAACTTTGAGGACCAGTTGGCTGATCTATTCACCAAGTCTTTGGTTGGCAGTCATGTAACACAACTGTGTAACAAACTTGGAGCTTATGATATACATGCTCCAGCTTGAAGGGGAGTGTTAGAGATTATGATTTGATTAAGAGGATATTTGGGGATTATGATTGTAATTTGATTGAGAGGATTTTTAGGGATTATAATTTTAATTTACCTCATATGGATAAGATAATCTAGTATATAAAGGGAGTGGGAACTACTGATTTCTACAAGCTCTCACAATCCCTCTTCTCAATTTCTTATTCATATCAATCACTAATAGAGATGGTTTAATAGGACATTGGTTCAACCAAAAGATTGTTCCTTTTCTAGCATTTTGTAGTTACAGAAATGCCAATTCACCAAATTTAGGATTGACTTCTTGCACTTTAGTGTATTGAAGTTGTGGTATGGGCACAATTTTCATCTGATACTTCTTAGGACCTGATATAGAGTTATAATTTTCTTTTTTTTTTTTAATTAGAAAAGAATATTACTAACAAGTATAACGGCTGATAAGGATTAATCCCCTAGCAATTATTTGTTTGTTAATCACTTTGAGAATTGTCAAGTCACTCTTATTTTTGACATTTTACCCAACATAACTACTTATCTTCAAGGGGTTACTATTTTGGAAGTTTAGGTTTAGCTGAGTATAAGTGATTGCAATAATTTTTTGCATTTTTATTAACGGCAAGTTTGCTGCTTCCCATCAATGTGAAAGTTTCCTGCACAAGTCATAGAAACTCCTAGCTTATGCTTTTGCTTCATATTTTGGTTCTCAGGATTTCTATCAATTCTATATGTGGGGTTCTTCTTTTTTTTTTTTACCTTGAACAAGTAAAATTTTATTGAAAGTGGTGCAACACATTTATATATTATGAGATAAGAGCCTTTTCTTGTTGCTATCATTTTGGTTTTTTTCTTCTTGATTTTGGGTTCTCTATGTGAATTGTCATATTATTAATTACCCTAATTTGTCTCATGCAGTCTCTACAAAGTGTTATTTTCAAAGAGGTACCGACTTTGTTTCTTGCTGTTTACTTTTCAAGTGTTCAACTTTGTGAGAGATTATGTACTTATATTAGTTTTCTTACTCAACTAACAATCTGATCTTTCACAGGCTGGCTCGGTTGATCCTGTGACAATGACTATTAGCATATTCTTACAGTTTTTTGATATAGGAATCGATGCTGCATTACTGTCACAGGTCAGTTGCAATTACTTGTTGAGTGGTTATTCAACATTTATTTATGCTTATCCATATTTCAAACTCTGCTTTCATTTTTTTTTCCTACCTCTAACATTTCGGCGCGTCTTATTCCTATCTACTCTGCATGTTTTAAACTGTTAAATTCTGTGAGGATTGAATATCTTGTAAATCTCTAGATTTCCAGATGTTTTTTTATATTTGGATTCCAGGTAAAGTTAGTTTAGACTTCTTTTCAAGAGGAAAAAGAACATAAGTAAGAAATTCATAGTGCTGAAAATTGGAATTTTCTTTTCTTTTTGAAAATAGGCAACCCCATCTTTCTTTGGTATGACTTTGTGGTATATATATCCAGGGGACACTGATTTGTTTTTATGTATATTGAAGTAAGTCAATTTTTTTTTGGTTCTGAAGACAAGTTAATTGTTTCCATATAATTTCTCATGTATGAAGCAATTTGAATCAATCTTAATCATTGCTGGTCCAAAAAGTTTCTAGTTTGCATGTCTGGAGCATGTAATTAAAATACAGTGTACCCATCATGATGTCCTTATTTGTTTGTTTTAAGATATATCAAGTCTGCTTAATTTAATTGAGAAGTGTCTCCACATGCTTGAATCTGAGCTTGCACGGTTAATTTTCAATTCATTATGAAGTCTTCTGTAATAATGATGAATTGCTGATAGTTGTGTTACATTTTACTTCGTTTTCCAGTACATCTCCCTATTATTTATTGGGGTATTGATCGTCATATCAGTTCGGGGGTTCTTGACAAACTTAATGAAGGTAACATTTCAATGGCCAATATGTGCATTGAAAGTCTATTTGTTTTTGCTTTAATTTAGACCTTATTGATCAAGAAGAATGTCTTGGAAACAATCTATTAGCCTCGCTAGTCCTAGATACTGGCAAAACTGTAGATAAGGACCAATGTTGATGAGCAGCTTATCGGTAACTCATTTGTGGTGTCTGGAAGTTCTTAGTTCATATAAAACTCACCAGTTAAGAACTCAAGAAGTTATCCCAAGCGAGTTCATTAAGATATGTTCTCCTGTTCATAATCTCTTGTCTATGGAATGTTTTAATACTGTTAAAATAACATAGAGAGATGACGGTAAGTGAAATGGACCTTAGGTTTCGATTTGATTTTTTGTTGTATGCAGTTCTTCTTTGCTGTTTCCAGAGTTGGGAGTGGATCGTCAAGCAACGTTGTACTTTTCTTATCAGAAATAATGGGAATGTACTTTGTGTCTTCCATTCTTTTGATAAGAAAGAGCCTAGCAAATGAATACCGGTATGATGACTTCATTGCGATGTCATGTCATCGTGGATTTCTTTATTCTATTTGCTGACACCATGTTAGCCAATTGTGCTTCACAATTAAAAAGAATCTCTTGTGATTTGGATAAATTTCTGACAATTTATATGTTCAACGGACATGTGAAACTATTTTTTGTCATACTACTTTAGTGTTGTTATTGTTGCATGAAGCACTGTCATGTGATTGACCCCTACAGTAAAGCCAAGAAAATTCTCCAGTTTACATTTTCTCAAAGTTGTAAAGTTGGCCCACTAAAATTTACACATTAATGATTGATCATTACCTATTTTTTGGCATGAAAGTTTTCATTGAGAGTTAGAAATTTTGTATTTTGTACTATTGTTATTACTATTAGTTATTGTTATGCATTTTATTTACGAACATTTTTATAACATAAAGGACTTTCGATACTGCTTGAAAATATATTATTACTCTATAATGATATACAAAATTTGTTCTACTATTATAAGAATTTCAAAAGACAAATTTGACTGTGGTTTCTATACTTAATAAACACTAATAGAATATATATCACTATTGGTGTTCTTTTTGAAAGTTGACCATATGTCTTCAAATTGCGCTTGTGATTGCATCTCCTGTTAATTTTGCCATAAGGCTTAAACGGTGACATGATTAAAGGCTTAATTCTTTGTCCATCTAATGTTATTGACAGGTCCAAAATGTTTTTGACAGGTTGTGGTCTTTTTGTAGTCCATTAGTATGAAATGAGTATGTAATTGCTAATGCCTGTAGTCAGTATGTTGAACGTATATTTGTTTTAGGCATAATATGATAATTCGGAAAGAGGTTATGATTTTCCTTAAAAAGTTTCGAGCATGTTCAGTTGCAAAAAATGGGACTATTTTCAAAAAAGAAATCCTAAGAAATAGAAAATTTAGAGTTGTTTTCGAATAACTTGCTTGCCACTTATAAAACTGCAACCTTTATCTTTTGCATGTTCAGACTGTCCAAAATATAATAGGTAGTGCAAACCTCCTGAAACATGTTTTAAAATTTCCTTTATATAGGTCATTTTCTTAATTTTTCAACTTTAGTAAATTCACACTTCGTATCTTTCTATCTTTGTTTAAACTGAATTTTCTTGAAACCTGTGTCCATTTTATTCATTACTTTATGCTTATATTGATTTTTTATCTCCTTTTTAATTTTTAATCCAGAGCTTCTTTTATCGTCTATTATGAGTCTTGCAGACATCATTTTGTCTGAGCTGTTTGTGTCTTGGCAGGTTGATTATAACAGATGTGTTAGGTGGAGATATTCAGTTTGACTTCTATCACCGGTGGTTTGATGCAATCTTTGTTGCAAGTGCTTTCCTTTCTCTACTTTTGCTTTCTGCCCACTATACATCACGCCAGACCGATAAACACCCAATTGATTGATGTATTCATTTATAAAGTACGTATTGACTAAACATTTATGTTTCTTCCTAAGATTAGAAGTTATAGTCTAAAAGTTTGTTTATGTTGGTACTATAATGTGATAGAATATCTTTTTCTAAGGCTATCCAGTACTTGGATGCAAATGTTTTGCTCCTGGTTGACCATGATGTGTACTTATTTTAAGAAACTTTTACCTTTTGCCATTGTAATGAAAAGAGGATTCATCATATAGGCTACTTTCTCCATGCTTGTCATGCCTTCTATTCGGTTTGATCTTTCCATTATGGTGACTTCATTTGATATGAAGTTTGTGACATTTGCAGCCCATTTATTTTTTCTATTTCATATGGAATAGGAAACATACATGTGCGGGAGATCACTACTTCTAGACTAAACAAGGTATTTGCTCGTGAATTGTCTTGTATATACTTTTTAATATTTTAATATCATTACCCTGTGTAAAGGTATCTACGTATGAATAGATAGATCGATGCTCCAATTTGTATTTAGTTTGTGATAGTCAATATTAGAATGAAACGCTAAACTAAATGTTCCATATTTTCATTTAGAACATTGTGAAATTTATGATTATTTTTATTTTAGGAGTAATTTATATAGAAGGAGGTCTATATCTTAACCCAAAGTATAAAGGCATTCAGTTATGAATTCTTTTTCATATATAGACCACTCCATCTCTTTGTTAGTTTGGATGTGGGATTTGTTAACCATTTTAACACTCCCTCCCACATCGGACATTTTGACTCCTTATTTTTGACGTCATTTGAGCATCATTATGCAAACCGAGTATCTTACTTGAACAAGTTTTTTAGTTCGACCTCGGACTCGTATCGTATTTTTCATTTATGAGTACAATTTACTCTAGCATCTTGTTCTATCAAACTTCTTTTTTGTTAAATGATTTTGTTACTTGGATATGAGCTTCTCAACCAGCTTGATATCATGCTATATTTGGTAATTATTTTTTATTTTAGGAAGATTGGCTTATATACAAGGAGGTCGGTATCTTAACCCAAAACCTTATAGAATTGGATTATGAATCCTTCTCATATATAGACCGTTCCATTTCTTTTTCAATTCCAATGTGGAATTTGTTTATTAATTTAGGGGCAATATGTGTGCTAGGGTCAAAATGTATGCTAGGGTTTGTTGATGGTACCATCAAGGTATCAAGGTTCAAATGGGTGTTTATAAGTTGGATCACTTGAAAGGTGTAAAGCTAGGTTTGTCGCTGAATGATTAACTCATTATGACATTGATTACCTAGAGACCTACACTTGTGGCAAAGTTAAAACAGATTAAGAGTCTTTTCAATTGCTGCAAACTTTGATTGGCCTCTTAAACATCTTGATGTGAAAAGTATTAAACAATTAGAAGCAAAAAGTACTTTCTGTAATGGAAATTCAGAGGTGCACCTCTATGCTTTAATAGCAAAATTTAGTTTGACTGTGTGTGAATTGAAGAAACCTTTGTATGGGCTGAAGCAATCATTAAGGGCTTGTTTTAAGAAATTTAGTCAATTGTTAAAAATTGACTTTATACTGAAGGACAAGCCAAACATACTATGTAAGATGATGAATAGGACTATGGTTATGTTAATTGTATATGATGATGACACATTCCTCTTAGGGGATAACTTGCCTAAGATAAACCAATTAATGAAATCTCTTTCCATTAGAGTTTGAGATCAAGGATTTAGGGTCTTTAAGATTCTTTCTAGTAATGGAAGTTACTCGATACAAGAAAATATGTTCTCGGCCTTCTCAAAGAAACTAGATTCAGTGGTTGCTGATCTGCACACTTTCCAATTGAACGAAATTAAAAATATAGTGATAGCACATACATGGCCAAGTATCACATTTGCTATAAGAATGGTAAGTGAATTCTTGCACTAACTCTATGACTATGAGAAACATCTTGATGGAGTAGATCTAAAAGTTCACTAAAAGGTCAATTCTTTCAAAAGGCCTTACAACAAAAACATTAAGGCTTATAATAATGCATAATGAGCGTGTTCAACTATAGATAGAAGATCTACATCAAAATAGTACACGTATATTTAGGTAATCTAGTTGTATGATAAGTAATAAGCAAAATGTGGTTGCAAGTAGTGTAGAAGTAGAATATTTAAGATATTATGGCCAAAAAGGGTGTTAAAAGAATTGAATATACTAACTAATCACCAATGAATTTAGGCTTGGCATTGTTTTGGACCTTACTTGGGCTCTCCCAAACTCAAGCCCATAACCTAAAGTTTTTGTTCGGGCTCGAGTTTGGAGCCCAAGATGGAGCCCGATGGGGCTCGATCCAAGTATGATTAATTTTTTAATTTAAAAATTGAAAACGACATTGTTTTATTCAAAATGAGGTTATTTTACTTGATATATTTGGGTTTCGGGCTAGACCAGATTTGAACAACTGAGCCCGAGCCTTGTCCAAAGTTTGAATTTTTTTACCAAAAGTCCAAGTTCAGCCCAAAACTCGATTGTAAGATAATTCAATTTCCCACCCAAATTCTTATATTTATGAGGATCTTCAAACAAATCTCATCTTTTATGAGTTACGTATTAAGTGGCATAGGAGCACTATGTGGTTTAACACCTAATTTCCTAGTCTTGGACAACAAATTAACCACATATTTACTTTGAGATAAGATATCTTTCTTATTCCTTGTCATCTCAACTCTCAAGAAGTACTTTGATACCCCAAAAGCCTTTGTTTGAAGTTGACTGTGAAAAAATATTTTCAAAGATGAAATTCCTATGATGTCACTACTATTAATAACAATATCATTCACCTACACAACAAGAACGATAATGCCAGTTTTATAATGTTTGTAGAAGATTGAATGGTCAGGTTTGCTCTTGCTCATTTCAAACCATTCAATTGCTTAACTAAATTTGTCAAACCAAGCACGAGGGCTCTATTTCAAACTATATAGAGATCTTTGAAGGTGGCACACTTATTCGTACTCTCCTTAAGCAATAAACCTAAGTGGTTGCTGCTTGTAAACCTCCTTTTGTAAGTCTCTATGTAAGAAGACATTTTTAATATCCAATTGATGTATAAATAAATGAATAGGTGTTAATTTGGCCACAAGAGAAAGTATTAGAGTAGACCACACCATAAGTTTGTCAAAGCCTTTAGCAACAACACAAGTTTTAAGTCAAGTCATTGAGCCATTAGGATTAACTTTGAGAACAAAGACCCACTTACGGTTGGTACCCATTTTTTTGGGGGCTAAATGCATTAAGTTCTAAGTACCACTAGCGTCAAGAGCATTTATCTCCTCTAGCATCATTGTGCACTAATCAGGACGAGACAAGGACTCATTAACAATTTTGGAAAGAGATACATCATCAAGAGAGGTAATAAAAGAGCACAAATAGATGACAAATGGTAAGAAACAAAAGATTAAATTGGGTAAGTGCATTGTCGGTTACCTTTACAGAGAGCAATTAGAAGGTCTAGATTAGTGGTTACGGAATCTGATGATGAAGAAGGAATTGGTGTTGGACATGTATCAAGAACATCTCATTGTTGGGAATAGACATTTAGAATTGGTGGATGTGGAGGTGGTGATGGTCCTGAAATAGCAGGTGTGGAAGCAACATCGAGTGATTGTTGGGTGATTTGATATACCAACAATCATCATTTTCTCACTGACTATAAGAAATATGTGAAGAAGCAAGAAAGAAGGGAAGATTTTTTATAAACTTAGTATCAACGGACACAAGCTATTTGTTAAGACTGGGACATTAACATCAATATCCCTTTTTGAAGATAAAGAGTACCAAGAAACGGCACATTTATAAACTTGGGCTAAACATTATGGACAAAACACGTAATCGCAAATATACGAGGCTCAATGGGAAACAAAGGTTTTGTAAGAAAGAGGATATGATAAGGAATCTTACTATAAAGGATAGATGATGACATATAGTTGATCAAAAACAAGTTTTTGAAACTGTGTAAGCCCAAAAAAATTTGGGAACGTGTTTGGAGTACAAGTGCCCTAGCTATGTCAAGGAGATGTCTGTTTTTTCTTACCATTTTGAGATGGTGCGTCAACACAAAATGTCTAGTAAAGAATGTGTTTTAAGCATGTAAGTCTGAAAATATCAAAAAGATATTCTTTGGTATTAGTAAAAACGGTGTTTTAATTTCAGCACATAAACTGGTGAAATGAGAAAACAACTGATAAAGTTTCTTCCTTAAGTAAACCCAAGTCATTCGAGAAAAGTCATAAATAAAGGTAACAACTTACTGAAACTCAACTTTAGTTCAATAGGACATGGACCCCAACATGGGTGTGAACTAACTCAAAGGGAAAGCTAGCTCTTTTGTTGACTCGAGAAATAGAAAGCAAACGGTGGTATTTTGCAAACTAACATGACTCACAATCTAAAGACGACACATTTTAAAACTCTGGACATGGTTTCTTTAACATAAACATAGAAGGATGACCTATGTAGGGGTAAGGCTGCGTACTATCAGACCTCCCCAGACTTTGCTTTCTTGCGGGATTTCGGATTGAGTGTGATCATGATGAAACATAGAAGGATGACCTAATCAATAGTGTGCTTCAAAAGGAGTTAAGATCTTAAAGCAAGCAATAGGTCTAGACACATACTTAGGAATATCTAGGACATAGAGACCTCCTGATACATGTCCACTACTAATAATCTTCTTCATCATAAGATTTTGAAACAAACAATAATTCGTAAAAAATTAGACAACAATTTAAAGCTCGAGTATTTTTGCCAAGAAATATTAAATTAAAGGAAAACCATGGTAGGTGTTACAACGGTTTTCCTTCAAGCACCAACTTATCCCACAAGATGCGTTAATCCTTTTGCACGACAATTTCACTTAGCTCTGTCAAAGCAAGATATAACCTTGTTTCGTGATCGTCGACCAACCTACTTATTCTCGAACGCCTCACGGCCTTCGCAGTGTTTCACGCTCACACCCTTGCAAGAAAACCAGGAAAGAAGTAGATAATTATGGAAACAAAAGAACACAAGAAAGAGATACAACTAAAAAGCCAACCTTCATTACTTCTCTCAAAGTATACAAAGGAATACTCTCTCAATCTCTAAGTGTCTCCCACGCTCATTGTTTCTGAGTATCTCTCTCATACTCCCTTCTTTGGAGAAGAGCAAGGTTCAAATGAGCTATTTATAAACACTTCTAGATGACTAAGTTAGAATCCTAATAGAACTCTATTAGCTAAGATCACAATCTTATCCTATCTTATCTTTATCAGATTATATCATATTAACCAATAGATGGCAACCCTTTCGAATTAGGAATCTATCTAATATGATTAAGCTACATCATAATAACAAGATAAAAGATTACACTATCTAGGAATGATTATCCATATCCACGAAGATCTCTATCTATCTAGGAATGATTATCCATATCCACGAAGATCTCTATCTTTAGATGATCATTCTACATGATTTTTATCTCTTAGAGCTGATGTTCATCCATTGTGATTTTATTCACCACATCATCTAAGATCTCTTTATCTCTATCTGTTGATGATGAGTCATCCAAGCCTACACTGATCTGTCCAATGCTTATCCATGCCAACTCCATTAGCCATCGTCCGTCCACTTAAGCAGATACTAATTCCTTAGTTCATCAACAATTTAGCCTTAGACAAGTCAGCTCGTACAAGATCCGAAACTCTCCCAAAACTCACACCATGCTTGATCTACTTGCTAAGTCACCTTAGAACTCTCGCATATTCCTGTCATGCGTGTGATCCAGCTAACTTTTCACTTGATATCTATCTAAAGCCTTTTTTTGGTCTCACATCCAAATCTTGCATTTCGTCGAAAAATTCCACCAATGTGCACCAATGCATGCTAACGCTTGACATTGCCCCTTTTTCTCCTTGCTTCCTCGTAAGTGTTTGCTTTGTTTCATTGTTTCACGTGTCGAGCACTGGTCAAGGCTCGCCAATACCCGCATGATTCCGCTATCTCAGACTTAGGGGTTTAACAGTAGGCCTAAAGCATATGATAGTAAAAGTAAAGGAGTAGGATGAGCAATTCTAGAACCAAGAGTTGAGGTAGAACTATTTGTCAAAATGACTTTGGAAGGGGAGTTGTGGGGTTTAAAGGTGATAAAAAGATTAAGATTACCTGTCATATGCTTATTACACCAGAATCAATGACCCACTGAGTGTCCGAGGAGGAAAGGAGGTACTTATGGGGATTACTTGTCTCAGCTAGTACTGATTTAGAGGAGCTCAACAGCTTCTTGGTATTGACAGAATTTGACAAATTCATCTGAGAGACTAAGACTGTTTGTTCCAAAGATGTGACAGGTGTGTTAGAAACAACTGCAATACGAGTTAGAGTGAGATTTTTGAGACTTATTTTGCAGCTTTGGAGCTTTGGATACGTGCACTTGATATGCCCTAGCTCATGACAGCAGTGACACTCAACTCTTCTTGTACCATGATTACGCTTTTCCCAACCCACTGTACTGCCTCCTTTATTCTGATGCCGATTAGAAGGCCTTCCATTGTTGCAACTGACAAGGGAACTACAAGCCTAAACAGATGGAGGAACAATAACAAACTTTAGTGAAGGTTTCATGTGGAGAGGAAATTTTCACACTAGAGAGGATCTGGGACTTTACTATATCAAATTGAGACTTGAGGCCTATCAAATAAACTCATAACTGTCATTTTCTCCTGTTGAGTTTGTTGTGCTTTGAGTAACAGGACATCCAGTTCTTCATAGACCTTTTTTTGGAATTCATAAAATAGGTTTGAAAAAACTGATCATATTGTGCAACCTGATAAAAACTCTTATGGACCTCGCTAATATGAGAAGTATTCTCTTTCTTCAAATACAAAAACTTTAGATAATCCACTAATTCCTTAACGAACTTACAATGATTAATCAAGCCAACTACTTCAGTGTCTATCGAATTATTTGCAAGAACAATTTAGCATCATCTTGCAACCATTCCTCCCCTGTAGCATCAATCGATAGATTATCTGTAAGGTGGTCATCTTTGGAAATGCTGAGCAAGTGAATCCTAATTGTCTTCGGTCTAGGTAATTAGGACCTGTCAGTTAATATTCAGTGATCTGACATCATTAGAATAACTTCGACTACAATTGATTTATGCTCATCAACCATATTAAAATAAATCAAATATGTCTAGATAGATATGTCAAAATCGCTTGGTAGGTAAATCTGAAAAATGTGGAGGACCAAACCAAACAATTAATAGTGTGAATCACCAAATGAGAAGCCCTAGTAAAACAAAGCCACGTGATAAACCAAGGGACTAGCAGAATCACCAAGGGATAATATTTTGTGATAGTATCTAATGAGAAGCCAAGTAATAAGAACCAAGGAACAAAATAGTGGCAAGGATAAAACAAATTGAGCTGGAGAGTTGCAGCACAAAGAATCTTCGAGGGCTTTGATGCGAAGGATGCGGAATATCATGGCTGGAGGTGGAGGCGCTGTTGTACATGCCAAGACTCGCGAAATGTGGGAAGGAGGTCGAAAATTTTGACTTGTGCGTGTGACGCATGAGTAGAGCTTTTGACGGTCGGACTTTAGGAGTTGGCTTGCCAGTGAGTGGTGAACCAAAAAACGGATCATATTACTCTCCTGGGCAGAACTTCAAGCAAAAATTGAGGAAGAAGAAAGAGCCAAAAACCAAGAGCTTTGATACTGTGTAAACTTAAAGAGGAGAAGTTATTGTCTTTCTCAATTCATTATGTATAGAATAGGTACAAATATATACAGGTATATCACTACTAATTAGGGAATGTAATCCCTGTAATTAAGGGATTTAATCCTATGATTAAGCCAACAATATGTATAATGTATATAATATCTATAAGATTTCTATAATCTGTAACAGCATCCAACCACAGGTTTTCTGCATTCCATTTTGGAAGTATCTTAGTCTCCCTGAAAAGTTATATATGTATTGCAGTTCAATTTTCAGAGGTTCTTGTTACTGCATTCTCAAACTTTTGATTTCTTCTTCAACCCCATTCAAGGTATCTTTCTCTTGTTTAAAGTATGCTCCTGGTGCATGTATTTTTCTAAACTAACAGCACTGCTTTTTCCTCATTGAAACGTAAATTCTATATTTATTCTCTTGTTTTTATGGGATAACAATTAAGTACATCTTATTGCCAGGGAAATTTTGCAAACGATTTAGGCTAGAGAAAAGACATTGGACATTCAAGAAATCTTTTTGAAAACCAAGCGGTCTCTTGCTGCAAAAATCATATTTTGTCGAAGTAAAGACATAAAACAGTGTCGAGCTTTTAATGCAATCAAAGGGTGGAGTAATTAATAGAACATTGATATTTTTGTCCGAGATGCTTTAAGGTGGCAAATTTATTTTCCATTGATTATGAGAGTGACAAATTCTGGCAGCTGGTGCTATGTCCGTTTCTTTGCAGCTCCCATTTAGTGATCATATGATATCCAACTAAATCCTGTTACTACTGATGTGGTCGGGGGAATGCAGTCTGTTTCTGTGTTTCTTCTTTTTTCATAATGAGCTCATCTGTCGTCCATTTCAACCTTGTATATGAAGGGACATTCTAATTCATATCAGTTGAAACCACGGGGGTCAGTTCTACAAAGATAGCTGCCGATAGCTTCACTGTAGAATGAGTTACGGTCGTATAGTTACTCGATAGAGAAATGGGATTTACCTATTGAATGGAAGGAAGATGTATCATTGGGGAAAAAAACACGGAAAGAAGCATAAAAATAGTATATATGATCCAGAAGAAAAGAGTCAATATTATATTTAGGAAGGAGCAAATTAACTTACCGGCTTTAATCAGATTCACTTTTATATGGACAAAGGGGTCTCAATGAGCAATAACATGGGAAGAATTGAGTTCAGTTCATGTTGTTATTTTCGCTATACTTTGGCTTTCAATAACCATACTTCCCAAGTTACTCAAATTTTGTTCGTTTATTTTTAAATTTAATCAAAAAGTTCATTTGTGTGAATTTTTTGCTTCCCATTTTTGTATCTTATAAAAATTAGTTATTGTTTTTCATCTCTATTTTTTAATAATATGATTTACTATCAACTAAACATATATTATTTATTTAATTAAGAATCATGAGTAATTTAATTCAATGTTATATATTTAATTAATTACTAATAGTAATTATGAATAATTTAATTAAACTTTGTAAATAATTTAAATATTATATTTCAAAAATAAAATGATTTGAACAAATATAATTTAAATTTAAAATATCTTTAAAATATATAAATTTTAAATAAAATTCAAAATAAATATAAATTTATAAATAAAATTTAATTAATCAAATAAATATAATATGATAATTTTCCCTGATAATTGATAATAAAATATTATATAGAATATTAAAATAAAATTATTAATCAATTAATTAAAAAAATTTAAATTTAAGTTTGATCTAATACGTAATTATTACACATTAATAATCTAATATATTTTTTGTTTTTATTTGAAAAAAAAAAACTAAGAACAAGAAATAAAACAAAAAAATGTAGAAGTTAAATTAAACGATTCCTTAACCCTTATTTGTTCTTGGATGCAAGAGTTGCCTCGTAAATATATTTTAACTTAAAAAAGAACTTTAGCCTAAAACAATTCGTATTGGTATACATGGACTTGTATTTTCAATTTTCGAAATCCAATTTTTTAAAAGAAAAAAGATCATGCAAGGAAGTATACATCTCCATATCATAAAACTCTAAGGCAACCAAAAATAGTTTAAAAAGTAACTACAGAAATCAAACATATGAGCATGTGCAGAAGCAATATAATATTTTTGGGGTGTAAGATCGTTAACACAATCTGGAAACTGAATAGCGTATGGTAAAACACCGTGAGACTTAAAAAGATGATGATTTACCTTAATTGTACACTCACGACAACAGTCATTGAGAGTTGTAAAATCTTGCAAGCAATCTTGAAGCATGAAAGTTAAGAATTCCTTCAATTAGTAAAGATCATGATGAATAAGAAACAAAGAAAGGAAGGAAAGAAAAGTTATCCTCTGTGAATGTGATGACTTGATGATGGAATACCCTCCAACTGGAAGCAAATTCATTGCTCATATTCTTAAATATCTCTTTTGAGATGATAAGATCGTTTATCCACTTCAAGGTGCATAATGGGAAGTCCTGGATGTTCGTATGCTAATTTCCAAAAATCCTTATATTGCTCTCCGAGTCCTTGTCTGAGGACCAACTTCAATATGGTTAGGTCACCTTTGTGTACATGTTCAGCCTAATTAAATAATCGAGACCAAATTTGAGCAAAGTAAGGAATTTTGCACATCGTCAAAACTTATGACGGTTGCAAACAAAAGATGCTCATGAATCTCAAGACTTGAAGGCAAAGCTTACATATTAAGTTACTTAATATATTGTCTTCAATCTTTCCATGGTTTGCAATCTATTTTTGACTGCCAACCATGTTGATTTATTCCCTATAACCAATCAATTGGTTATAATTTAGTAACAAAATAATTTAAGGTCATTCTTTATATTGTACATGCTTAGATATATATGATAAAGTTTATGGGATAATTATAAATTGCAAATGAAATTATAATGAGATTATAATTATGAGTTTCATATTATATTTATGTAATATCTCTACATTGTTCCTAGTCATTGTTATTGAAAAAACTGAAGCGGGTTAAATAGTTTCGCAGACTATTCACAAATTAATTTTTCCGCACGAGTAAATCAATAACCGTAAAAGCAAAGCACCAAAAACACCGACGTTTGGTAACGCAATTCGGCACACTTTGCCTACGTTTGCAGGGCCCTCACCCAGATTAAATTCTTTCACTGTAGTCCACAAAAATTACACAAGATTGATCTACTCCTTAAGACCCAATCAATGTAACCAACCCACAACCTAACTACCCGTGAAAGATCTTCAGGCCCAATAACACGACCAACTCGTGTTAACCTCGTCAGAGGATTTTTCTAACTATTTCTACTCAAAAACAAAGACAAATAAAACAGGAACGCAACAATTTCATATCTGAAATTCTTCACTAAAATATTAAAGTAGCAGCACCAACTATAAGTGTACTCATCTGTGACAAGGACTTCTAGGTACTGCAACCATCAAACAAGAACTCAGCAAAAACAGCAGCTGCGCATGACCCTTGAACTGCTTGATAGAGATAACACCAGTGATGCAATGCTGCTCTAAGTAGACTCACGAAACTAGCTCAAAACAGAAGATCACAAGCAAAACAGAGCAACATCAAATCGACAGCCTACACTCCAGCGTGGTTCACCAAAAAGACAAAGGCTGTGTGGAGATTCCTCTAGCCACCAAAAACACGTCAAGTTCTCCAAAAATCAAATTGAAATTTTTAGCCACCCAAACTCCAATAATCAATATCACGTTAGCTACCAAAGTCAACAACCAACCCACACACGGCTAGGATTTTGTTTCCTTATCATATTCAAACAAGGACAATATCAGATAAGATCATTCTAAAGATCATGCTTATTAGGATTATCTTTCCAAATCAAATCCCAAGCACCTTTAAAACGTAACCACCAATTTAGGCATATCTTTAAAAATTATTGAGGAAATTCCTATGTCCAATTTTAAATGCAAAAATCAAATAGGATATATATAAAATAAATCCTAACAATTTGTATATGTGTTAAATGTTATAGAGGAACACATAGAACGACCACTTCTAGATATTGTCGGGATTTCAAGGCAATAAGCAAACGGGAGCAATTGTAAGTAATTTAGATGATAAATTTTGTGAGTAACCTAAGATGGTCTCACTTTGATTTTTTTTATTTATTACTGAATTAAAATTGAAATTGTGAATGTGTACTGAATTGTGTACTGATTCCGGACATGAAGGTCCGAGGAACTGATTGATGAATGAGATATTGAAGTGCTATTTACATTACTTTGTTCTGCTTGTTAAATTTGATTTATGTTGATTGTGTTCTGAATTTAGGACAATGATTGTCCGAGGCGTTTGACGCATGTTTATATCATTGGAAGTGCTTTTCATGTAAATATGATTGACTACTTGTTTTGCACATGTAATGTCTAAAATGACCTTGTTTTGTTTTAAAACTGTTGAGTCCTCGTTGTGGGTAAATAAGCATGTTGGGCCCCAAA
>JANJEY010000006.1:33947701-33964550 GCA_024703695.1 Erythroxylum cataractarum
TTGGATTTTGGAAATAAATTTTAGCAAATTGTATTATGGAATATTTTGTAATTTTTAAAAAATTTAGAGACTATTTTATAAATTTTAAAAATATCCCGAAACGGTACCCGGTACCGATCGGTTCCGGTACAGTTCTATTCCAAAGCTCAATCCTGTACCAAATCCGGTACGGTATTCATAACATTGCTCAAGACAGGACCATCCACGAGCATGTTGGAACCTTAAAGCAGACAAAGTTTAGAACCATAAGAAGTGACGTGACAAGAGCTGTGACCCCAAGCACCTGCAGCCGAAAGCTCGCTTGACACGGACCTTCCTTGGTTCCTGTAATCAAACAAAACTTCTTTCTCTGCAGGTCTGGTTCAAGTTCTAGGTTGATGGTGGTTGTGTCTGTCTGCAGATTAGGGGCCTGTAATGAAAGCTAATGACCTGTTGTGCTCAAATTTTAAAATTAATGTTGCATATGGTTGTTATTTTTTATATGTGGAGACGGAACGATAAAAAAAATTTAGAGATAGAACAAAAAAAAAAAAAGAAGATAGTGAGATGTTTAGTTGTGATGGACAAAACAGATAAAACTGTCTCTATCTCGATGACATAAATGTGTTTAGTTGTAATTGACAAAATATAAAAAACAGTGTTAATGACTAAATTACCCCTGCAGTATAATATGATTAAAAATATATAATTCATTGATTATTTTTAAAAAATGATTTGTATTAGTAAAAAGGTTAACAAATAAAAATAAAAATAAAAATAAAAATAACAATAAGAAATTAATTTCATATAATAATAATAATAATTGAAAAAGAGGAAGAAAATTAATAATAATAAGGAATTTAATAATAATTAATTAATTATGTATAATAATGATAAATAATAATAATAATAACAACAATAATAATAATAAGTAAAAAATTAATAATAATAATGATAGTAATAGCAATAACTAATAATAATAATATTAAATACAAAATTAATAATAATAATAACGACGACGACGATGATAAAATAATTAATTTTTTAAAATAAAAAAAATATAAATATTATTAATAATAAAAAGAATAATAATAAGTAGAAAATTTATAAAAATTAATAATAATAATAATAATAAGTACAAAATTTATAATAATATTTATTAATAACAATAACAATAATTAATAATAGTAATAATAATAAATTAATAATTTAAATAATGATAATAATAATAAAAAAAATAAAATAAAATAAAAAATTAATTTCGTAAGTATAAAAATAAAAATAAAAATAAAAATAATAAAATAAGATAATTAATTTACTATAATAATAATAATAATAATAAGATTAATAATAAGTAGAAAATTTATAACAATATTTAATAATAATTATAACAATAATTAATAATAATATAATTAATTTCGTAAAATAAAAATAAAAATAATATAATTAAGAATAAAAAATGAAGGGATATTTCTGGAAGTTGTTTATGTGTTGTGTTTTAGAGACGGAGACAAAAAAATTTATCCTTCAATTTTGAAAGGAACAAAATTTTTTATTTTTGTCATCTAAAGACATAACAAAAATTACTTGAGACAATAACCAAACAAATAAAAGAACATAATATGTTTATTTTATTATTTGTCCTCGCTAAAAAGACCGCAACCATACTATAGACTATAGGTAAGGAAGCACCTTCCAAGCTGTTGAACTCCTTCCAATTGTCATTGCTTCTCGTCCAACGTTTGACGAGGTATGCAGCTAACTACGCAAACTAGTATCCTTTCACATCATGATTTTACGCTGTGTTTGGTTGCTGTCTCTGGTATCTGGAGATGGAACGGAACAAGACGGAAAGGAACAGAAACTGGAGATAGTGAGATGTTTAGTTGTGATGGACATAACAGAAATTTCTGTCCGTGTCTGAAGGACAGAATGCGTTTGGTTGAAGTAGACAGAACGAATAAATGATGACAAAGACAAAAATGCCCCTGGTTCTTAATATGATTAGAACCAGGGGATTAATTGATAGTTTTACATACAACAGATTTCTGTTAGGTGAAAAATTAACAAATGATAATAATTAGAAATTATTATGAAATATCAAATAATATTATCCCATTGTTATAAAAGAAATAATAATAATAATAATAATAATAATAATAATAATAATAACAACAACAACAACAACAACAACAACAACAACAAAATTAATAACAATAACAAAATAGGCACAAACTGTTCCATAATAATAAATATTAATTATTATAAAGACGAAATATACAATGATAATAACAATAATAATAATAATAAAATACATTATGATGCTTGATAATAAAAATTGTACATCTACATCTACGACTAATAATAATGATAATAATTATGAGTTTGTCATAATAATAAAAAATGCAAATTAAAAGATAACAATACTAATATAATTAATAATATTGTGGTTTGTTAAAATAATATTGTGGTTTGTTAGAAATGAAAAGGTAAAACTGATGAAATAATAAAGAACTAATAACAATATTAATAATAATAATAATAACAACAAAATTATAATACGAATAATTATAAGAATAATAATGATAATGATAATAAGAAATTAATTATAATAATATTGATAATAATATTACTAATAATAATAATAATAATAATAATAATAATAATAATAATAATAATAATAATAACAAAATGTATAATACTAATAATAATAAGAATAATAATGATAACAAAATGCGTAATAATAATAATAATACATCTACATTATACTACTACTACTAATAATGAATTCCAAATATATGTTAATAATAATAATAATTATTATTATTATTATAATAAATACAAAATGAAGCTTAATAATAATAATAATACATCTACATTATACTACTACTAATAATTATTAATAAATAAAACTTAAATATAAATTATTTTTTATTAGTAACATTTATTTCGATATCTTATATAATATTTATTGATAAAATATTATTTATAAATTCATATTTATTTTAACTATATTTTAATTATTAAATCAAAATTTTATTGAAATCTATTTTGTAAAGATATTTTAATTTAATTATTGTGGTTTTTTTAAGATATTTTAATTATTGTGGTTTTTAAATGATATTTTTTAAAGATATTTTTAATTTAATTAATATTGTGGTTTTGGTAAATTTTAAAAACTCAAATAAAACAAAAGAAACCAAAATCATTTAAAAACATGGGGATGGAACGTTGCTTATAATGTGGGGAGACAGAGACAACGTGTCCCTGTCCTCCCTTTTTGGGAGGGACAATAAATCTTGTCCCTGTTTACCGAGGATGGTAGACAAAAAATTCAGAGACAATAACCAAACGCTCACAGGGTAGGATTTTTTGATCCTGTCTACTGTCCCCACTCACGGGAACAGTAACTAAACACATGGTTAATTTTGATCTAGGTTTTTTGAAAAGTGCAAATGAGTGTGTTTGGCTTTAAGTTTAGGGTTATTCTAGGTTAGGAGTAAATGATTTCTTAACCTAGAATAAGGCTTTTTGGCAGCATAGATAAGACCATCTTATAACTAGAATAAAGCTTGTTTGGCTTTTCGAATAAACATATTCTAAAGCTGATTCTGGTTTGCTTAAGAATAAAGATCAATGTAATCCATCTAAATAAAACTAGAATAAGAACATTGTTGATCGCTTTGCAAGCTTTACAATTTATAACCTTCAATATATCATAAGTACACAGGTCATGATTTGTAGTATGTGAAGGGTCAATCCCATGAGGAAGGTAACCCAGGGTCATCTCCCGAATTATGCAAATATGTTATGCCCAAAAAGTTTTAAAAAGACCTAGGTCATCCTATTCGTAAGTATACAAGATAGTTGTAGTAGATAACCCAGGGTCATCTCCCGTGGAGATAAAATTGGTCAACTTAAATTAAGTTTGAATTAAAAATAAAAATAAAAACAAAAACAATGTAGTTTTAGACATTTTACCCTGATTATTGACTGAAAGATTTTATAGAAAATTATGAAATTAAATTGAAAAGTAGACAAATCAGTTGGTAGCAAAGACAAATAGATTAATTGAAGTGGAAAATCTCTTAAGATTAAATTTCACTAATTTAATCTCCTATGCATGATTAAGGGAAAATGATAGGATTGTTGTCTTGCTAAAATTAAAAGTTGGGTTCTAAATCAATTCGATTAATGAACTAGTCTAACTTTCGTATTCAACAAGTTTTTATACGAATTAATTATGAAATCCTGACAACTAATTACCACTTAAGTTAATATATTTATAGGTCTTAACCTAAGTGTCTATAGTTTCTCGATCCGTATTAAACTTCAACTCTCGAATCTTCATTTAATATTAAAATGATGCAAAGTTTGACCATTCTATTACATTCATTCAGTTTATAAACTACAACAATAAATAAAACAACAAATTCATAACCCAATCAGGCATATGCAACTAAATAGCTACATTGATTCTCAAGAAAAGAAATCAACCCACCACGGATATCACAACATTCATCATCATTAAACACTATTGTTAACAAAAGTAGTAAAGTAATTATAAATCATTGAATAATGAATGGCTATCAAAAGAAAACAAATAACATTAAGCTATACTAATAAGAGTACAAGTCAGTTAATAACAAACAACCAAATGAAAGAAACAAAGCAGTAAATGGGGAATAGAATAGGCAAACAAATCATCAAATGAAGAGTTATAGAGGTCTCCAGTTCCTCTCAAACTTTCGGCTTTGGCTTTCGCCTTCTGCTTCAGCTTCTCACCCAGATGAATGTTCACTCTGGTTAAATGAGATTCAGCTCCAGTTCTAACTTTCAACCTCTCCCAAGCTTCCACCTTTATGCTATTTTACTCTTCTTCTCGACTCACTCTATTTCCTTTCTCTGTTTCTCTCTTCTCTCTCTATTGCTCTGTTACTCCCGAATGAGTTTCCATCCCTTAGTGGTGGGTGTGTGAATGGAACAGTGTCAATTGATCATAGTTTTTTGATGTGTGTAAGTTTTAATTGATTAACCTAGATAATTCACAAGTGCGCAGGTCATTCGCGTAGTACCTAAGGTGTCGATCCCATAAGGAGGGATAATGTAGTCCTAAATCTAAGGCTAAAGTAAATCACAGAAATTTAAATGTAACGAAACTAAAATAAAAATGCAATTCAATCAAGCAATTCAATTCAAGAATCAATCACGAAAATATAACAAATTAAAAATTTCAATGCACACCCAAGAATTTACCTAAGGAACTGTCAATTGAGAGAAAGGGAATTTTACTAATCTTTAACGCTAACCTAATCGATTATGAAATTTTGGATTATTAGTTATAGACGATCCTAGGGTTGCTTATTAACTCTCGAGTTATAACTATTAACTCTAGTTTACAAACCCTAATTAGATTATGGAAGTTACAATTTCTCAATTAACAACCTATCTAAAAACCTGATTAGATCTGAAGTTGTCTAATATACTATCGAAAACTATTGCAAGATCTCTCTTCACATAATTTACCGATTTGATTTAATTCTTGTTTTATTAAATTACCTAACTCTCGTTAGCCCAATTTAATATTTTTTTACTCAATTTACACACTCAATTTATGTTGGATCCTGAATTTTTCATAGAAGTTAGAACTATCTGAGGAGAAATTTTGACAAATAGTCATGAGTAAAGAGCAAATGAATTAAAATTCTTGAACCAAGAAGTGAAAGGAAAGGGTAAAGTAGCAAATGAGAAATATGGATATGTCCAAGTTTTGTTTTGGTGTTTCGGGCGGATAAAAGATTTTGAAGTGAGAAGAATTAAGGTGAAAGTTAGAAGTAGAATGAAAGCCAAAAATGAAGGTGCATTTGTGTAGTAAGTTGACGAGGAATATGTACATATGTGTATGTCCTGTAGTTGGTGTTCATGATTAATCATGGACTATATATTTTTCCTCGGATGATATTGATTTGAGATGGAGTTGAGAATGAGAAGTAAATGAAGTAGGAATAGGTGATCTTAGTATGATTTGTGTTAAGGAAAGATTCTGAAACAAAATGAATGATTGATTTGGAAAAATGTTATGGAGTATGCTTCGGTCTTTTAATCACAACCTTTTCTCTAGATATCTAAACGAGATGATTCTTAATTTGGATTAAACTAGAAACATATGGCTACATTTCTTATGAAGACATCAAATTTAAATTTTATTTTTAAGAATCTCAAAATTTGTCATGAAGTTGAGAATTGGGTGTAGTACATTGGATGAATGTAAAGTACGTATTTTGAATTCGGGAGAAAAACTGGATTAATCTAGGCTAAATTTAGGCAAGTTTGTCTACTAGTAAGTTGTAGATCTTTCTTTTAGCTTTCCAAAGATATATAGTATGAAATTTTGGATGTCTGAGCTAAAAGTCATGGTCCTTATAAGGAAAGATGTGCAAGATAGGAATTGTATCTTCTGTCTTTTTGTTTTTTTTTGTGATAATGCCATCTTCTTCTATGTTTCTTCTATGATGACAATCTCTTCTTCTGTGTTTTTGCTTCGTCTTTGTTTTACTTCTTTTGTCTTTTTGTTTCTTTTGTGATGACGTCATCTTCTTCTGAGTTTCTTCTATGATGATGTCATCTTCTTTTGTGTTTTGTATCTTTTGTGTTTTGTTTCTTTTGTGATGACGTCATTTTCTTTTGTGTTTCCTTTGTGATGACATCATCTCCTTTTGTGTTTCCTTTATGATGACATCATCTTCTTCTGTGTTTTGCTTCGTATGCGTTTTGTTTCTTCTGCCATTCGCTTCTTCTGTGTTTTGCTTCTTTTGTCTTTTGTGTTTTGTTTCTTTTGTCTTTTGCTTCTTCTGTGTTTTGTTTCTTCTGTTTTTTGCTTCTTTTTTGTTTTGCTGATGCGTTTTCTTCTGTGTTTTACTGAGGCGTCTTCTTCTACGTTTTGCTTAGGCATCTTCTTCTGTGTTTTGCTGACACGTCTTCTGCTACCTTTTCGTTTCTTCTTAGTTTTGCTTCTTCTGACTTTTGTTTTTTAGTTTTGCTTCGTTTGCTTTTTCTTTTTCATTAGTTTGGCTTCTTTTGACTTTTATTTTTTCTTAGTTTTGTTTCGTCTGCCTTTTGTTTCTTCTGACTTTTGCTTCTTCTTAGTTTTGTTTCTTTTGACTTTTGCTTCTTATGAGTTCTACTTCGTCTGCCTTTTGCTTCTTTTGAGTTTCATTTTTGCCTTTTATTTCTTTTGTGTTTTGCTCCTTCGACCTTTTGCTTCTTATGTAATGACACCATCTCTTTCTGTGTTTCCTTTATGATGACGTCATCTTCTTCTGTATTTTGTATCGTTTGTGTTTTGTTTCTTCTGTCTTTTTGCTTCTTTGTACCTATCTTCTGTTCCATTTTTGATCCTTTAGAAGATAGAATTTGTCTTTAAGGTCTCATAAAAGTTTTAGCTCTTGAAGTCCTCTTTCAAACCATTTAAAGAACACCTAAATCTGATATCTGTAGAGAAAGTTATGAAAATTGTAAAACATCTTCTGTGTTACTGTTCATAAACTTCTTCTGGGTTACTGTTCATCTTATATCTTCTGTTCTATTTTTTATCCTTCAGAAGACAGAATTTGTCTTCAAGGTCTTCATGAAAGTTGTAACTCTTTAAGTCCTTTTTCAAACCATCTAAAGAACATCTAAATTTGATATCTATAGAGAAAGTTACGACAATTGCAAAATATCTTTTGTGTTACTGTTCACATGAACAAACCAAGCAGAAAATGTTTCAGAAGCTCCAAAGCCACCTTAACTCTTCCTAGGGTTTTTCAAAACATAATAATGTTGGTTCCTTGCATACCTTACACTTGTCACCAAACAAATCACCACTTGCCACCACATAAGTAAGCCATATGTCATAAGTACATCACTGCCACATGTCATTATATATACTAACCATTTGTCCCAACTATAGGATGCCACATGTCAGAACATAATTGGCCCATTATTCAATATTTTTCTTTAGTCCAACATTACACCAAATTTCCAAAAATTCACAAAAAAATCTAAAATATCCGAAATATTACCCAAATTGCCAAATCACATTTTAGTCGCATTAATAACTCAAATATACCCGAAAAATGTCATGAATGCATGTACAATCATATTAATGTGCAAAAATATGCATGTCATATTTAGCATAAGCATGAATTGAACTATCTAATTTCTCAATTATTTCTCATAATACACAATTCAAGTCTCATCAAGGGTAACGGGATGTTACAAGGCAACATCTTCAAAAGAGATAAGATGCCTTTATCCAACATTTTGGAAGTTGAAGTCTTC
Source organism: Erythroxylum cataractarum (assembly GCA_024703695.1). Taxonomy (NCBI): domain Eukaryota; kingdom Viridiplantae; phylum Streptophyta; class Magnoliopsida; order Malpighiales; family Erythroxylaceae; genus Erythroxylum; species Erythroxylum cataractarum. Next base: position 33,956,003 of record JANJEY010000006.1, read on the forward strand.
ATCGTTGTCAAAGAATAGGCAACATCTCCAAAAGAGATGAGATGCCTTTATCCAGCATTTTGGAAGTTGAAGTCTTCAATATATAGGGAATCAACTTTATGGGTCCCTTTCCATCCTCCATGGGAAATATGTAATTTCTAATGGGGGTGGATTAGATATCTTAATGGGCTGAAGCCATGACATCTCTAGTTAATGATGGCAAGGTTGTACAAAAGTTTATAAAAAGATTATTTAACCTATTTGAAGTGCCAAGAACTATAATTAGTGATCGAGGAGAATACTTTTTCAACAAAACTTTTAATGCTCTCCTAAAAAGATAGGGGTCCACCATCGCATTGTTGCCCCTTATCACCCAAGATTAGTGGACAAGTCGAGGTCATAAATCGAGAAATCAAGCACATTTAAAAAAATAGTGAGTAGTTCGAGAAACGATTGGGCATTGAAACTGGATGATGCCCTATAGGCTTATCAAACCACATTAAAAACTCTTATCGACACTACTCCCTTTAAACTTGTTTATGGTAAATGTGTCATTGCGTTTAGAATTAAAACATCACGCATTCTGGGCAACGAAGGTCCTAAATTTTGATTGGAAGTAGTCGAGAGAAAAACATCTTGTACAACTCAATGAACTCAATGAGCTTCGACACATTGCATCTAAACATGCGAAACTATATAAAGAAAAGGTGAACAAATGGCATAATTCTCATTTGAGGCCAAAGGATTTCAAAGTAGAGGATACGATTTTGCTATACAATTCAAGGCTGAGGCTATTTTCAGGAAAACTTAAATCACGTTGGAGTGGATCTTTTACGGTAACCTAAGTGTTTTTTAATGGAGCCTTTGAGTTAAAGAACTCAAACAATGAGATCTTTAAGGTTAAGGGCATCGTTGCAAACCATATCTCGGAGGAGGGATTCCTAAGGACAAGGAAGTGTTTTCAATCCTTTTGAATAGTTAAGTACACTTCTAAGGATGCAAGGTAAAGCTAATGACCATAACTTAGCACATTTAGGAGTTAAATTTAAATTTTGTATAATGAGATTTTTTTTACATTCTGACAAATAAATTTTCAGGATTTAGAATGGTTGAGGATTACTAACATTCTTTCTCTCTTTGAATCAAGTATAAGATATGAAAGTAAGCTCAAAGCATTCAACCTCCACCTCCAACACCATTGCCACCTCAATCACCTTGATGGTTTTATATTTTAACCCTTTCTTTTTTAAATTTAGTCTTTATGTTTCATTTTATTTTATGTTTATTCCTGCCTTATATATTGTGTTTTCTCTTCTCACATTAAGGACAGTGTGTTATCTAAGTGTGAGGAGGGCTATGTTATGTGTTATATGCTTTTATTTTGAATGTGAATTTTGCATATCGTATGTTAGTTTGTTTTAGGTTGTATGATGTGATTCGTGTGAATATGTTAATGGCTAAGACTTAACATAGTTGATTTAACTTTGAACATAGTCTTTTAGGTTGTGAAGATTTGTTAGCTCATGAAATTAATGACCTAGGTTACTTTAGTTAAATATACATGTTAATTAGGATATGATATTAATTTATTCACCATATGAATTTGTCACATGCATTTATAATTTTAGGCCAATCAAATAAGTATCATCATTAGTACCTTTTCATGAGAATTACTAACTAAAGAAATGAGGAAGAAAATATTAATAATAAAAAAAGCTTATTGATTGCTAAGTTTTAATCTAATTAGAATCCTCAACTACCGCAAGTGCATGGGTCGTGAATTGTAGTAAAAAAGGGGTCAATCCCACAAGGCTTAGAAAAATTAATAAAACAGAACATAAAATTAAACTCTAGAATATGATTATCAGAAAATTAACTTGTAAAAATAACACAAAACGAAAATGAAGTTGAGCAACACAAAAGTCACAATAGAAAATTAACCAAGAGAATTAACCAATTATGAAGGAAGGGATGCATCATATCATCAATGCAAGTCTAGTCACTTTTGTGTTAATATGGTGTAAATTCTAGATTATCGAGGAGTGGGTTACTGTCTTTCAAATTATAATCACTAAGCCATAATTAAATCGAGTAGCTAAAAACGTAATCTCTCAATTAACGATTAGCCTATAACCTAATTAGTTCTTAAGTGTTCTATAGAACAACTGAGTCCTCACATGGGATCTCTCTCTGTACAAATTACCGATTTGATTAATTGCGTGGTCATTGAGTCGCTTAACTCTCTTAATTCAACCCAATAATGTTTATTCGATTCACCCTCTCAGTTTATTACTGAAACATACAAGCATCAAAATTAATCAAAACACCTAATCAGTCAATACAAAAGATAATTAGATTAACATTAAATCAATTTAAAATCCTTAAAGAAAAGATAGAACATCATCAATAATCCAAACCCATAATCATAATTCTCATATTCATTTTAACATTCAAAGTAAAAGAATACAAAGATGAAAAAAAATGATCACTTGGAAAGGATCAAACGACTAGGGAAAGGCAGCAGCTGCAAAGACCCACTTCCTCTCTCCTCCTCTTCCTCTTCCTCTTCCTCTTCTCTCTTCTCTCTTCTTCCTCTTCTCTCTTGGAGTCTTCCAAATATGGTAGAATGTAGAGCTTTTTAGGATTTCATCATTATTCCTTATATAGTCTTTTCCATTTAAGGTAATCCTAGGGTTTTTGGGGGTCCGAAAAGTTTGAAAAATCCCTCGAAAACTTAAAACTGAAAGGTTGTCTGTATAATCTATCACACGACATTATTTCGCTTTCTGTCACAATCATGGCCCTTCATCCATACTTCTGTTGCGATCGTCACATATTGGCCATAATCGTGACCCTGGGTTTAGCTTCAAGCTTTGTCTGAATCATCTTCATTCTTCAATATTTTCCCTAAAACACTAACAAACACATCAAGGCACCTCAAACACATAAATTTAAAGCTCAATAGGGTACTCTAATCTACAAAACACTCAAAACATAAATATTTAAGTAAATAACAAAATCCTAACCTAAACATGCATTAAACATTATATTTACCCACTAAAAACATATTAAACTACCTACTAAAACATTATACAATCTACAACTATCAACATCCTTATAATTACAATTTTCTTCATCCTCAACCAATAAAAATAACAAATAAAAAAACCAAAACACAACATACGCACATATGCAATAATGAGGCAATAACTTTAAACTTAACAAAACAAATTTAACTACAAACATCATCTCTCAAATTGTTATAACTTATTAACTTGTGAAACCTGTGTCTTAGTACTTTGGATTAAAAATATATACTAATCAAAACTTTAATGTCAAGTTTATTCACCCCTATCATTTGCACACACATATTGATAATTATTCAGTCAATCAAAATTGTAACTATCCTTAAGTAAGTTTTCATAAAAATTCAAGCTATTCACAAAGATCGGTAGGCTTATTAAATGAAAAACTATTTTTGTTGATTTTGATTGACATGAACCTAGCCTTTTTATGCGAAGGAAAACATTTGTGATGAATGTCAATCTGGTTACCCAACTAGTCATTATATTCTTTTGACGTGAAGGCAAAAATTTATAATGAATGTCCCTCGGTTACTCAACTACATCATATTCTCGACTAGCTACTAGCTCTATTCATAATCCGAAGGCCAACAGAATAGTTATTTACTTATGATTCACGTATAGCATTCAATGTTTCTCAGTCTTATTATTATCAAACTATGGTAGATATTATTGCCTTTTACAATCCAGGATATAAAGTTTTTTCAATTGATGACTACAGAGGTAAACTTATGAGTAGCTATGTTTATGAAATTAAAAGTTATTTAGATGAAAAAAGAATGACTTGGGCAATTTTTGGATATTCAATCATATGTGATGGTTGGATAAATAGAAGAGATGTACCTATTATTAAGTTTTTGTGTATTCTACAAAGGGCACAATGTTTTAAAAATTTATTGATGCATCTGACCTTATTAGGAATGCTGATACTCTATTTGAAATATTTGATGAAGTTGTGAAAAAAGTTGGGCTAGAAATATTATTTATTTCGTTACTAACAATGATTTCGCTTATAAAGCAGTTGGAAGAAGATTGCAAAGAAAGTATAATTATTTTTATTAGACTTCTGATATTACACATTTTGTTGAATTAATGTTGAAAAATATAGGAAATGCTAGGTATTTTCCTATTATTGATGAGACTATGCAAAAAGAAAAAAAGGTATCCAAGTTCATTTACAATTACGCATGGGTCTTAAATTTAATGAGAAAGGATTTCACCAACGGTAAAAATTTATGTCGTCATGCTATTACAGTATTTGCAACAAATTTCTTATCACTTCAGTGTTTTATGATGAAAAAGAGTTGAAACAAATATTTACAAATGATAAGTGAGTTGCATCTCAGCACGTGATATCTAACACTAGATTGGAGGTTTCTAGAATTATACTTGATGGTAATGAATTTTGGTCCTAATTTGTCATCAAAGTTTGTGAGCCTTTAATAAGGGTACTTTATCTAACTGATGGTGATAAGAATGCAACAATGGGTTATTTTTATGATGTCATAAAGAGGGCGAAGGAAATAATCAAGGTCGATCTAAAACATAGGTCTTCTTTTTACACACCTTATCTTATAGTTATCATTGAAAGATGGGAAAACCAACTTTAGTCTCAGTTGTTTACAGTTGGGGTATTTTTTTATCCTAGTGTCTATTTTGTTTTACAAAGGAAATTGAAGTTAGTAAGCAAATGGTATTAACTATTACAATGGTTATTTCCTTGAAATGATACAAAATCTCCTAAGCTCATAAATGGATGATTTTGGATGCTAATTGTTATTCATCAAAAAAACAAATTTAATATATTTTTTCACTTTTGTTACTTGTTAAAAATTAATTATCACTTATTTTGTTTATGATGCTATTTTATTATCTTAAAATTACTTAGTGGGACCAATTTGGAAGTGGTGTTCTAAAATTGCAAAAGTTTGTAATTCGAATTCTAAGTTAATGTTTGAGTGCAACAAGGTGTGAAAGGAATTAGAGTACATTTGAATTCATCCATTCCAAGAAAAAGAATAGGATGGAGCACAAAAGATTAAAAGACTTGATCTTTGTTCGATACAATTTAAAGCTTCGGAAAAAGTATGTTATTATCATTATTAAGTTAGATATAATTTCTTATAATTTAATGTTATTATTTACTAGGACTCTTAAAAAAACAAATAGTTCAATAGATGCATTGACAATATCAATCTTTTAATGGATTATGTATTCTAAGGAATCGGGTTTGATAGATGAGAGTGACTTGAAAGATAATCTTGGATAGGAAAGTATTGACATGTTATTTAATGCAATGAATTTGAATGATGGTGATGATAAGACTCCTCTCATTGATGAAGATTTTGTACTAAATGATTATACAATTTGAGAGGGTGTTTAATTGAATGAATTCTAGGTATTTGTTTCTCCTCTTTTTTTTTAATTTCACCTATATTTCATGTATATGTTAAATTGTATATATGCAATATAATTGTAAATATTTTTGTTTCAGGTTTCATTTCTAGTTGATTCTTCGACACAAATTCTTGTTGTAAATTGTATTCGTTAAAGAGTCATAGATATTTATTATTATTATTATTATTATTATTATTAGATGTTTTAATATAATTATATTTATTATATAATAAAATATTATTATTATTATTTGATGTTTTAATATAATTATATTTATTATATAATGAAATTTAAATATTTTAAATACTTTATATGTTCTTAATTTTATATTTGTATGATGATTAAATGATTTTTTATATTAATTATTGTATTAATTATATGTAAAATATGTGAAAATAATGCTAATAAAAATAAATAAATTGTTATTAGTTCAAATTTCTATTATTATAATTTTTTGAGACATGGTCGATGTAAAATTATAAATTATACAATACAATATAATGAAAGGTTATTTTGAAATTTTAAAAAATTAAGGATTATTCTATAAATTTAAAAAATTATTTGAAATGATACCTGATATTAACAGATACCGGACAACGTCATACTCGAACTAAATCTAGTATTAGTACTGGTACGGTATTCACAATGGTTGGGTGGGTCGTGCTAGGCCCAAGCCCAGACTCAGAATGATGCATAGGCCGATCAGCCCATCCTTTGGAGACTAACCTAATTCCTACGAGTAAATCATATAAATTTATTACCTCACCATGAAAAAGGTACGATTCCCATAACCCTACTTTTCACTACTCACTAGCTACCGAAAGCTCTCACAAAAAACTAACTTAAGCGTCGGAGGGGCCTGACGGCTATTAACCCCCGACGTGCCTTGTGCTGTTTTGCAGGTATTTTCTTGCTAAAGACAACCAATCTCATGGATCCAAACAGTAACGTCCTGCCTCACCAGAATCAGGCAAAACCAGTTGGCGCCCACCGTGGGGCCCAAAATTAGGGCACCACATCCAGAAACACTCAGATCAATCAGGCAACAGCAGCCAACCCTGATGTAGCCGCTGTTGCAACACTTGCATTGCAGCGAATGGGCTTGCGGCTACTCGCCGCCCTTCCATCGCCGCACTCTAATCACCAGACACACCCTCCATCCCTGCATCAAAACCCTTGTATAAACGAGCCACCCCCTCAATGCTCACACCAGCATAACCAGCCACAACAATCCCAAAACCGAGACCAAGAAGCACAAAGCGTGGCCCTGGAGGATGACGCTCGAACCAGCACACATCCTCACATCCAATAACCCCTCAACACGAACCCTCCTGCACCGTAACCAGCCTTCCTCACACAGAGACAAATCGAAGAAGCGGCATATCTATTGATCCGTCAAATCTTACAGTCTCAGCCCGAACAGCAACAAACACCAGGTCGGTGTGATGGCCAATCGGCACTCTGCGGAAGCCCTGGAAAAAATTGTGGACCACCAGATCAACATAGCCATGAATTCCCGTCATGGCCTGCTATCAACGCAGTACAACTCTCCTTGCATCCCAGAGATCTTGGACAGCCTCCCAGCGGTCGGTACTAAGATACCGACGCCAAAAAAGTATATTGGAAAGACCGATCCTCTCGACTATCTACAACATTTTCAACCGATGATGAACCTGCATTGCGTTCCAGATGCCATTCAATGCAAGGCTTTTTGCACAGCCTTTCAAGAGGGGGCCCGAAGATGGTTCAACAGCTTACCCCCACGCTGCATAACCAGTTTTGAGGATTTTAATCTGTTATTCCTCAACCAGTTTGCTACAAGTAAACGGCCACAGAAGACTGCCTTAGAAGTAATGCAGCTGACCCCAGGAAGGAACGAGAGTTTGTGGGAGTTCATCACCCGATTTAACAATGAAGCCGTTGAAGTTCCTGACCTTACTTGCTCGTCCATGTTGGCTGCTTTGATGAGCAATACGAGGGATGAAGAGTTCAAGAAGTCGTTGGCTCTTGATCAGCCCAGGTCCATCCAAGAGATAAGAAATCGAGCAGACAAGTACATCCAGCTGGAGGAAGTGTTGAAAAACACAAAACGCAGAGCGGATGACCACTGACCGAATAGTAGGACCGAAGATTCACATAAACGGTAGAAGGATAGGTCTAGCTAGAGGAAGCCGATCGATCAAAAGGATCAGAGGCGAGAGTCCTTCACTCCGCTCAACAGGCGATACGCAGAAGTACTGGAGGTCATAAGAGCAGAAGGAGAATTCCTCCAAGAACCCAATAAATTGAACACTCCTCTCAGAAAAAGGGATTCCTCTTTATATTGTCGTTTCCACAGAGATATCAGTCATGACACGGAGGATTGTTGGGACCTAAAGAAAGAAATCGAACTCCTTATCCAGAGGCGAAAACTGGGTAGATTTTTGAAGTACGATAGAAATACCGATCGAGGTAATGAGGGTAGGAACAGTCGGTCTAAAAATTGGCAAAAACTGTGGAGACAACAAAACATGAATGATGGTGGAAGGCAGACCAGGAATGTGGACGATCGACGCGATACGAGACGACAGCCCAGGGCTAGAGATGACAGAAATACCGGACAACAGGATGACCAACCAGTCAGGGTCATCAATATGATTTTTGGCAGTAGTGCAGCAGGGGGTCCACTGTCAGAGGAAGAAAGCGGTATGCTAGGTAGATCACTGAGGGTCAGTCAGCAGCAAAAAAGCAGCAAGTTGATGAAGCGATCTCCTTTGACAAGTCTGACTTGGTCGGCGTCAACTGTCCTCATGATGACATACTCGTGGTTACTTTGAATATGGATGGTAGTGAGGTGAAGCGCGTGATGATTGACACAGGCAGCTCGGTCGACCTGTTATACTACGATGCTTTTAAGTAGATGGAGATTTCGGAAGAATGGCTACTACTGATAGAAGGGTCAATCAAAGGGGTAACATGACCATCTACCTATCCATTCAGGGGGTCTTGTTGAATGTAAAGTTCGGACAAAAGCCGCTCCAAGTAGTGAGGAATGTTGAATTCTTAGTGGTGAAGTTTGCAGGAGCCTATAATGCAATAATTGGAAGAGC
>JANJEY010000006.1:34019227-34048229 GCA_024703695.1 Erythroxylum cataractarum
CCAATTCTAACTCTAAAGTCTTCAAACAATCAACTTTCATTTCAAGTTTCAATCCCGCTGGTATTCTGAACCAGTTTTACTTCGGGGCCTTTTTCATTTGTTTGGCTCACCCTAAATTCATAAAAAAATTTAGGGATATAGTAGACATCTTCATCTACAACTTCTATTTTTTGACTTTCTCCAAATTCATACGTTAAGCAGCTCAAACAAATTGTACAAATAGGACTTACGAATCTGTCTCTATTGACAGCTTGAACTCCAAAACCCTAGGTTTTGATTTTAGCCCCAAATCACCATAAAAATGAAAATTTTCATGTTAATGTGTCATTAGACATCAAAGAATGAAAACCCATCATCAAAATCATCAAACCCATACATTCCATCAAATGGGTTTCATAGCCATGAGAAAGAAGGAGAAAAACTAAGCTTTCAATTGATAGAACTAAGTGTTGGGATGGAGGCTTACCTTTTTATATTGATGGAATGGCTTGATTCTCCTTCCCAATCTTGTTGCGAGGGTTGAAAAACTTGAAAGGGAGCTTTCATGGTGGTTTCGTGGGTGAGGGAGAAGGAAGAAGACAAAGTTTTGTCTTCTTTCTAACTAACTTCTTATATAAGCCTCATTGTCCATTAATTACAAAAATGTCACTCTTGTACTGGTTCTTAAACATCCGCTCGTACAATTTCTTGTGACCACCAAAAAAATGTCATACATCATTAATTTGTGTCACCAAAAATTATAGTTCACACCGATTATTTTTTATTTTCGGTGTAGTGGGTAAATCAGATATCGGGTGTTACATTTTCTGACACGACCCGCCCTTTTTGGGCAATGTTGGCACTAGGGAATGGGTAGGCTTAATGCCACCAAAACCCATAGTAAGACTAACTTTTCTATATTCTACTGAAAATCCGATGTGACCTATTCGTTTATCTGGTTAATCCTAGATATATTGGACCATTCGAGATCCTTGAAAGGGTCAAAAATGTGTCATATTGGTTGGCTTTGCCTCCTCATCTTAGCTACGTGCATCCAGTTTTCCATATATCATTGTTAAGAAAGTACATTTCAGATCCTTCTCATATATTACAAACCCCAAAAGTGGAAATAGTAAAGAATCTTTCTTATGAAGAAACTCCAGTTGCCATCATAGATAGACAGATTAGAAAATTGCGGAATAAAGAGATTTCAATGATTAAAGTCCAATGGCAGAATCGAAGAATTGAGGAATGTACATGGGAAACAAAAGAATAAATGAGAACCAGATATCCACAATTGTTTCCCCGATAAGGTAAATTTTCAAATTCGTGGGCGAATTTTAATAAGGGGAGGAGAATGTAACACCCGGTATCTGATTTACCATGGAATCTTCTTCCTTCTCCCTCACCCATGAAACCACCATGGAAGCTCCCTTTCAAGTTTTTCAACTCTTGTGACAAGATTGGGAAGGAGAATCAAGCCATTCATAATATATATATATATATATATATATATATATATAATTTAGAATTAAGAAAAAAAATTCAAAATTCATAATATTAAATATATTGATTGATGTGTTTCAAGACTTCCAACATCTTTGGATTACTTTCTAGCTCAATCAAAGTAAACTCATTATTCTCCTTCTTTTAGAGGATAAGTAGGAAGCACGCCACCACAAACACTCTCTGCCTTTCCCCTTAAGATGAACAAAAAGTGAAGAATCGAGAGCAAGATAAACATAAAAAAAAGTATAGGGTCCAGAAATGAAAACAGTAACTAAAATCAGAGATATGTTGTTTCTGGTTGGATTAGGAAGTAGAAATCGAATTCTTTTTTACCCATAACCGTGCTTAAATCCACTTCTTCCTCATTTGAGTCACCCACATCTGTTGACAAACAGCCACTGCAAGTTTATTCTAGGAGGAAGGTACCAACCTCTCGACCAGCACAAGTTCAATCTCCCATTCGTGCTGTTGCTCAATTTCCAACTGATAATATCAAACCAAATGGTGAGCCACGAGTTTAGTCATTTGAACCAACAGAAGAACCAAAAGAAACAAGTACCGAGGAGCTACCAATTGCACTTAGGAAAGGAACAAAAACCTGCACAAAATACCCACTATTTTCTTTCATGTCTTATCAAAATCTATCCAAAAAACATAGAGCCTTCTGAACCAATCTCCATACAATTCCCACGCCTGGGAACTCTAATTGAGGCATTAGGAGACAAAAAATGGGAGGATGCTATGAAAACTGAAATGGAGGCCCTTGAGAAGAACAAGACATGGGAGTTAGTGGAATCGCCGAGAGGAAAGAAACTAGTTGGGTGTAGGTGGTTTGTCACCGTAAAATACAAGGTTGATAGATCAGTGGAAAGATATAAGGCAAGATTGGTGGCCAAAGGGTTCACTCAAACCTACGGCATCGATTATCTTCAAACATTTGCCCCTGTTGCTAAGATGAACATGGTACGGATTCTGTGATCATTAGCTGCTATTTTTTAGTGGAATCTGCAGTAATTTGATGTTTAAAAGCGTTCCTCCATGGTGATCTAGAAGAGGAAATTTACATGGAAGTTCCTCCCGGATTTGAATCTAAAGAAGGGATGCTACGCAAGCTGAAGAAAGCTCTTTATGGGCTGAAACAATCCCCACGAGCTTGATTTGGGAGGTTCGCTAAGATGATGATTTCATTGGGAAATAAGCAGAGTCAAGGAGACCATACTTTGTTCATTAGACATTCAGATTCTGGGAAGTCACAGCATTACTTGTTTATGTAGATGATATTATTGTGACGTGTAATGATGTAGAAGAAATAAAAAATCTGAAGCAATGTCTCTTGAAGGAATTTGATATCAAGGGGCTAGGAAAGTTAAAGTACTTCCTAGGTATTGAAGTAGCTCACTCAAAGGAAGGGGTTTCCATCTGTCAACAAAAGTATGTACTTGACTAGATGAAAGAAACAAGAAAATTGGGTTGTAAACCAATGGAGACACCGATTGAATTCAATCATGGATTAGGTGATGCTCCAGAAGATTCCATGGTAGATAAAGTATCATATCAGAAGCTTGTTGGGAAGTTGATATATCTGGCACACAGAAGACCAGATATAGCATTTGCAGTGAGCACGGTTAGTCAATTTATGCACAATCCTAAAGAATCACATCTCAAGGCAGTAAACAAAATACTACAATACTTGAAAGGCAGCCCAGGAAGAGGAATTATATTTAAGTAACAAACAATCACAGGTATGCCATTAGAGGCTTATACCGATGCAGACTATGCAAGGTCTTTGGTTGATAGGAGATCAACAACATCTGACTACTGCATAATCCTAGGTGGTAATCTTATAACATGGAGAAGTAAGAAGCAGAATGTAGTGGCAAAATCAAGTGTAGAGTCTGAGTTTATATCTATGGCATTGGGGATATGTGAATTACTTTGCTGAAGATAATTCTTGATACTTGAGAATAAAATGGGAAGGACCCATGAGGTTGTACTGTGATAACAAATTAGCTATCAGCATTGCACATAACCCAATGCAACATGATCGGACAAAGCATATTGAAGTTGATAGGCACTTCATAAAGGAAAAACTGGACAGTGGCTTAATATGCACTCCATTTGTGTCAACCAAGGATCAGTTGGCAGATGTACTTACAAAGGGACTGACAAGCACAGTGTTTCAAGATATTATTGGCAAGCTAGGGATGGAAGATATCCACTCACAAGCTTGAAGGGGAGTGTCGGATTACGTAGGATTATGTAACCATTATCTAGAAGATTGTATAGTTATAGAAATCATATAAATCCTTGATTTTTAAGGATTAGAATACGATACAGATTTTCATGTATTTTAGGGAATTTGTTACTATATTTAGTATAGACAATTTTATATTATGGACTATGAATGTAAGCTACATATTAATGAGAATGAAATTATTCTTCTATGCTGATATTTGACTCTTTTATGTTCCTTGGTACTACTAAGAAGATTTAGGATGCTATTTGGACACACTTATTCCAAATTTCATGACACTGCTTGAATCTATGAAATCAAAACAAAGATTTCAGTAGACAAACAAGGGAATCGATTTGTAATAGAATATTTGAGTCTCAAATGGTAATTATGAATCATGTAAACAAGTTGCAATCAAAATGTTGCCATTCTAAAACAATTTGCAGAAAAGGATCATGTCTATGATTTTTTAATTAGTCTTAATGTTGCCATTCTAAACCAATATTTAGAGCAGAAGGAATAGAATGAAATTTGGACAAAATTCGTAAAGGAGTTTGAAAATCAAGAATCTGAGTAGGCATTCGATTAGTAAGAAAAACAGCAATCATGGTAGCTTTAGCCCAAACATGCATAGTAAAACGTAAGGCCCGAGCCACTTCAAGGAGGTGACAGTTCTTACGTTCTGCTATCCATTTTGTTGTGGTGTGTAAACACAAGTTGTTTGGTGAAGAATGCCATGTTGTGTCATGAACTTGATAAGAGATTTATTTACAAATTCATGACCATTGTCAGCATGAAAATCTTTAATTTTAGTGTGGATGAGTGAGAATCATTTTGTAAAATTGAGGAAAAATATATATAACATCACTCTTCCATTTCATAAAGTATACTTGACTGACTCTAGTACAGTCATTAATAAAAGATATGAAATGTTTATGACCGGAAGCTAAACGAGTAGAAAAAGGACCCCACAAATCAGTATGAACATGAAAAAGGAACAGTACTTTTATTAAAACTAACTGGAAAAGGAACACGAGCATAAATTCATTGTTCACATCTTAAAATAGAAACAGAAACATTGGAAAATAATCTACGAAACAAATGTTCTAAATAAGAAAAGGATGGATGACTCAACTGACAATGCCATAGGTAAATTTTCTCTTTATCAAATGTCTTTCTTTTTGTTTGGTAGCCATGGGTTGGTGCTATTTCTTGATTATCCTCCAAATAATACAGACCATCTCTCCTTAAAAAAGCCAATCATCATCTTCGTGAGGTTGTTCTTAAAAACACAGAGTGGAGTAAAAAATGACAAAACAACTAAGATTCTTTGCAATCTTGCTAATAGAAAGGAGGTTATTTGAAAGTTGAGGCGCAAGTAAAAAAGAGGACATAAAGAATGTGGGAGAAAGATACACATTTCCAGCCTCTTTGATTGGCATAGAGTTCCCATTAGCAACCTGAACAAACTTAACAGGTGGAGATGTTAGGGAGTTAATAATGGAAGAATTACTAGTCATATGATTGGTGGCCCCTGAATCAACAACCCAGGTGTTGGGGGCAATTGAAATAATAGATAAACCAAAATTACCTTTTTGGGAAGATAGTTGAGATACATGAGAAGTAGAAGATGGAGTGGTACTGGTGGTAGTAGCATTCTGAACAGATTTTTAGTTTTTCCTTTTAGCCTGCTTAAGCTTATACCATTCCAGATAGTCATGCTTCTTCCAACAAACATCAATTGTGTGTGTGTATTCTTGTGACAATGGGTGCAGTTGAGGAGTTGTGGAATACCCAAGATCCAAAGTAGGAGTGCTCTTTCGGACAGCAAGGGCTGAAGCCTCAGAGTCAGTTTTTTCCCCCATGGCAACCTATCACTGTACTTCTCAACTAACTAATGAATAGGCTTCTTCTAGACTTGGTAGAGGAGAAGTAGCTAGAACACGACTACTAACGTGATCTAAATTATGATCAAGGCCAGCAACAAAGATATACACCCTGTCTTGTGCGATACGCTCACTGTACTTTTCAAGATCAGCAACACATCATATCATTTGGCCTTTGGTAATCAAGCTCCGTAAAAATTGAATTCAACTCATCATATTCTGCTAAAGGCCGACCACCTTGACGTAATTGGAAAGACTTCTTCATCAATTCATAAATTTGAGAAGAGTCAAAAATATCAAAATGGTGCAACCCACTCATCATAGCTAGGATCATCTTCCGCTAGTGCAACCTTTTTTGCAGTAATAAAGCCCTTTTTTTTCTAACAATTTGCATCTCCAAAATCTTAGACCAGACACGATAGTTAGTACAATCCAATTTGTGCAAAAATTAGTTCCTAATCTATAGGGATTTTATTCTGCTATTGTATAGATTCTACTATTGTATAGGGATTTTATATTGTATAGGATTTTATTTCCTTCTGCATATACTAGGATTACCTTGTATAAATAGAGATGTAGTAGTCTTGCAATTCAATTCAATACAATAGACCTTAGGAGATAACCGTACTATAGAAGACATTGCTTATGTTGTAGGATTGATAAGTCAATACATGCATGATCCTCATGATTATCGCATAGAGGCAATTTTTCGCATTTTAAGATATTTGAAATCTACTCCAATAAAGAACTTCTCTTCTTTAAACATGGCCACCTAAAGGTAGAAGTTTCTACAAATGTAGACTATGTTGGATCTCTTGATAACAAAAGATCAACAACTGATTAGGTATTTGTAGATGGAAGCAAATATAGAGTTATACCACAAGCATTTGTGAGTTGTTATGGTTGAAAAAGGCTATGGAAGAATGTTAATTATCAAGAGGAGACCATCTATCCTTGCTTTGCGATAAAAAGGTTGCCATTAGTATAGCTAATGCTCCAGATAATATGATTGAACGAAACTTGTGGGGATTGATTGAAATTTCATTAAAGAGAAGATAACCAATGGACTTTTAAATGTTTCATGTGTGAATCTAGGAAAATTATCGATGTATTTACTAATGGACTTAGTACTAAGTTATTCCATAGTTTAGTTTGCAAGTTGGGTATGTATCACATCCACACATCAACTTGAGGGAGAGGATTGACTAGTATCTAAGAAATTATAAAAGAGATCATTACATTTTTTTATTAATGCTTGATTAAATGATTCTATTATTTAGAGCAAGATACAGATATCTAAATAGAATTTGTAAATGGATATGTGCAAGAGATCAAAATCTTTTATCCTTCAATATTTCTCTTCTATTCACTGACAAAAATACTTCAATTAAATGCTCAAATCTTCATGAACTCATCTAGCAACAAACAAAAAGGAAAAACTCAAGTACTAACGATAAATATCATGATACATAGAAACTATAATGATTGTCCTTCTTTTCTACTTGAAAATCAAATTATAAAAGAATGATCACTACACTCTTGCGCTAAATTATAACATGGAAAAAATTATCTTGCATCATTCTCTTATGTCTCAAGTATAAGTTATTCAACTTATGCATGGTTTACATCGTATTGCTCAAGACATTAAAATGGTAAAGTTGGCACCTATAGGACAATACACCATAAGAGAACTACAAAACCTAACTGCTTTGAAATTTAATTGTGTTGCAATACTAGCTGAATAAACCATATAGGAAATAATTATATGACCTAATAACAAGTCAATCTCGATCATAACAGTAAAAAAGAACTGAGAATTAGTTACGTTTGATTTCCAACAAATACAACTATTACATCAATTGCAATAATGATCAAATACAAAATATGGGCCAAGAAATATTCAAAGCTTCTTAAGGATTAGATGCAACATCTATTTAGGACTTCTTATGTTTGACAACAATAATATTTCTTTATTATAATTTCCTTTCTTATTGTAGGCGTCATTGATTTTGGGATATTCTCCACTACCATAAGCATCCGGACAAAGCAAAATGAGTTATAATTTTTCATATGCTAGTTACATTGAAATTTCTAATCAGTTGCTACTTAAAAGATCTCCTTTAAAACTAAGTTGCTAGTTTCTTTCTACTTTTTTGGGCTGCCCTTATTCTATTCATTTAATGTCATACATTATTGTTGAAGCTGCAAAGCCTGGACTACTTGTTTATATGCTTTTATCAGCTCTAACTGAATATAATCTAATAATGATGAATCCCCAAATATTCCATGCAAATAATTGACGAAAAAAGTGAGATTTTTAGTCTACATGCTATGAACCAGAAAAATAGTGATTAACACGTTATGGGTTAGTTCATTGAATGAAAGAATGGAAAAAAAACCTGATAAAACCTCGAATGTATAACTGTTCAGAAAGTTGCATAGCCATTTGAGGCCCAAAGCCCATTGCACTTGAAGCAATCTGAAGAAATCAGAATATGTAATTAGGACTGCAGATCCAAAGAAACTCCAATTCTTTCTTGAGATTAAATAACATTTGTAAGGATACATGAAGAGGGAGAGGGCATGGGTCCATGGGCGAGATAGAGATGGCAATAATCCTTCATCAACATTGTCTCCATTAAATCCAAATAAAACATTTGATAATGCATAGAAACGTGATAAACAATCCATATTGGAACATTATTTTTTTCAGTTAATCATGTACAGACTCATTCAGTAAGTAAGCCAAGTGACATAGGGAAAAGCCTACAATCAAAATTTAGGTGAAAGAGAGAGCAGGAAGTAGAAATAAGGTGAAAGAAACAACAAGAATAGAAAGTGAAAATTATGAAGATCTTTTAATCAACAATAATCTTATGTTGCAACAAAGATAGCCCTTCTATTCACAATAGTTTAATAGCCCTTCTATTCATAATAGTTTAAACTTATTCCTAAAATCAAAATTAGTAATTAATTATAGAGTATAACTACGAAGCACATAAAATATAGTACACACCAATCATAAAACATAGCAGAACGCCTACAATCAAAACTTTAAGGGAAGGATAGAAAGAAATCAGGAAGTAGAAAGAAGGAGAAAGAAAGAATAAGAATAGGAAGTAAAAAGTCTGAAAATTTATTAATCAACAATAATCTTATGCTAACAACAAAGAAAGCCTCCTACTCATAATAGTTTAAACTAATTCCTAAACACGGTAGGAGTATATAGACTATAACCACTAAATACTTAAGATTATAGTAGAAAACAACCGTAAAAACCACTTTAACCTCGAAAGGGAACAACTAAAATCTAGGGTTATTCCTATCATGCTTGAACAAAATCTCAGATTAGATATTCCCCCTAGTGGGAATGCATTTGCCTCAAGAGTGAGAATGTAGAAACCAGTCAAACATTCAGGATCTAAGGCTCAAAAAGTCTGTCTTGAGCGTCCAGTCAAGTAATGTTCATGACAAATGCATATAATGATTAATTACTTGAATTAAGTTCTTAGCTCTATTATGCACATTAATAATAGGTTCAGATAAACACTATTTGTTGCAAGTTTACAACTAATCTTAGAATGCTGATCACGGACATATTATGCAAAATATTTTATAGGCTTAGGAATCTAGGCATCAAGGGGTAAAGAAAAAGGGACCTTTTGCACTAGACTTGTTCGTAACATCTTTTTAAACAAATTGAATAACAGACACAAGATACCAAACTCCATCTTTCTTTCCCAAAATTTTCTAGCAAACCTATGCATAACATTGTTTTAAACAAACTCAATAATAGACACAAGATACCAAACGCCATCTTTCTTTCACAAAATACCCCTTAGATAATCACCCTAACTAGGATTAACAACTTCCCTTTGGTCATCAGTTTCCAAAAAAGCAATAAACTCTAGAGTTAACAACTTAAGTTTCGTTATCAGTTTTTGAAATAAAATTAAGTGTAGAGTGATTGGGTTCTCTTAACTCAAACTCACTAGAAACTGTATTAATATATAGTAGACTCACAACCTTATTTAGTTACATGGTAAAAGACTAAATTACCCTTATATTTAAAAATCCTCAAGCTGATGCATATACATTATCAATGCCTAACTTGATACAAAAAGAGGAGATTCTCAAACCTCTTAGGACATAGTAAAGAGATTAGTTAACTGGTATGCTAAGATCATAAATTCCATAACCAACTATGTAATTATCTTCTCTCGAATAAACTAACAATCTACATCTTTGTGCTTTGTCCTTTCATGATAAACTAGATGCCATGTGTCATTTAAGTATCACATATTAGCTTTAAAGGTTTGGTTCCTAAAGGTGTTGAAGAGAATTGTGAAGAAAATTTCTTTATTTCCCTCTTACTTCCTTTTGGTTACAATGCACTAGAATATACAAAATAAATCTTAGATATAGAAGAAATCGAGAAAATCTTAACTAAAATCCCACAAATTAAGGGATATCATTAACACCCCCAATATCTATCAAACAATAATAATATTTACAGCTAATATACATCTCGACACTCTCCCTCAAGCTGAGGAATAGATATCTTCCATTCCAGCTTGGAAACATTATCATAAAAATTCGCGTTGTTCAACCCTTTGGTGAGAACGTCCCCTGTTGGAAGATAAGATAGGCATACTAGTCCCTCCTCCAACTTCTCTTTGATAAAATGCCTATCAATCTCGATATTGCTTAGTCCTATCATGTTGTATAGGATTATGAGCAATGTTGATAGCATATTTGTTATCACAATAGAGTTTCATAGGACCATTCCACTTGACTCTTGTTACAGAATATAGAAGCTGATATAGTTGTTACAAACTATGACGTAATCATAAGGATTATACAACTAAGGTAAATAACATATTCATAGGGATTATAGCATAATCATAGGGATTACCTTCATAGTTTAGCCTATGTATTTATGTATAAATACTTATATTATTCTAATAGAAAATACCAAAAACTCCTCTTCGTCATTCTTCTTATTCTTCATGGTATCAAAGCCAATGAAGATCTTGACCTACCGTTTGCCCTAGAAAGGGGCCTATCATTTAAGCAACTGGAGAAGGACTTGAAGTCTGCACGAACCAAGTGGCCTAGCAGTATTGTTTGCCCCAAGAGGGGGCTTATTTGAACTCAATCAGAAGTCCAGCCCTAATGAGGATTGTTTACATACCTCTCCAAATTTTCCAAGTAAAAAAAGACTCACATGTAAGAGAAAGTGTTGAGAATACCCACATGTGAGTGTCCCACATCCAAGAAAGAGGGGAACGATGACTAACATATAAGCCTAGTGGGCTACTCCACCTACTACCAAGTAGTTTTAGGATGGAACCTCACTTGGGCTTTTATGTGGTCTAACACAAACCTTGAGCAATTGCTTCGAATTCTGATTCGGTAGATGATCAAGCTACGACATGATGCTTTTTACTCCTCCATGTTATAAGATTACCTCCAAGGACATATAGTATCCGGTAGTTGATCGTTTATCCACTATAGATCCTTCTTAATCTGCATCAGTGTAGACTTCAAGGGTAAGATTCTTTTGTCTTTTGAACAGGATTCCTATTCCTAGATTTCCTTTCAAATATTGTAACACTCTATAAGAGGCTTTTAGATGTGACTCTCGAATCATGCATGAACTGATTGATTACAGTTACAGAGTATGCTATGTTTGGTCGCGTATGCGCAAGGTAGATGAGCCTCCTTACTAGCCTCTAGTACATTTTTCTATCCACAGGAGGTTCTTCTTTGGCTTCTCCAAGTTTTTTATTAGCTTCTATTGGTGTAGATATTGGCTTACATCTAGTTTTCGCTGTCTCCTTCAACAAATCAACCATATATTTTGCTGGGATATGAAAATCCCCTTTCTGGAGTTTGTCACCTCAATACCAAGAAAGTACTTCAGTCTCCAAAAACTCCTACAAGAAACTTTTTTCGTCTTCAACTAATATTTCCATGTTAAGAAAACTGACTCTCAGTCATGGATTATAGACTCTGGAGCATCAAATCACGTGACAGGAGATCCCACAATCTTCAAAACCTACTCTCCATGTAGTGGTAATAATACAATGAGAATTGCAGCTGGCACCTCACCAAAATTGCTAGTACCGGATCTATTTGTTTGACCAAAGATATCATCCAAAAAATTGTCTTATTTGTGCCAAAGCTTGATTGTAATCTACTTTCCATCAGCCAAATCACAAAGGATCTCAATTGTGTTGCTAAATTCTTGCCTAATCTATGTGTTTTTCAGGTTTTAGGATCGGAGAAGATTATTGGCAGTGTTGAATTGTGTGCAGGCCTCTATCTCCTACAAGTCGGCACCTCCAAAGAAGGGAGACAGAAAAGTTCACCTCCTGCGTCTATCCTTGATAAAAATGAGTGTAGTGTTGAAATATTGTGGCATTACCGCCCAGGTCATCCAAATTTCTTGTACTTGAGGAAACTTTTTCCTACAATAAAAATAAAAAATTTCCAAACTACGAGATTTCTAAATTCCTCTTGTTTTAGAAACCACTAGATTGAGAGCTGGGAAACAAAGGAAACCAGAAGAAGACTTGCAGTTCAACCCACATAGCTTTAAATAATCAAGAAAAGTTGCATAATTGAGGAAATTCAATAGTGAAGATATTTTCAAGTTTAAAAAACTAATGGGTCAACTAAGTAAAAAATCACATTCGAGTTCATTAGCCCTATCAGGTAACCTCTCTCTAGGTTTGACAAGCTCGATAAATATTGTGTTTTATTCATTTCTATTTTCAATTAATCCTTGTTCTCACAAATTTCCTTTTTTCATTTATTATTGGTAACAAATTCAGGCACCACAGACCATATGACCCACTCATCCAATCAATTTAGAACTTACAATCCTGATCCAAGTAATAGAAAAGTTATTATTGTCGGTGGGTCCCTTATCATTGTTGCTAGCATAAGAGACATGCAATTTACCCCATCAATCTTATTAGAAAGTATAAACCGACCATAGACGTGAACTAAACAGCCACTTTTTATCCTTCCTTTTGTGAATTTCAAGACCAAGTTTTGGAGAAGAGGATTAGACTTGATAAGGAAAAGGATGTACTATACTATTTCAAACCAATCATCTATTAGCAATAATAATCTTTGTAAATTTTATCATCATTAAAAAGGGATGTCATTTTGTTTCATCATTTCCATTGGGGTCGTCCATTGTTTACAACTTTAATGATCATGTTTCCTTCACTTTCTAAAGAGATAGATGTAACAAATTTTCATTGTGATAGGCTTGAGTGTACCAAATACAGCTGTATGTCTTTTTTCCAATTACCAATATGAGAACTTCTATTCATAAGGGAATCTAGGGTACTTCTTTTATCCCTAATATCACTAGTGCTAGATGGTTTGTAGCTTTATAACTACAATCATGTCATATGAATTTTCTTGTTGAAAAATAAATAAAATGTAACATTTTTCCTAGTTTTCATTCTATGAAACAAAATCAAATTGGTATTAAAGTTAAGCACTTTTTATCTGACAATGCAAAAGAATTTTAGCCAAATTTTGACATCATATTTTCAAAAAGAAGGCATTATTAATGAATCATTTTGTCTCTACACACCCCAACAAAATGGAATGGTTAAAAGGAAAAATAGTCATCTTTTAAACCCCACTAGAGCACTCCTATTTCGTCATTAATGTACCAAAACATTATTGGGGGGAAGCTATTCTTACATTTGCACACATAATAAGATGCCATCAAATGTTTTAGGTTCCAAAACTCCTTTAGCTTGTCTTTCTCAATTTTATCCAAAATGCCAGAACTTATAATGATCTTATTCTTAGGATTATTTTCATGTTCATGGTCCTCAATAGGGAAAATTGGAGCCGAAAGCAATCAAATGTGTCTTCTAGGATATTCACCTAGTCAAAAGGGCTATAAATGTTACCATCCACCTTCGAGGAAAATTAATGTAGATGCTAATGTAACAATTGTCGAAGATGTACCCTATTATTCCCAACCTTATCTTCAAGGCGGGTTTGTATCTAGGGAAGATAAGGATAGAGAGAACAACCTAGAATATTTGTTTGACATCTCTCTCTTACCATCAACATCATTTCTACGGTAGAATCATCTGTGTCAAATAGGGAACCTAATCCTATTGAGTCTATGATGAATGATTAATTTTGATACAAATATTACCACTAATAAAAGGAGATTCGAGATGGTGTATTCGAGAAAGCCAGTTGACAGTCTTGACTCAAATTCAATCAATTTAGTTCACTCTATCAATAACCAAACTAGTAAAATAGATAGAGTATTTTTGCCTAACAACTACAAGCTTTTCATCCTAGAAGAAATACTGGGTGTCCCTTTTGATTCTAATAAATGCCTAACCTAAAAGCATCATAGTGAACGTTAAACGCCTTGTAAGTACTAGTGCTTTAGTAATTTTCTCCTTAATGTCTCTAAAAGCTTGAGAAGTAGATACGGGGATCTATCAATTTGAGCCGAAGAGATTCGTCTAATCTCAGGTTGGACGGGACTCACCAATTTGTATACTATCACAATATCCTTGGGAAAGAAGATAACCTATGTGACCCTATTAGGAGGCCCACTAATTGCAAGTAATATGGTTAATGTCCACTTGATATCCTTTTACCCTATCAAAATGTTAGTAAACCATACATGAAAAGAGTTTCACAATAAACTTTAGCCCTCATGAGTTTATCTTATAAAATTCTCTTTGTTATAAAACAAATCTCTCTGAAAAATGCTTAAACAAATGAATGAAATAATCAAACTAGCTAGAATAAATATCTTCACAAAAGCAAGGATCCTCTTCACAAGTGGAAAATATCTCCAAGGCTTTCTAACCTTTAGAAGATTCACCGTGTTTAAACCAGAAGGACGACTTTTGCTTTCTTGTTTATGTGATATATCAACTACTTGTAATATTCCATCCTGCATTACGAGCTTCTGAAACATTAAGGCCACCTACAATAGTGGAAATATGAAGCCAACTTTACTTTGTGAACAAAAGCTAACTGTGAATCCCAACTTAAGGAAAAGATGATCTCACATCAAAATCAAAAATCTTCTGACGATCCCATTCCAACTGAAGTTCGTACCCATCTATTAATATGAACGGATGCAAAACCCAAAACTTTTCTGGCTTGAACATATTGATTTGCATATAGCGTTCAACGCAAAACCCAAGGGTAGGAGTTTGACATGGACCATACCTGAAAAAGTAAGTATTTCACCTGAATCAGTAAAAAAAATACAATAAATATTATGCATCTTTGCTAAATACTAGTTCAATTTTGTCAAATGAATAACTAGAACTAAAAACAATCAGCAAGGTCCAAAAAGAATTTCGTAGATGGAGAACAAGGACATGCATAAATCTACTTGCATTAGGATATCAAAACTTCAATGAAAAAGGTTGTGTAAGATTACTATTGAAGCATGGTTATTATTGAAGCATGGTAATATTAATCCATTGTCGAGGTGGTTCACGCATGAAAATAGTTTATCCATTAAGTAGGAAGCAACATATCAGACCACTTTTAAATTGTTAATGCATTAGACTTGCAAAAAAAATTTGTAGTACCACAAATGTCATATCACTACCAAAAGATCTAAGGTGAGAAGGTCAAAAAGACATTGGCTACTATTATCACACTCTTAGAATCTTATTCTAAACCAATCATCTAGGGTTAGATAAAAGAGTAGACATTCGATGTAGTGCAAAATGATAACATATTGCCAGTGTGAATTGAAGCTGCTATTCAATACAAGTTAATAACAACAAAAATATGCATCAAGTAAAACCACTTTTCACTTTTTTATGTAAATGATTTTTTGAACCAAAAGGCCGAACAAAGATGACGAGCAGCATATCTAGAGAGATAATACACATGCTTTGTCACCATACATCTACTTTCTTGCATGTAATAGGAAATCAAAGTCATAATTACCATTTGTAAACCCATATGAGAATACAAACATATAGAGGTTTGCTAATTTGAGAATCGTAATGTAACTAGCATAAGTTTTGGAGAACAAATGACAGTTATAGTAAATATGAGCATATTGAATAGCAACTACAACATAAGTGAGAAGAAATAACCTACGAGATCACTCCAGAATCAAGATTCCCATATTTTCCTTGGAAATAATTAGTTTGAAATCGTGTAAATGCAACACCAACTTTCAAATCTATCTCCTGTCGAGCATCAACAGCCAATGCCTCATCTTTGTTCGGCTCAACAAGGTTGTCCATAGCCTTCAAAATGTCTTTCTCAGTAATGGATGAAAACCGTGCACGATGGACCCTTCTTTTAGCATCATTTAAATGAAAACCAGTAGATTCAATAACTGGAAAGGAAAATAGTTCATAGAGATAGTGGTGGTTAGAAATGTTAAAATTATAATTTAGTTTCTTTCTTTGAATTTTCACCCAACCATTGTCAATATCGTAATTTATAGAATAATTTTGAATTAATTAAGAAGAAACAAAAGTTATACAAATGACCATCATTTGTAATAATAAGGAAATTATTAAACCAAAAAACTGTGGATAATAGGTGGCAATTCTTCATACTTATCTTAGCTTTATCAAGCATAGTAAAGCAACTCAATAGCACTTAAAAACCAAATGCATAGAAATGTTTTAATTCTGAATAAGAAAACATAAGGCCTTATACTTGTTCTCCCCAAGGAAACTAATTACTCATCATAATGCTGACTAATAAAATATTATTGCCTGCCCTGCCAATTTTGTTTCACAGGAATGAAAGTTGTACTATGTGGATGCTCTTTTCAACAAAGAATTTTCATAACATATTAACGTATACAATTACAAAGAATATGGATATGGTCAAGTATGGTAATCACATGCTTTATTGTTTTCAATTGAAAAGTATTAACAAAATCCCAAATTAACAATAGTAGGTCCTATTCCTAATCACTCTGTAGTTCTGCTTCCTTAGTAAAACATCATAGAAACAATATTAGCTTTACTCTTTGTTGTTCTACTTTCATTCTAACTACCTTTCCCTTAATCAAAACATGGTTACATGTACCTAAATCTTCTTATTTCATAAAAAACAGATCCTTCACTATGAACTTGTATTGTGAGATCAATCTCATATTATCACCAAAATCAATTATGCATTCCATATAACATCTATAATAAACTCGAACCATGCTTGTCAATAAATTGAACATTATGAATGGTTTCTACAATTCGCCCAATATTATTTTAGGTTTTGTTTTACAATACGAGAAACTTCATTTCATCCATATTATGCATAACAATCTACGAGTCTTAACTAACTCAAAAACTTAATCTACCCATCACAATCCACATCTTGAAACTTGCATGAGTAACTAGAGTTAATCAAGTGGGTTTGGTTATAGTTGGACCATATTTCTCCATTAACTTATGTTACTCATAGTATGTTTGCAACTAAGGTTACAGGCATGATTACAAGGATCTCATTTAGTTTCTAACTTAATTAGGCACTTAATAGTCAGTATATATATGTACCTCCATTCATTATTTATTATGTTAGGAAATATCAATATTAGATCTTAGGAAATATCTATATTAGGGAGAGTATGATCTCCCTCTATTGTGTGATATCTTTTCCTCATGTAATTACCTCTATAAAGGATACAAGGGTCTTGAGTTTGTATCAAGCTCTCAGTAAATATTCTTTGAATTTTTACATGTTCTCAGAACCTAGATTCCAAACCTCAAGACCATCTTTACCGTAAAACCCTAACACCTTCGAACCTATCCAAAATACTTAACTCCACTTACCAAAACAAAAATCCAAACCCACAAAAGCAACCAGGAGGTGACAGCGACCACTAGAGTACCGACAATGTCGCCAGAAAGCCACCCACAAGTTGACACATGGGCATCATGCTCCATCTTCTATCAACCACCGACGACGACAGCTGGTTGGTTTAGCTCGCCTCTTTGTCCTGAATGGAGTTTTGGTCTTGCTTTGTGTCAAAATTAACCAAAAAATGAGTATTTTGATAATAATAATGTCTTTTGTACGTTTCAAAATATCGTTAGTAGTGTTTCTAGTGTTCGTTTAGCCAGAAAATTCGTCCAACATACCTAGGAGACATCAAATTTCAGTAGCAAATCATTGACAGGTGTTCCAACAATGGGTTCCTCAACTTTGTGAATCACCAAGCAATGTTTGAAAGGTAGTAGATATTCTTTTTGGCCTAAGAATGTAGAATTGTTCTTTAGAGGTCAGAGAAAGTTATCCCATCTTACATCTGATCCCCCAACTGATCAGAAAATACTGAAAATTTGGCAAGGTGTTGATGCACAATTACTACATATTCTTTTTGATTCTTTGGAACTTGAAATCTCAATCTTGTTCTCTCATTTTAGCACTTGTAAATAAGCTTGGGACTATGTTTAGTTTCTTCACTCTAGTAATATGTTGCGCATGTATGATATTTCTGTTGAGTTATTTAAGTCCAAACAGAAGGGAAGTTTGATTAAATACTTTGGGAAAGTGAAACGTGCATTTGAGGAGTTAAATTCTCTATTACTGATCACATCTTATATTAAGGAGATGTCAAAAAGAGCAATTGATGACTATGACGTTTTTGGCTAGATTTAAACCTGAGTTTGAGCCTGTGTGAGCACAAATCTTGGGAGGAGTAAAATTTTCATCCTTAGTTGAAGTACAGTCTTATAGTCTAGACTCTCTTGCTCTATAACTAAGGCGAATCCACTAAAGAATAACTTCAATCAGTCAACACTTGCAGCACAATCTGATTCACAAGTTAGAGGAAGCCATGGGGGAAGTCAAGGAGGATGTGGTAGTCTTGGTGGTCGAGGAGGACATGACAGAGGCTCACAACTCCATTGCACACAATGTGATAAAGGTGGACGTGATTAAAAGTCTTGTCGGGATAAAATTCCTCATTTGTGAGCTACTTATATTACATCTCTTGAAGAACGTTCTTTGGCTACAACTTAACCGTCTGTTACATTATCTCAAAATGAGTATTCTAAGTTTTTGCAGTACTAGTTAGCTCAACAAACATCGTTTTCCTCTATAGCATCTGTGGCACATTAGGGTAACGAAATCGCCTATGATTCAGCTATCCCTATAAAACAATCATAGGTAATAAATTTTGGTGCCACTAATCACATTTCAAGTAAAATAACCAACTTTAACCATATCATTCCTTTGCCTACCTCTCATAATGATTAACTTACAATTGTTGGTGGATCTAATGCAACCATTAAAGGTGTCGGACCCTCTCATCCTTGTTCTTCCCTCACATTACCCTCTACATTATTTGTACCAAACTTTCCTTTCAATCTTATGTCTGTGAGCAAATTGACTAAACAACTAAATTGTTTTGCACGTTTCTACCCTGATTTCTCTCATATAACTTGGTTATCTAATGCGAGATCGTTCAAAGTTATTCTCTATATTATGTTCTTTCTATACTAAAATTCAAAATCAGTTTAATACCCGAATTAATAGTCTTTATAGTGATAATGCTAAAGAATATTTCTCTAGCTCATTCTCCAACTACTTGAAAAATCAAGGTATTCAACATTAATCTTCCTTCCCACACACACACTCCTCAACAAAATGGGATAGCTGAGTGAAAAATCCAACATATTGTTGAAACAACTCGTACCATGTTAATCCACATGAATGTACCTAAAAGTTTTGGGGAAGATGTACTCACTATATGTTTTCTTATCAATCAAATGTCATCTTCTATGTTAACGGGTAACTCCATTCTCAGTTCTCTTTCCCTATCAAGATCCTTTTTCCATTAATCCTCAAGTATTCAGATGTGTTTGTTTTGCTCTAAATTAGATCCAAAAGCTACAAAGTGCATTTTTCCTGGAAACTATCGTTTGCAAAAAGGGTATAAATGTTTCAACCCCTCGTCAAATCTTTTTTTTTTGTCTGTTGATGTTACATTCTTTGAAGAAACATTGCACATTTCTGATGCCTAGTTTATCTCTACTGACACTGATGAATGTCTACCAATTTCCTTTGTTCCTTCCCAAACAACTCCCAATTATGATGCTCCTGATACTAATGCTACTCCTTTGGAACGTTTATCTCATCTTGAATTGCAGGTTTATAATCAACGCACTCATCATGAAGTACAACTACACGATTCACGCTCGTCGCCATTGTCTTCTCCGTCTGCAACTCTATCATATGATGATCTTGATTGGCCCATTGCTCTCTGTAACGGAAGGTCTTGTACATCTCACCGTATTTCAAACTTTGTTTCTTATAACTCGTTATCATCGTCATATGCTGCTTTTGTATCCACTTTTTCTTCTATACCTATACCTACATCTGTTTCAAAGACTTTAGATCATCCTGGATGGAAACATGCCATGGAAGAAGAGATGTTGGCTTTGCAAGGTAATAATACATGGGACTTAGTTCCTCTTCCACATGGGCAGACAATTATGGGTTGTTGTTGAGTGTTCAATGTTAAGGTCAATTCTGATGGTACAGTTAATCGTTCAAAAACTCATTTGCTAGCTAAGGGTTATACACAGGTGGATGGTATGGATTATACTGAAAACTTTTCTCCTGAAGCCAAATTGACATCCGTTCAAGTTTTCATTGCATTGGCAGCCACCCATGATTGGCCTCTTCATCAACTCGACGTAAAAAATGCTTTCCTTCATGGTGATCTTAAGGAGACTATTTTAATGGAGCAACCACCAGGGTTTGTTGCTCAGGGGGAGATTAATCTAGTGTGTCACCTTAACAACTCTTTGTATGGTCTAAAACAGTCACCGAGAGCTTAGTTTGGGCACATTAGTACAATGGTTATGGAGTTTGGTCTGCATCGATGTGGTGTTGATCACCCTGTGTTTTATCGTCACTTTAAGGTTGGTAAAATTCTTTTGATCTTTTATGATGATATTGTTGTTACTGGAGATGATAAAGTAGGAATCCAGCCTTTAAAGTCATTCCTACAAACTAGATTTCAAACAAGGGATCTTGGTTTACTAAAATATTTTCTGGGTATTGAGATAGCAAGGTTGAAGATGGCGATTTGTCTATCTCAAAGAAAGTATGCCCTTGATCTTCTATAGGAAACAGGTCTGTTGGGAACAAAGCCAGTTGATAGCCCAAACTTAATGCTGATAAAGGAGGGCTGTTGGAAGATCCACGTTTTTTTAACGTATTGTCTATTGTTTCTTTCAACCGTTTTCAAAAACTTTTTTTCTCACTGATATATCGAAAACAGACTCTCTACTAGTTAAGAGTAAGGTTATGTACTTCCGTACCTTCACAAACCCTACATATCAATAAAATTCCTACTAGGACATTGTTTTTTTCTAAGACTAACCAAAAATCTTCCGTTGACTATTGTATCTTTATTGGAGGAAATATGGTCTCGTGAAAAAGCAAAAAGCAAAATATTGTGTCTAGCCCTAAGACAAAATCTTAATATGGAGCTATAGCAAGAACAACATGTGAGGCAATGTGGATATATCAACTATTAACTAAAATTGGCCATAAAGACTTAATACCAACAAAGTTATAGTGTGAAAACCAAGTTGCTCTACATATTGCTTCTAATTTTATGTTTCATATACGAACTAAATATATAATAAAAAAAATACAACAACACTCCATCTCTACAAAATATGTGAAAATTGGAGAACTTGGAAATATTTTCACAAAAGCTCTAAGTGGAGTTTGGGTTAGTTACATTTGTTCTAAGCTAGACATGATTAATATTTATGCTCCAGCTTAAAGAGGAGTGTTGCAAATTGTATATCTACAGTTGTTACAGATTGCATATCTAAAGCTATTGATTGTATAGGTTACAAAATTACAAGATCCTATTTGGTTTCTTACCTAATTAGGCATTGAATAGTTAGTATATATATATATAATATATGTACCTCCATTCACTATATAATATAAAAAACAATAGAAACATTCTATGGTCAGTTAAGTTATGTATTTAAGATTTAAACAAGTACTTCAATGATTTTAATAGACTCCATAACAATTTCCTGTTTGCAATATTCTTATCAGTAAAGGATATATAAGCTAGTGAAGCTTCTTGCTCACGTACAAACTAAAGTTGCATAACATCAAGTAGAAGAAAGATATATGCAATTCTTACACAAATCCTAGGCACTGAATTAAGTACTATGACCCTAAAAGATGGCATAACTATAGAAGCTGCTAAAGATTACATATCAAAAAATGCTAGATTCTCACTATGCCAAACAAAATAACATTCAAAATTTGCACCAAACTATCTAAAATAAATCTGCTTGCCTTCAAAGCATATATTCTCTCCTTCACGATCACAGTCCAACCATAATACTAAGTGACTACATCCACGAGCTTCCTGACTTAAATGCCTGCAAACATGTGCCTTTATACCAATAAAATAATCAGAGTTTGTAAATGTACATAAGTGTTTAATAAAACAAAAAGTAGAGTGATCTAAAAGAATTTAAAATTTACAAAAAGAAAAATATAATAGGGCAAATCAATCAATGTCAATCTCAATCTCTAATCTAGTGGAATGAAGAGTGAGAGTTTTGCCCTAAAGAGTACAATTTGTGTGAGTTTTAGGTCACACTTGTGTGACCATTTATTGTCACCGCCAACTTGAAGAGTGGTTTTGTTAGCTTGACCAACCCCTAGAATCGGACCACCAAAAAGTCTGCAAGTGAGACTTTCTACTTGTCTCTAGCGCACCAACATGTGTTGTTGTTCCTTTCACTGAAAATTTCTCCGATCACCTCTTATTGGCTCACTTGGTTCTCTACAATTCATATTTGTGGTCAATTCCGTCAGAATATATGATCAATAGAATTTGACCAAATCTTGTGTGTTAATAGAACACCAAATGGTCTACTCCACATTGCTTGAGACCAAATTTCCTCATAACTAAACTAAATCGTCCAAACCATGCTCCAAGAGATCATTTTAAATCATATAAAGATTTCTTCAATAGACATACTTTCTCAGACTCCGCTTGAGCAAAAAACCCCATAAGTTGCTCCATATTGATTGTTTCTTCTACATCACCATGCAGGAATGCATTTTTTATATCAAGTTGGTAGAGAGGCCAAGAATAAGTTACAACTAAGGATATAAAAATAAGAACTGACGCCATTTTTGCCACAAGAGAAAGGTTTCAGAATAATCAATATTGTAGACTTGTGTATCCTTTAGCAACAAGGCAAGCCTCGAGTCATTCGATAGATCCATAACAAGTCTTAATAGTATATACCCATCGACAACCACCAATTGAGGTATCAAGAGGAGGAGTAACAAGCTACCAAGTGTAATTTGACCATAAAGCATTTATTTCCTCTTGCGTAGCTTGCTCCCACCCAGGGTTCTGTATAGCCTCTGTTATACTCTTAAGAATAGACAAAGAATTTAGAATTGATAAAAAAGAATAAAAGGAGGGGGGACACATGGTTATAAGAAACAAAATTAGAAATCAAATGATTGGCACAAGATCATTTACCTTTCCTTAAGGAAATAGGCCATTAAGTTCACGATTTTTTAGATCTGGAGACAAATTAAGCGTTGGAGGAGAGGGCTTATCCGGAAGTCTATCGACGAAGTCGTCAGGAATAAACTTGCAAATTTGATCAAGACAACTGAGGAAGATAAAGAGGATTAGAATATGGAGGTGAATTGTCTAAACTATTTGGCAAATTATCCAAAGAGTTGTTAAAAAGTGAGTGTAAACAATGATAGAAGCTTTTGACATCTTGACTCTCAAAAAAGTATTCAATGTTCTCAAAAAATGTCACATCGTGGATAACAATAGAATGAGGGAGAAAGAAGACAAAACAATTCGATGATTTCGTTAGTTTCCTAACAAACATTAAGTTAAACAAAAATTTTGAAATATATAGTTGTTGGTAATGTCATTGAAGGATAAGGAAATATAGTGTCAACCGTACTTATACTAGTAGTGGAACCATTAGCAACAATAAGTTGGTGTTAAGTCTAGTACAGGGGTAATTTGATCAAAAAATTTTGGTTTACGTACAATATAGTCAGTGGCTCCTGAATCTATAACCCAAGGTTTAACAAGGGACGATATACAAGCTGTGTGATTACCTAAGTGAGCAAACGACGCAGTTGGTGTGATTGCTTGCTTGGTCAATTGATATTGGAGAAAAGTTGCGTATTCTTCCTTGTTTTCACTTGTTAAGGCAAAACCACTAAAAGCCTCCACAATATTAGCAAATTGAGAGAGCTTTGGACGCAACTCTAAGTTTAAGTCCCAACAATAGTCCCAAATATTCCCATCCTTGCCACAATGGTCGCATTTCCTTTGGCCTCCTCTGCCGCTTCCTCCACAACCACTATGATTACTCCAACCTCCATTACCTCTTCCACTATTGTGAATAGTTAGGGCAAACTTGTCACCACTTTCATGTGTTGGTCCATTCAAGGATCGAAATACTCGTGAATATATCTCAGCAAGCGATGGGAGTTTAGTGCCACCAAGTTTTTGGTTCATATTATAGTCCTAACCCAGCCAAGTATCTCAACACAAATAACTCTTCTCTTTCCTTCAAAAGTTGATCCTTATTTGTTATTATCGGCTGTGCTACTAAATGTTTCTAAAAATAGATTCTTTATTTATGAAAAATACTCGATGTGGTTCTTCTCTCACTACTTTCACTTGAACAATTCCACAAATAAATCATATATATGAGTAACGTTACTAGAAAATAAAAGTCTCACATAGCTCCTTTGCAGAGTTCACATGTTGACACATGTCAACAATATTTGGATCCATGGTATTCCAGAGGCTTGTCATTATTTGACTGTCATGTTGTTCCCACTTCTTATACACAGGTGACTTAACATCAAAAGTTGGATTCGTGAGATGCTCATACCCTCCTAAGCTATTAAGATATACAATGACTGCTTACTCCCAAGCAACACAATTTGTTCCATTCAATTTTTGATTTGTGATTGTTGAACCATAATGGGTGGTTGTCTTTCAACACTTTCAATTTTGAAGTCGCTCATGATGCAATCGATACAAAAAGACTTTAATGAAAATCAGAAGAACAATATTGTAAAAACACAAACTTCACATATCAACAACAATGCAACAACAAAAGAGGGACTGAAACCATCATGAGATACGACTATGACAGAACCAACGACTATGGTTAAACACACAAACTCAATTTCTAGCAATTAAAGGCAAAAAAATAAATCACCGACTATGGTTTAACACAAAAATAGTTTTCAACAATTAAAAACCAAAAAATACATCACCAACAAGTTATTAGAGTTGGTGCAACTCAGTCCATGGCAACAGGGTGTGGGGCACTCGCTAGTGTACCAACAGGTTCTTGAAGTTGGTGCAACTCAGTCCATGGCAACAAGGTGTGGGGCACTCGTTAGTGTACCAACAGGTTCTTGAAATTGGTGCAACTCAGTCCATGGCAACAAGGTGTGGGGCGCTAGTGTCACCTCTTCCTCTAACTTGGTCACTAGTGGCTGCTTGAGGTGTTTCTAAGGTTAGATTGTTAAGGTTAGCCTTTTTTTTAGAAAGAATTAAGGTGATAACAGTTGTGAGAGAATGGAGGAAAAGTCAAAGGCAGGATTAGAAAACTTGCTCCGATACCATGATATGAATTAAGAAGAGGGATTGTGAGAGTGTAGAAAATTAACAACTCCCACTTCCTTTATATGCTACATTATTTTATTCATATGAGGTAAGTTACAATTATAATACCTAAAAATATTCAATCAAATCACAATCATAATCCCTAACAATCCTCTTAATCAAATCATAATTTCTAACAGGGTTGAGGAAAGGTAATCTTATATCTTTATATCTTTTCACTCTTCATATTGGGGTAATAACAAGATTAACAAATCATAACATTAAACAAGAAAGGAAGTTCATATCTCACAATGAATGCAAGGCATTGAGAATATTCGACATATCATTTGTGAAAGATTTGTTGGTTCTTTGTGTAACTGAAGCAAACTCAATCAAGACCCTCATGAACTCTAAAAGTGTTTACATCATGTATGGTATTTCAATAAACATAAACAAGAGCCATCTAATATTATCAGTAAGGGCAACTATTTAAG
The DNA here is from genome assembly GCA_024703695.1 of Erythroxylum cataractarum. NCBI lineage: Eukaryota > Viridiplantae > Streptophyta > Magnoliopsida > Malpighiales > Erythroxylaceae > Erythroxylum > Erythroxylum cataractarum. The sequence goes on from JANJEY010000006.1 coordinate 34,044,998, forward strand.
TTGGTTCGTTCTCCTCAATCTCAAGGTTATAAACCAAGGATCCTCCTTTCAAGTGTGGCTTACCAATAACTATCAAGAGACTAACATTCAAGAATTTTCAGCTTCTATTTGATTCCTTTCATAAGAGAATATGCCATTGGAACAATAGATTTCTCTAATTTGATAGCAAAATAGAACTAATCAATTTTGTTCTCAATAGCATGAATATCTTTTGGCGTTCACACTTAATAGTTCCCAAAACCTAATCAAAGCTATAGAGAGACTTTTGAAGAACTTTCTCTGGCTTGGTAAGGATTTAAATTCTTCAAAAGCAAAAGTTTAGTGGTTTGACATATGCTTGCCTAAAGTTGCAGGAGGACTTGGTATTATTCCAATCAAATTAATGAATAAAGTGTTGATGGCTAAAGGAATTTGCATAATCTTTAAGGATGAAAGGGTCCTTTGAGTTAAACAGATTCATATACATTTCCTCAAAGGAGAAAGTTTTTAGAAAATGAAGAAAAAAATAAGCTGCTCTAGGACTATGAATCAGCTCATGAAATTGAGGGGCACAATGTTCATATAGGTGAAAAGCAAGTTTCGTAATGGGAAGTCTACTTGGTTTTGGTATGATAATTGGCGCAAGTGAGGCCTCCTCTACAAGATATCAAAGCTCTATCGTGTGAAATATATGATAGCAGATCAAGAATGGTTAACGAAATAGTCAAAGGTGATCATTGGTCTTATAAGAAAAGAGGCTTCACTAGAATTATTACGGACCAAATACAAGTAAAGAGGATTTTATAGAATGGATGAGGCATACATGAACTAAATTTACCAACAAATTTTGCTAAGGAATGATTGGATCATCAATGCAAAAGGTATCATGGTACAAGTCGACATGGTTTGAACAAAATCTCCCAAAGCTTGCATTTATTATGTGGTTAGCAGTTAAGGATAGGCTTAAAACCTTGGCAAGGTTAAAGGATGACACACAGAAACTAACTTTCAATTGCAATTTTTATAACCATCAATTAGATAGTGTGAACAGGTATTATATATAATCGAATTCAAGGTTTATGCAATGTTTATTATCAACATAATGAGTGGAAGGAAATCATGTTTACATTTGTAAATGTGAGAATCGACATGCAAATTATTTATAACACCATGAATACTAAAATTGCAACTTCAAAGAGTCCAAAGATTACTATAATAAGCAATTCTTTGACCACATGTTAACCATATTAATTTAGAATCCATAACCAAGTATAATGAAATAAAGAAGTAAATACCTTCGGGTTTGTCTCTAATTTACGAATTGGAGCTTCAAAAAGATCTTGAGGATCAGTTCTTGACCAATCTTGATACTTTCCAGGAAAATCTACACTAGATTTACGTAGCAAGGAAAAATATAAGTAACAAGAAAGTGAAAATAACAATTAAGGAAACCCGATATGGGTTATCAAACATAATAATGCATTATAGAAGCACATCAAATTGATGATACTCACAATTGAAACATATAAGACATACCGTTAAGGCACCATTCACATAGTCATAATGCAAGAAATTGCAAGTCATTTCTTCATTTGTTATATTAAGCATCAGCCTTCTTTATTATTTGTAGTTGAACCCCATACCAAAATTTATCATACACAAAACTTAGCATAATACTTTACCAACTTGTTTATTTATGTATATATCTTCGGAATAGCAATCATGAATTCCTCTATCTTGTTAGAAAGATGTAAGAACATTGAGTTAAATTTTTATCCCAAAGTTAAACAATCACAGTAAAAATTTTGAGCAAAAAAAACTTCTTGAATAACAACACTGTTAGAACTTCATCCCTAGATTATGATCCTAATAAATCTGTGGAAGACCAGTCAACCATCATTTTGAGAAACATTAAACCCCCATAAATCATTTGTTATATTAGAAAATGTTATAGTACTTTTCAAATATTTTCCTAACATCTTATGATAAAAGCTACCTCAAACAAATTTGAGACATTCGAATAGCAAATCCATCCATGTCATAACATGAGAAGATTGACATACAAATGAACAGGTAACTTTTTTCCCTCTTCCATCAAAATGTTCATCATAAGTGTACAGTGAAACAAAACCCAGAACTTCCAATTGTCAGAACCCTAAATGTAATAGTAGAAGTAGAAGAAGAAAAGTGCAGTTGAATTCCAATGAAAACCTGGTTGTCAAACGTCACGCATATAAAAGCAGCAGTAACAACAATAACAGCCAAACGCCCAAACCGTTTCAAGTTACCTGAAAACGTGCCCAATTACTGAAGTGACTCTAAAGCGCGCTTGAAATTTCATAAACATCCCATCAAATTCATGGACCTCAGTGGTTCCCTTTCTAGTAGACATCTGTAACACAAACAACCATATATTAGTTAAAGACTACTAGGCTATTAAAAGCTTACGAGGTAGAATGGGGTTCGGATACGCATACATATACCAAGAGAGAAAGATTAAAGAAAAGAAAAGAAAAGAAAAGAAAAAGAGGGATTACCTGGCCATGGGAGAGTACAGAAGCAATAGAGAGAGCGATACTAGGCTTCTCAGCTACCTGTGAAAACGAGAAGAGCAATTCGAATGTTAGTATGTTACAAAACCAGAAGAGGGATACATAATGAGACACGCATACCATGAGAACTCTTGGAGGAGCCATTTTTAGCTTCTCTAAGACTGTGATAAGGAAATTTGTAACAGTCAAGGTTTGCAAGACTTCTTCCTAATGTAGTTGTGTCGACAGCGAAAATAGAAAGAAGCTCCCTGCTTGCTTTTCTTATAATAACAAAAATTAGATATATTCATCGGATTCGACGTTTTAGGTAAAACCAAGGTAAAAAAGAGTAAATTCAACTTAAATCTCATTATTTATAGAATCTTTAAAATGAATTATAATACTTATAAAATATTCAAAACAAATTTTAATTGGACGAAAATTTGAACGCAATTAACGGGCTGTTTGGAACAGCACGAATTGAATTCAATGTGGTAACTGAATTCAATTCTCTTGTTTGGATGGTTGAGAATGACATGAATTGCATTCGTGGGTGAATTTAAACCCCACTTCCTTCATTAATTCAATTCACGCAGCAACACCCGTGAATTCAATTCCAAATCAACAGATCTCCTACGCAGCCCTAATCTTCAGCAGCCAAAACACAAGGTAGTTGCCCTCATCTTCAGCAGCCAAAGCACCCAAAAGCCAGCAGCAGTCGA
>JANJEY010000006.1:34097815-34114896 GCA_024703695.1 Erythroxylum cataractarum
TGATAGGAATCTCAGTAGTATGATCACATCATAATTTCCTTCATGCTATGTCATATATCATGGACTTCATTAATTTGTTTATTGATCAATATCAGTTCATAAATAATGAACATCAAATTAATGAAATATGCTTTTATTTATTTATTTATAAAGTCTGTACATAACTTTGTACAAAAAGCGCTAAAGGCGATTGCCTTTAGAGCACTACTCTAACAACATGTAAATACACTTGCTTTCCAGGGCATTATATTTACATAACTCCAACATATTAAACATGTTGATTTGGATGTTATGCTTCCGCTGCATTTTGATTTCGAAAAAAAGTTTTTGAAATCTACCATTTCACCAAATCTAGTATGCTTATGTTTTCAATATAATACTTTATGCCTTTATTTACTAATGTTAGAAGTGTCAAATGCAAATGCTAAGAAATGCATTTATTGTTCCGTTATTTTTTTTGATATAAAAGTTAAGTTTGGTATAGTTTAATAGAAATAAAGTTTCAACCTTAACAAAAAATTGCAATATATAGCAAGCTATAAATACTACCTTAGGTTATGTTTAGTTGAGTGATTATTAATGGAATGAAATGGAATATAATATTATTTCATCATTTAGGAGAGGTGTTTATAATAGAATGAAATAGAATAGGATGGAAAGAGAGAGTTTCATATTATATCATATTTCATCTTAAATAGTAAAAATAAGTTACTTCCGATTTGGAGGGTTTATAATAGAATATAAAATGATAAACAACATTTCACTATATTATATTATAAACTCTTATTCCAAACAACATTTTACTATATTACATTATGAACCCTTCCATTCATATCAAACAACAATTTTATAATATTACATCCATTTATATTACATTCTATTAATAAGTGTATGCCTAACCAAACATAATCTTAAGCCTAGCAAAGACTAAAAAGTGTAATGGTTTAGATTGTTTCATAATTTTTAAAAGGGTTTGCAAATTTCCTAATAATAGTAATATTTTAGTTCCCTCTTGCTTGTCATTTTCTTCTTAACAAGTTGAAATCTTTATATATTCATCCTAAAACTCACCCTTTTATGCCTCAACATTTTCTTGTTTTGGGACAACGTCAACGGTAGAGTCCCATGTTCTGGCATTAAGAGGCTTGGTAATTGTGAGAGAGGGAGAGGATTGTGAGAGAGGTCGTGGGTTCGAACCTTGGGAGGAGTAGCCTCTATTTGAGGTGATGTAATCCCCCTGGTAATGATGACCCATCCTTTGGATGCAGGTATCTCTGATACTGACTAGGATCAGACTCGGATTTACCCATCTATGAGTCTGAGTGAGTGACTCATAGGTCTCAGGTAGTCGGGCCAAGCCCGAACCCTGAGTTATAAAAAAAAAAGAGGCTTGGTAATTGTTCTTTTTCTGCAGCATGAAATGTGGCACAAAGAATGTTGTTTCCTTTGAAGTTTTTTCCCTTTAGTTTGTCTTTCTGTTTTGTTAAGCCTTTTTCAACTATTTGCTAAGCCTTTCAACAATCTAATTTGTGTCCATGTTTCTACCAGCTTATGCCATCTTATTTTTAATATTGTTAGTGATTTTCTTTACTTATACTTATTTTATAACTGTTATCTTACCACATTTTCATTTTATTGTTTGGTGATTCATTTTTGTCAATCTGTTGCTTTTATTCTTACTCTTACTCTAGTTTTGTAATTCCTCTTATTTCTATTGTTAAAACAATTCTTTTTTGTATTTGTATTTATTATTGGAATTTTTTAATATTCAGAATGCTTCAAATACGAAATGGAATTTAACGCTACTGCTACACTTCTTACTTTTTTCTGCCGTAGAATTAGCCTAATGGGTTAAACATTGACTATTTGAAGAGGATTATGATTTCAATGATTAATAGAAAGACTCGTAGGACTTGATGTAGCAATTAAAAGAAGTTTAGGACTTATAATCTAATTTGACATAAAAGTTATCTCAATTAGTGTTAATGAGTATCAGAGAACTAAATCCATTATCGAACGCCCGTCTGTAGTAGAAAGGCTGTCTCCGCGATGGCAATGGCGAGGAACATTTTGAGAACCCTGACGACCAAGTCTTTGAATCTTTCATGGAGGACTGCGATTGGGAGTTCCAGGCATTTAAGCCTCGTTAGTAGCCAAATCAGCGAACACACCACCAAATGGATGCAGGTTTTCTATCCTCTTCTCCACCTCCCTTTTTGTTCTTCGATTGTTCTTCTTCTACTTTTCTATTTGAAGGTATTGATTAGTTGCATGTTTTCTTTTGAAAATTTCAGTATTCCGTAGACACCAGGGTGTTTTTCGTTTCTTGGTTATATCCCTTTTGACCCAATACCTCAACCAGTTTTTTAATAGGCTGTTAGAGCTTCTTTGATTCTTAAATCTTAATGCAGCTGGAGGAAATTGGGACAATTTCTTATATTGTTTGTGTACTAGCCAATTCTTTTGGATGGTTTTTTGACACTCTTTTCCCCGATATGACTTATGGCTTAGGTTTGTCACATCAAATATCTTATTGGTTTGATTCAGTTCTTTTTATTCACTTTTGTTTCAAAAGCATATCCCTGGTGGATGTTCTTTTGGGTGCTGATCTAGTTTGTGCTTTCTTCATTTTGATAGTTTCATTGATTATATTCAGCTATGCATACCTTCACTGTTGAATATGCACCTTATTTATCTTAACTAAGATCTGAAAATCATGGAATAGTAGTTTAGTATATTTTGCATCATAGTTGAGGTTGCGAAACATTGTTGCATCAGATTTTGATACTCATTGTGAGCACGATTTTGGAAAATGTACAAAACTCATGAAATTTCTACAAGATTCTAATACTAACCGTTGTCTGTGTTTTATAAATTGGGAGAAGTATGCTTTCAATTCTTCAAGTTTACATTGTTTTCCTTATTTAATGTTTCTAATTTATATATCCAAGGAATGAATTAAAACGTCCATATCCAAGGAATGAATTAAAACGTTTAATAGTTAAAGAATTGAAATAGGAAATAACTTTAAGTTGAACCACTAAGAATATGTTTTCTTTTATTCTAGGTGAAAAGATTGGTCTAAAGTCAAGAGATCTTTATTATTTTTACTTTTATTTTGACTTAGGTATCAGGTCAACATCTTTCCAATAGGAAAATATGTTACTATTATTGGAAATACATATCCATGTCCAGACCAAGCTTTACATCAAAATGGTGACCTTTTGTGGGCATGATCTTGTTTTATAAGAATGGAACTTTTAGAAATTTAGATAGTAGACGGTGCTACTTGTTCATGTTCCTTTTATGATTTAAGTGCCACTTTACTCTTTCAAAACCATTACCATTGTTGTATCACAAACAAAGTGAATTACAGGAATTTCAACCCATTTCAGATGCTTATACAGTAGTTAATACCTCAAACACACTTCTAAAGTAATATATGATGCAAAACAGCTTAAAGTATATAAAAGAAATAAAAGAGGAAAGATTAGTCAACCACAAGCTTTAATTTGGTGGGATGAAGATTGAGAATTGAGTTGCACCAAAGATAAGGGCTGAAATTTGGATTGTGTTAGGATTTCTTATTAGATAGGAAGTAGTAGTAAGTTAAATATGTTATTCTATTTTAGACATATTATCTTAGTTTCTTAGGACTTACATAATTTTTATTAAAATATGATTTAAATTTGTTAGGAACCCTTTCCTACTAGAATAGGGGTTTTAAAAACTTCTCTATAAATATATGTATATTCAGCCCTTCGATAAGAAGCAATCTAAAATTTTTCTACAAACATGAGTTTTCAACTAAAAGCTGTCATGCATTCTTTTAAGAGTGATTCTTAGACCTTAGGAGTGATTCATAGTTTTTTACTATTCATTGTTTGTGTTTATCACTAAATTCCAGCAAACCTAACCTAAATTTCAGCCATCTCAAACCTAATTTCCAGCAATTTTAAACATAAATTCTAATCATATTAAACCCTGAAATCCTAAGCTTAAATTTTCAGCAATCAAACCTTAAAATTCCAGCTATGCAAAATCTGAAATTTTAGCATTCCTAGCCAAATTCAATCCTCAAACTTGATATTCCGGCAGTTTAATATAAGTCATATTTCCAAATTTTGTAATTTTTAGCTACTAGTTAATAATTCTTCTATTTGTCCTACATCAATTTGGTATTAGAGCTTTTGTTCACGATGGCAACGCTTAGCAAAAGGACATGTAAAGCAATATTCAGGGATTTGGGATGAGATGAAATACTTCTAAGAGTTATAGAAGGATTGTACCTTAATGACCCTCGATCATAAGGTGCTCTAAGAACTAGTCTAGAAAACAATATCCGACAACAAACTACACAAGATGGTGAGGGTGGAGAAAGTGAAATCCAAGACGAAGAGGCTAACACCAATCAACAACTAATGGGATTAGAAAATCAACACCCACAGAGGGATCCTAGGCAAAGAAACCAACCAGCAACATAGAAAGGGCGCATGCGAGAGGCCACAATAGAATTGAAACACACATCGAACTCGATGACATTATTAAGAAAGTTCTATTGAAGACCCTGGTTTTGCAAGAAAGATGGATCCACACTTGTTCTTTGTCTGGACAACAGCAATGAAAGATTCTTTTGAATGGTACCACATGATAGAAGATTGAAAAGTTTGATTTGCAAAGATGAAGCTAGTTGGTCACGCTAAAATTTGGTAGAGATTGATAGAGGATGGACATCAAAAATCAAGCTAGCCATTAATTGTTGATTGGGAAGAAATGATGCTGAAAGGGAAGAAATGACGCTGAAGTTATCAGAAAAATACTTACCATTTCATTATCAGGAAGATCTTGAAGATGAACGCACAACCCTTAAATAAGGGATTATGTTTGTAACTGAGTACATGGAAACATGTGATGAACTTTCTATCCAATGTGAAGGAATGGAGTCGGAATGACAACTTATATCTCACTATAAAAATGGCTTAAGGGTAGAAATTTGTAAGGAGCTGATAATGCATGGGATTTATAGCCTTGAAGATGAATATCACTTGGCTTTAAAAAGAAAAATGGAATTGTGTTTGTGATGGTGCTGAGGAAAGTAATAGAAACAACACTTGAAGCACCCTTTACCTTACCAAAGGAAGGGGGAGAATTGTTAGCTGATTTTTCAGACCTTACACTGGATGATTTACCAAGTGAATTATCTCCTTTATGAGATATTCAACATGCTATTGATTTGTTATGTAGATCTATTCTACCAAATCTTCCATTCTATCACTTGAATCCTATCAAGAATGAAGAGCCAAAGAGACAAGCATAAGGGTTGCTGAAAAAGGATTTATTCAAGAAAGTCTTAATATGTATGCAGCTAACTCTATTGACTTCTAAAAAGGTTAGAAATTGTCAAATATGTATTGATTGTCGGACAATAAATAAGATCACAAAAAAGTATAGACTAAAGAAGATTTTGATGATATATTAATACACAGTAAGACTAAAGAAGATCACTTATTACATACACAACAATTATATAGAGTTTTGAGGCAAGAGAAACTCTATGTCAACTTAAGGAAGTGTTTTTTCATGCAATCAAGTGTTGTATTTTTGGGTTTTATTATATCCTACCGTGGAGTGGAGATGGATCCCAAGAAGATTAGGGTTATCCTTGATTGGCCTATTCCAAAGGATGTGCACAAGATAAGGAGTTTTCATGGCCTAGCAACATTCTATAGGCAATTTATTCATAATTTCAACACCAAAATGGCACCCATTACTGATTGTATGAAGAAAGGATAGTTTACCTTGTCAAAGGTAGCAACTAAAGCATTTGAAGAAATCAAGAAGAAGATCACCAGATCTTTTGTTTTATAACTTCCAGATTTTTCTAATGTATTTGAAGTTGCTTTACGCATCTCATATAGGAATTGGAGGCATACTCAGCCAAGAGAGACACCTAATTGCTTACTTCAATGAGAACTTAAGTGAAGAGAAACAATGATACTCAACCTATGACAAGAAATTTTATACAATAGTACATGCTCTTTACAATTGGAATCATTATCTCTTACGTAAGGAGTTTATTCTATATTTGGATAATGAATCTCTTTAACACTTCAAGTCCCAAAAGAACCTAAACAAAAAGCATGCCTTATGGAGTAAATTTTTGCAGCAATTTAACTTTGTTATTAAACATTGAATACGAGTTGAGAATAAGATAGCAGATGCATTGAGTAAGAAGAGTCATTTGCTTAACACTTTAGCGGTAAAAGTTATGGGGTTCGACAAAATAGAAAGAGATTATGTTTCATATTGAGATTTTGGAATAATCTATCCAGAAATTGCATTTGGGAAAAAGATCCAACACTTTCCTTTTGTGATCAATGATGACTATCTTTTTAAAGGAAATTGACTTTACGTACCTAATACTTCTATAAGGGAGTATGTGATTTGGGAATTACACAGAGGAGCAGCAGGATATTTTGGAAGAGATAAAACCATCGCATTCGTTGAAGATCGCTTTTATTGGCCCTCTTTAAAGCGGGACATGTTTAAGGTCATACGACTATGTCGAACATGTCAATTAGCTAAAGGAAGGAAAGAAAATTCTTAATTATACACACTATTGCCTACACCTCACGAACCATGACAAGGGATGTCTTGGGAATTCCTAAAACTATGAGAGATTATGATTCTATTTTTGTGGCGGTGGATAGGTTTTCCAAGATAAGTCATTTCATTCCATGTTTCGAGACTTTTGATATTGCTCATATTGCTAAAATTTTCTTTAAAGAGGTTGTAAGTCTCCATGGACTACCTTTAACCATCATCTCTGATCGTGACGTAAAGTTTATGAGTTATTTTTGGAGGACTTTATGGAAAACATTGAATATTAAGCTTCAATTTTCAAGTTCTTTTTATCCCTAAACAACTTGACAAACAGAGGTGGTGAATAAAAGCTTGGGGGACTTGTTAAGATGTTTGATTGGAGATAATGTGGAAATTAAGAACTAATTCTTTATATGGCAGGATTTCCATACTGTAGTTTTGTAAATATGTCTACCAGTAAGAGCCCTTGTGAGATAGTTTCAAGAGTTCAACCAAAGAAACCTATTAATTTGGTTCTGTTACCACAAACAATACGAGTTGGTGTTACTAAAGGTTTCACACAACACATAAGGGACATTTTTGTTGAGATATGACGAAAGATAATACTCAACAATTTTTTTTATAAAGAACATGTTTATCTACATCGTTGATTGGTGGAATCCAATGAAGGGGATATGATGATGATTAGGATCTGTCCAGAGCATTGTCAAAAAGGGAACATATAAGAAATTTCATTAACAGAATGTTGGGCTTTATAAGATCATCAAGAAGTTAATTGATAATGCATGTTCTGGGATTACTAAATGACATGGTAATAAGTCCTATCTTTAATGCTATGGACTTAACTATTTATGATTGACAGGATGAGCAGTCCCCCTGTTGCAACTGTAAGAATTCCAGCTACTACTCATCTTAAAGAGGAAATATAGGATGTTGTTGATGAACAAATTGTAGCTACAAGAGATGGAGTATATTGACAATTTTTCAACTGGAAAGGAACCCCAATTTTTGACAGTACTTGGATTCTAGAATTAGAATTTTAAAAGTTGAATCCAGACTTATGTGATTATTATTTGTCTCATTTTACGTTGAGGATGACTTTGGACAAGCTAGGGAGAATTGATGCAAAAGAGCTTAAAGTATATAAAAGAAATAAAAGAGGAAAGATTAGTCAACCAGAAGCTTCATTTTGGTGGGATGATGATTGGGAATTGAGTTGGCATCAAAGATAAGGGTTGAAATTTAGATTGTGTTAGGGTTCCTTATTTGATAGGAATAGTAGTAAGTTAAATATGTTATTTTCTTTTAGATATGTTATCTTAGTTATTTAGGAAGAATAGAATTTTTATTAGAATAAGATTTAAATTTGTTAGGAATCCTTTCCTACTAGAGTAAGGATTATCAAAACTTTCCTATAAATATATATGTATTCTGTCTTACAATAAGAAGCAATTTGAATTTTCTTTACAAACGTAAGTTATACCCGAAGAGTGATTCTTAGTTTCCTACTATTCATTGTTTGTATTCCTCAATAACTTCATACAAACCTAACCTAAATATCAGCTATGTCAAACCTAAATTTCAGCCATCTTTAGTGTAAATTTTGGTCATATTAAACCCTGAAACCCTAAGCCTAAGTTTCTAACAATCAAATCTTAAAATTTCAGCTATACAAAATCTGAAATTTCAGCATTCTTAGCCAAAATTCAACCCTGAAACTGGATATTCTAGCAGCTTAATATCAGTAATTTTGTGATTTTTAGTTACTAGTTATTAATTCTTATATTTGTTTTACATGAATATATTTTGTAAATGACAACTTGATTATAATGTAGGATTCGCTCTTAATGTAAGAATCACTCTTAGAGAATAGACAGCTTCACACTTCAATTCTAAAGATCTTTAACTACATTAAAAACCATCCACCACCTCTAAAACTTAGTAGAAGTCAGATATAAAGGTAAAGGTAAAAGTAAAGGTATTAATCTAACCATGACTATTTCTTATCTGAAACTGAGCTTTATAGATAGTAACTGGATAGACACCAACTTGAACTAATCTGCCTACATAAGAAAGAAATCTAAATAAAATAAAATTGTATTTTTAGTAAAAGTCAACCTAATCTTCATTACTTGTCGATAAATGAAGGGATTTGCTTGTCATTCATGTTTATGTGCTTGAGACAACGATGCATTTGTTTATTAGATCCGTTGGAAGATGATTATTTCAGGAATTTTGCACACTCTAGTAAGCTTTAATGCTTAATTTTAAATCAAGAAGCTTTCATAGATATAAATTTTAATTCACACGCTTATTATGTTTTTTAAGCAACGATCCTGATAGAAAAATTTAAACTTCTGCTTCATTTTCTGTTGAGAGATATAATTCAATGAATAGTGATCTAAAATGACAATAAATTGCTTTTGCATTTAGGACACTACCAAGAAATCTCCAATGGAGTTGATCAATGAAATTCCTCCTATCAAGGTTGATGGCAGGATTGTGGCTTGTGAAGGAGGTTAGCTTTTGCTTCGTTCTCTTTTTCGGTATCATTAAATGCACAATCTGTCATAAACTGCGACCAATGTAACTTGACAGATCAATCCTGTCACATGTATGTAGAACCTCCTTTCCACTCAAAAAAATTTCAAGCTTGAGAAAAAATGGAGCTGATCAACGTGGTTACCAATTTTATTTATGTATCATTTGTCATTTTCTGTTGTAGATACAAATCCTGCACTTGGTCACCCAATTGAGTTCATATGTCTCGACTTGAAGGAGCCCGCTGTTTGCAAGTATTGTGGGCTACGTTATGTTCAGGTTAATCATCATCACTAGGAACTCGGTGCTGTTTTTTAGTTACTTTATCATCTGAAATGTATCGTGGATAGAGGTAAATTGCTACATTTATCATGTTTGGATTATTTTTTACTTTTGAGTAATGCATATGGTAATGATATTTCCATGTGCATAATAAGCTCGAGAATAATGATTTAACTGAACCACGATCATGCTTGCTTGTTGAAGTTTGAGGAACACATTGTCATAATTTTGAGTTTTTATTGGTTTCTGTAATGTGTTTATAACGTCTAGAAATGGCAACAAGCTTGAATTTGGGGGTGGCATTTCCATTAATGTTTCTCAATCCTATTATGTTCCTGCCTGTCTCTAGTCTAAATAAATCACCAGTTTTCTTTTCAATGCCTGTGTTGTTTTCTTCTCTCTTGGGCGCAAATCCATCATCCTATTACTGGGCTAAATATACGTAAAGATGTGAAACCTGGATTTTTTGTGTTGGACAAGCAAAGGAATTTAGTGTATGGATAGCTTCCACTGGACCTTTGCCAAAAGCTACCTGAGCTAAAAGCACCGAGGAAATTATTATAACTGGCTGTTGACAATGCCTAGGCGGGGTGCCTGAAGGAACACTTGCTAAACTACAAAATTAGATTGTACGCTGATTTAAAAAAAACGATACCTTGAATCTTCAAAGCAAGCTCTAGTCTAAATTCAAGAAATTGTAGTTTCCATTGAATATGGTCTTCCTGTCGCTTGTGGCACATGATTAAAAGGCACTATTAGAGAGAGACGTTGCTGGACTGGTGATTTTTTTGTTAATTACATTTAATACTTAGTATGAAAGATAAAATTTTAAATTGTTATTATATAATTAAAACTACAATATAATCATACTTATGAAATTCAATTTGAGTATATATGTTATTCTTAAATTATTTTTAGTTATAATTTTATCAAGAAACAATATTAATGGGTCAATAAAGTTATAACATCTTATGTTATTTTTAAAAATAAACATTTGAATTTTTATTAAAAATAAATTTACTAAATTAGTATGCTAATAAGGATCATAAAACATCATTTATGTATATGTAGATGTCTATTGTATAATTAATTCTTATATTTGGTGTTTGTTCTTAACGACATTTAATAAGATGGTGACTTATTTGGTTACAAAATTTAATAATTTTTCTTATTGATGTATTTAATTAATAATAATCAATATAAGTAAATCGATTTATAGTGATTTGGCAAATAAGTGGTGCCTATGTTCACTCTTAAAACTCCTTTTAAGATTTTTATTTAATTCCTTTTTAAAGAGAAGAATAATTTGTATACAGACTTTCTCAATAAATAGGAATCTTTATTACATTCTTCCTTCAAGATGAAGAGGAACATCAATGTTACTTGCATTGTAGCACCTCACTCTCATAGTGCATATCTCTGAACATACTGACGATATTTGAGATCATACTCTACGAGGGTGGCATGCTAAAATAGTCAGTCAATCAAACTCATTACAATTTTTTTTCAAAAATATCACACACATATGCGAAAAAAATCAATAAAGTGAACTTTCAAACCATTTTATTCGTAAACATTTTCAGTCGAATTGCTACAACCATAATACATATCGTCAGCAATTCAGTAGCCATTTGGGGCCCATTACAGATACAAAACACATGTAGTCATAATGTCATTACATTACAAGATCATTCACATACACATTGTACAATACTTGTGCATACATATTTTGATATAAAATAATGAAATATATATGCAGACGCAATCTGATCCCGACCTTTATCTTTTATCTGAATGTATTGGTTAGACTCTAGTTGGTCTAACTGGGTATCCCCTCTAAGCCCTAAAAATAATGTAGCAATTTTGGAGTGAGTTTTGCGAACTCAGTGAGAGGACCATCCTTGATGGCATCATAAAACTCTTTTGTTCATAATTTCGCATATCTCATTCAACACAATTCATCAATACATTTTAATCACTCAAACATAAATATTAAATGTTTATGCAATGCTAATGAGACTCATTATTTTTATTGTTGTGGCCGAGTGCCTGTAACTGTTTAGTATCTATTGTAGTTACTGGGCTCATTAATAACTGTCCCTTATCCGTTGGGGATACAGGGCTCATTGTACATAGTGAGCTTTTAGCTCTTAATCACATTATGAGCTTTAAGCTCTTTTTTGGTGGCTAATCTGGTCAAAATAGCCTTTATCTATTCATGCATTTGTGTATGAATTGCATCATATTTATTTAGACAATCAAATATGCTCAATATTACACATTCATAATCACTATCATTATCTTATTCACATTTGTCATCAGATCTTGGTCCGTCATTTAACATTTAAATTGAAAAAACACATAATCAATCGAATTCACATTCAATGAGTACTTCCAATATTATTCATGCATCAAACGCATCAAACATTCAATGTCCGAAATCAGTATAATCACATTCACATAATCATTCAATACAGAATTTAAACAGGACAAACAGGACAATCATTCAAAGTAAGACTATCTAGGTCGACTTACAATACACTCATATTAGCATTAGCTTCCATGATTTAGAAATGTCTAGATGTAGAAATTTTATACTACACATCCACATTATGCAATATACACATTGTGCATACATTATTGATTGCACAATTACACAATCATTCAATTGTACATATATGTATACGTGTCATGTATAATGCATGCTCAATTTGACTATTCCAGGTATGTTTCCTTAATCACGTCTCTTGCTCTATCAAACTTTATCATTTGTATGTGTCTAACTTATTCTTAGGTTTACACCTCAAGAACACTTGATTATTCTAATGTCATAGTTCAATTACTCGTCATTTCTTTTCTAGCATTATATGCTCTCATAATATCCAATTCTCATTCACCTATACTTATCACATATTAATTAACTCTTTTAAATCACAACTCCTATCATATGAACATCTTCATTCCCATTATACATATGCCTTTGGTGCTTTGATATCAACAATTCATTCGCTAAGTTATAACCTCCACTATCACTTCATACATATCACACAGTTAGTCACTCAGTCCAAGCATCATTGTAAGTTTAATTTAAGATCCATTCAAGCCTAAATTAAGTACAAATAGCCAGTGAATGTCCATTGGGTGGACCTTTTTGGGTTTTCCAGCCTTCCAGCTCTGCCTATGTGTGTTTGAAGAGACATCATGTCCACTGGGCAGATCTTCATAGGTCACTTATAGAAATGTAAAATTTTGATCCTTTATATAGCAAAATCTCTCCTCAGGGTCTAATAGAAGTTATAGAAATCAAATTCCTCTTCGAAAGCATACTTAAATGACCTAAATCTGACATCCATAGAAAAAGTTATGCCTCTTTTCCCAAAATCTTTTTAATTGCATCCATATTTTCCAGATTTGTAACTCTTTACTTACTACATTCAACACCTTATGCTTGGCCTATCATTTCTAGTTTAATTACTCATCATTTCCCCATCATTCTTAACTCCATTTCAGCTTAATATCATCCATAAACAAGTTATAGTCCATGATTGATCATGAACGCTAAAAACATAATGTATATATATATACACAGTCATCATCAACTTTCTACAGATGTTCATCTTCATTTACACTTTCATATCACTTCTAACTATCACCTTAATTCTTCTGATTTTAAGACACCACATTACCCCCTTTCTTTAGCTATAGACTTATTTTAGTTCATCTCCAAAACACCTAAAGAGATCTACATTAATACACCAAGAAAACAGAACATAAAACCTATTTTTTATCAAAATATTCTCCACTTTTTCCTACACCATCTTTAATGACCATTCTAACTCAATTCATCTCAACAACAACATAGAAAATATTGATCATCATAAACACAAAAACAAGATATGAACATACCAAAGTTTCTCATTCACATTTCAGCATGTATCTATCCTCAATTTATGATCATTTAACTCTTAACTATCATCAAAACATGTTTCGTTCAACAAATAAAGAAGAGTAATGCTTTATACTTACTTGTTTACTTCAAGATCTTCAAATAACAATTAACCCTAGCTT
The DNA here is from genome assembly GCA_024703695.1 of Erythroxylum cataractarum. Classification (NCBI taxonomy): domain Eukaryota; kingdom Viridiplantae; phylum Streptophyta; class Magnoliopsida; order Malpighiales; family Erythroxylaceae; genus Erythroxylum; species Erythroxylum cataractarum. The sequence continues at coordinate 34,111,310 of JANJEY010000006.1, forward strand.
CTCTCATGCATCCCATGATCTTCATCTTGTCCAAGTATAATAGGTGGGATTTTTTTTATCAAGAAGAAAAGATAGCAAGAACCTAGTGATGGAAAGGTTCAATTTTGATGCTTGGAGAAGAGAGTGTCATGAGAAGGAGAGGAAGATGAAGAACGAAAATCAAAAGACAACATTTAGCCAAAGAAATAAAATGAAAGACAACCATTTGATCTTTCATTTAGGCCATACAAAAGTGAGGTGTGTGGAAAGGCAAGTGACAAGTAATGCCACCACCTTATGGTCTTCACTTGGTCTTTTATTTAACTAGTCAATTTGTGTCCAATTTTCAACCCAAATTTCTCCCAATTTTCAATGACACTTGTTATTAAATCTTAATGTCATTTATAAAAATTTCAACAGCTATTTGACTCTTATTTTTACTACTATGCATCAATTGTTCTGCCATTTAACATTTTTTCTAATAAAAATACCCTTAATTCTAGAAAAATCTCATATTTCACCAAAAATTCTAATTTACTACTTATACAATCCAACTCAATTTTTAAGACACATAGTCCATAATTCATATTATAATCGCATTAAAACAATCATTTATACTTGGAAAATATCAAATGAGTGCATGAATAATTCATTGTAACTGTTGGATCAAAAAAGAAAACATGTAAGATTTGGTTAAACGGTGGTTTAAAATTTTTTTTAGAAATCATAATACAGCGGAAGCAAGATAACCAAATCAACATGTCAATCCATAAAAGATACGGTATAAGGATAATATTTAACATAAGAACAAGGCGGTAGAAATATTACCAGCTCCTCCGCTACAACTTTAACTCCTCGCTGTGCTATCCTATCCTCAGCAATGTATCCTCTCCAAGGTGATGTATCCTCTTCTTCTTGTTATTGTTTCCTCTTCTCGATATTGTATCCTTGTGATCGTGTAGATGCATGATCGTGACCCAAAGGTGAAACTTGCGATCGCGCAGATTCACAATCATGACTTTCAATTATTTTTTTAAAAGTTATTTTTTCTGAACATCCTTTGATATTTTTGTTATGACTTTTGTTCCTGATATCCAAATGACATGAGACTTGAACCGATGCTTTCCTTACACATTGTTATACCTCTCCATAAAAATTGGTAGTTTTATGAATTGATTCAAAATAGATTGATTGAATGAAAGTGAGGGAATCTGTTGGAATGATATGAACTGGAATATTTTACTGAACATACTTTGGTATTTTTATTATATCTTGATCTGTAGAGTTCCAAATGAGGTGATTCTTAATTCAAATGAAACTAGAGACATAAATTTACGATTTTCCTAAAGAAATCAAATTGTAATTCTGGTGTTAAGAATTTCATATCTGACTTGAGGTTGAATATAGAGTACAATTATGTTTTAAGAATAGTCTAAAGTAAATTGAGTACAACTTTGGAAATACTAAGTCAAATTGAATGATCTTTGTATCATTAGAAAGTTAAGACATTGGAGAAAATTTTTCTAGAAGGAAGTATTGCCTAATTATGTAATTACATTATCAAAATGATGATGCAAGTTGACCGAAAAGCATGTTGTTTGAAAAATTTGAAAGGGGTCATTTGATATGCACGAGTGTAAGTTAAGAGCTCACACCCATGATATTTGGACATGCACGGGTGTGAGTTAAGTTCTTACACTCATGACTGAATTAATTTGGACTGCATGCCTATGACTTAGTTCTTGAATGGTTAATTGTTTTTGAGGGCATTGCGAATGATCTGGTGATACGAATTATAATAAGATACCCGAGAATTTGTCATTGAACATGCATGATACATGTGTTTATTCTATTACATAAGCAATCTAGTAATATGAAATTGTTTTATTGCATATAGACGAGCAACTAGAGCTATCACTTTTAGATATTGTCGGAACATCAAGGCAATAGGCTTTAAGGAGCAACTGTGAGTAACCTAAGATAGTCTCACTTTATTTGTTATGTATATGACTGAATTGTATTGATATATGTTATTCAACTACATTGATTGATTGCGTACTGAATTCCAAACAATATATGTCCAAGGCATTTGATGCATGCAAATGATATTGGAAGTTCTACTTATATGTGAATGAGATTGCCTAGTTGAATATTCTGATTCTCAACTGAAAAGTTGAATGTCGGACTTAGTCCGACGACTACTGTTACTGTGACTGCTATTGTGATCATACATGCAAATGAGTATGATGGAATTGATGACTGAATTGTGAAATGCATATCATTCAATGCATGTAATATAAAGGTCGTTGTGACTGATATTGCTACTGACTGACTGATACTGTTACTGAGAGAGCTTAAAGCTCTGTGGTAGAACCTATGTTTCCACTACATATTGAGCCTGGTGTCCAGAACGGTTATGGGAGACTGAAAAAACATACAGTCACAACACTGTAAAAACAAATGTGAGTCTCATACATATTGCATTCATATATAATCGAAATTCATTGAATGATTTGCAAAGTTGTAATCGATTGATATGTACTGTGTAACTGAATGAACTGTGTGACTGTATGATCAGAGTGATTTAATGATGACTATGTTTTGCTGCATGAGTGAACCATCGAGGATGGTTACAATACTAAGTTCGTAAAACTCATCAAAATGACACCGTTGACTTTTATATGTCCAAGAGCGAGACGACCTAGCTTTTAAGACTTCATTGAAGCAAATTTTATGTAATTCATTTTCAGAGATGGCTCAAAGGTCTATCATCTGGGATTGAAGACACTGTAGTCATTATCTTTTGTTATTCCTCAAATATGTAGCATATTGTATAGGCCGAGCTGATTATTCTCTTTTGATGATGTTGAATAGAATGCTACAATGTAACTATGATTTTTTATATAAAATGAGGAAATTTTAGGTTTTAGTAAATGTGATTTATGATTTTAGTTACGATGCCATGTGATAAAGTAAAAGTGAGTTAACATGTCATTTATGTCGGGCATGTGCACGTGTTACCAAAAAGGGGGCACATGCATGTGTCAGATGAGAGTGGGATGTTACATATGGTATAAGGATAATATTTAACATAAGAACAAGCCGGTAGAAATATTATTGGCTCCTTCGCTATAACGTTAACTCCTCGTTGTGCTATCCTATCCTCAGCAATGTATCCTCTCCAAGGTGATGTATCCTCTTCTTCTTGTTATTGTTTTCTCTTCTCGATATTATATCCTCAACCAATCCGATCTATCACTCATTTTTCTTGGATAACTTGGTTAACAAGATCCTTTGGTAGGAATGGAAGAAAACTTTGGAGGAGATTTTTTTTAGAAGAACCTTCTCATACAAATTTCAGCTAACACATGCATGAAAGTAGAGAGTCCAAAAAAGAACAAAGACCTCTGTTTCACCTTGTCAATTTTGGTTATGCATGAAAAGAAATAAGAGAAGAGCATCCAATGGATCACACCTTTCTTTAATCAAACACAAAGAAGCCATTAAATGGGACTCTTCTCATTTGTTTTATGACGGCTATATGAAAAGACCAATAACCTAAAATGACATGTCAATTTTGGTTTTAGTGATGAAAGAAGGAAGATCAT
>JANJEY010000006.1:34223474-34233924 GCA_024703695.1 Erythroxylum cataractarum
AACTATAGGAAACCCAAAATTATTATTTTTCCAAGCTTTCTAAAGCAAGAATTTCTAAAATCCCCAATTCACAAAAATTGACATAAACCCTAATTCACAATAATCCAAAATTGAACCAATTAAACTAAGCATTCACCAAAATTGACTTCATAATCTACAAACCTATATCATTTTCCATAATTCTAAACCAAAAATTCATTAAAAACTTAAAGACCAAAATTCACCTCTTACCTCAAACTCCTCCAATTTCGGATTTTTCAAAGCCCCATGGGAAGCTTTCCTCCTTTTTCATCTTTTCCCTTTAGAATCAACTTGAAATCATCCTTGAAAGGTAGCAAAATTTCGAACCCTAGCATTTTTCTCCTTCTTCTCCTTTCTTTTCTCCCATACGAAAGCTAACTTTCTCTCTTCTTTCATTTTCTTTCTTTCTTTCTTCTCTAAGTCGTGCTTCCTCTCCTCTTAAATGACAACTTGTTTCCATGTCATTAAATGAGGGTATAATGACCCATATGGCCTTCATATTAGCCTTGAAACCTAACTCTTTAAGTAGTCTTCCCAATTTGCCCTTAAGCTTTATTTTCATCCATGCACACTTTAGGATATTTTCTCACTATCAAAATGAAGGAATTTACCAAAACTTCCTTCTATAGAATTGTTCCTCATTGTCTTAAGTTCATAACGTCACAAAAATCATTTAATTTGGTGGACTATGCTAAAAGTTATACTCAAAACATTTCGAGCATGTCTTATGCTAAAAGATTTTTCAGTACATTATTTCCATCCAAATATGAACATTCTTAATCACAAAATTGAAACTCTATGTCTTCATAACAATTTTATCCCTATTTCTCTAGTTTAATCCAAATTAAGAATCACCTCATTTGGATTACCAGAGCAAAAGTTATAGCCAAATTACTTTCAGATGTTCCTAATCCATGACTGCACACTGATCCAAACTTCAATTCAGAAATTGAAAATCTTAGGGGCTAAATTGAAATTTAATTTCTTCATATGACTTGTAGCTCCATGTCTTAATTTTATGTTTCCTCAAGAATCACCTCAATCGGATCACCACAGATCCCGAATTTCACAAAATACTGAACCATATGCCGACTATTATCCACTCACTTTGATTAAATTTTCATCCTTAATTTAATCTCATAAAAATACAAATTTCCCCTGAGAATGAAGATAATTGTCTTAGGAATCCAACTCTTTAAGAATCAAGTCAATCAAATGTCGGACAAAAAAGATATAAGCAAAAGATTGAAAAAGGGTCGGATTTGGAAGGAAGAAGCAAAATGTGAAGCAAGCAGAAACGACATCATAGAACAGAATTTTTTCATAATTCATAACTATTGATTCTGAACTCCAAATTTGACAAATTTGGTATCAAAAGAAATCTTAAAGGAAGCTCTACAACTTCCTAGAAGGATTGAAAAACTAGTTTGGCCTTTAAGGGGGTCAAAAATTGCTTCAAAGTTTCTACCCAAACTCAAATTTTCCTACACAATCCCAAAAGTTTGAAAATTCATATCTTTTATCACTCAAATCTAAAAATGTCACATTTTAACTCATTGAAAAGATAAAGAGATGATATACAACTTTCATGAAGAGTGTAAAAATCAATTCAGTCATTAAAAGAGGTATAAACACACTCAAAGTTTCTGCCTATAAAAAGACCAATGGAACAGTAAAATTGTCTACATGAACAGTAACTGTAATCTTCCCAACCTCATAAATTTTTATTCCTAACTCCAATAATTGCAAATTATACATAAATGGAAAGTTAAAAAGATAATCTACATCTTCTATGAAGGATGCAAAAATCATATCAGTCTCTAAGGGGGTGAAAAACCCTTCCAAAGGTTCTGCAAAATCTGCCAAATGAATAGTAACTGAACTAGGTCTAACCCCCATAAGTTTTTATTCCTAACTCCAAATAAGGCAAATTATACACCGTTAGAAAGATCTAAACATGTGCTACAATATTCAAGAAGACTTCTCAATGCAATTCAAGCTCTAAGAGGGTCAAAAACACAAACAAAGTTTCTGCCAAATACTTGTCAACCCAAACCAAAGCAAAACAAATACATAACTTTGACCATTCATAACTTTCACTCCTTATATAAAAAAATATCAAACTTTATGGTGACAGAAAGCTCTCAACATAAGCTATAAGTTTCATGTAGAACATTTTCTCAATTTCTGCCTAAATTAAAAAGTCAACTCTCTATGACTCAAAAGTCAACTTTCTTTAAATTTCTCCCAATTCTCACACTTTCACTAATCATTTCTTTTTTCATCAATTTTCTTATAGCATAAAAACATTATTTCATTTCATTTAATAATTCTAAATGTCACTTAAAAATTGGGGTCCAACAACTGCTATAGTAGTAGTCTAATTATTTTATTTTGACTAGCGTAACGACGTGCGGTTAGAGCCCTGTATCCCCAACAAATAAGAGACAATTATTAATGAACCCGGTATCCACAATGGATACAGGACAGAGAAAAAAGCATTCAGTCACAACAAAGTAATACATAAAAGTGTGTCTCAACCATCGGCTAGGTCAAGATAGTCAGGGTTTAGATAGAGGGATAGTTTTATATAGTCTGGTACTGGAAGAGGTACAATTTCAAGTCAGTTACCCAATTGTGAGCATTGTGAGAAGAAGTGCAGTAGTGAATGCTAGAAACTGTCTAAAGCTTGCCTTCGATTTGGCTTTTTTGATCATCAGATCAGAGATTGTTTCGTTATATATGGACCACATTCTGGAAGGAGAGGAGGAGTGGCAACTAAAACAACTATCCAGCAAAACCGACCTAGTGGGTCAGGATAGAGAGGCCATGGTAGAGGCAGAATGAGTTTTGGGTTTCCTACTGTCACGTCTAAGGCTATAATAGTGTATTATGAGAAATTATTGAGTAACTAGAAAAATGCATATTATGCTTAAATTGAATATGACATGCACATACACGATAATATTGATTTTTGCACATTAATATGATTGTATATGCATTCATTGACATTTTTAAGGTTAGAATTGATTTTTTAAAATGGGAATCTTAGATTATTTGTGTTGAAAATTTATTTAGTGATAATAATAATAATTTTAAAATTTTTGGTAAATTTTAGGAAATTTATAAACTAAAATTTGGGGTATTTTAGAATAGGAAAAAATGTTGAAATTGGACCAATTTTAGTCTAGCACATGGACTGATTAAATATTGACAAATGGCCTACATGCATGGTGACATATGGTAGTGAGAGTGTAATACACGTAGTTATGTGCTTACTAAGGAAATTTCTGCAGCTTGCGTGTTCTTCACTTGCATCGTTCTTCATCCACACCAAAAACATCAAGTTGTTTCTGTTGTGAAATTGATTATTGAATCTTATATCAAGTAAGAATTGCAGTTCATAGAGAGAGAGAGAGAGAGAGAGAGAGAGTTTGATTTCTGTTAAAATCTCAATGTTCATCCATTCACCAAAATCTAATTTGCTGGGAATTTAGTTAACTCAAGTAAGTTGATTTTTAAGCTTTGTGATATTATATAAGGTATTTTGATAATGCATGTATTAGACTGAAATACTTGTGATAATTGGAGTAAAATGAAAATGATACAGAAGTTCATGAAAAATTGATGAATATATATGTACTCTATTTTGTACTATGAAATACTCATAAGGTTTGTTTTTCACTTTATATGCATGAATCAATTGAGTATCGGTAGAAATGAATTTAAATGAGTTTGATGATAAGGAATGAGAATTGGGTAAGGTCGTGACATATAGAAAGGATTTAAATGAAATGGTTATGTTGATAAAATGGAAAGATATAGAGGACAGAAAAATGAAAAAAATAGAATTTGCGTGAATGATAAGACAAAAAAATACAGAAAATGGGATTTGTGTGGATGATATACAGTTTTTTATGATTATGTTTACATCTTGTGTTTTGATTTATTAGTGTTATGTTGAACTAGAAGGGAAGTACAAAAGATGAGTTATGTGTTAGTTGAATAAGATAGGAATGAAAAACATGGAGAAAAAATGGAAGAAAGAGAGAGGGAAAATTTCCAGTTTCGATGAAATGGAAGAAAACATCGATGAGGGATTTGGAGAAGCACGATTTTGATTTTGCACAATTGTGACTTCACAGGAGGGATTGAAAACTCACGATCGTGCCCCTGCATGATTGTGGCTCCAAAGCTTTCTAAAGGGAGATAATTTTCTGAACATCCTTCGATCTTTTTTCTATAACTTCTTCTCCTGAAGTCCAAATGACTTTATTCTTGAACCAAAGACTCGTCACACATTGATCTACATCTCCATAAAAAATTATAGCAATATTTTAAGTGATAAAATTGGGATAGAAATGGGTTCTAGAGATTGGGTGTGCACGACAGTGTGTTAAGGTCACACGATTGTGACTTGTTTGTTGGTGTGCATGGGTGGCATTATGGTTGCACACCTGTGACTTGATTATTTAGGAATTCATGGCCATGCACTAATGTTGCACGACCGTGACTTAATTCTAGTTGGGTTAAACAACTCAAAAGTGCACAATCGTGCGCCCGAGAGGTTTTTGCATCCCGAACATCCTTCTTTTCCCTATAACTTCCTCTATAGTCATCCAAATGGAATGATTTTTTATTTACAGTAAACTAGAGACATAGGGAAACAAATTGTTTAACAAAATCTAACTTTTATTCAATTTCTAGATTTCCAAATTTTAAATTAAAATTGAGTATAGGATATTGTTTCAATATAAAAACAAACTGAAAATGCTTAGGGTATAACTTTCAGATTAATGAACATGTCATTAGAAACTTAAGAGATAGGAGAAAAATTTTATAGAAGAGAGTATTGTCAAATTACTTCATTTACATCGTCTAAATGATCAAGAATAATATACCCAAAAGTCAGTTTTTGGAAAAATCTAAATTTGACCAAATGAGATAGGAATAGTGATTCTGATGGTTTTATTGACGCATAAACCATAATTATAAATGATACTTATGTGAGTTTGGATAAATGAATGTTTATATGATGAAAATGATAGAGCGATACTCAGGATTGTCATGAACATGCATTGTGCTTATTTCATGTACACAAATATGCATTAACAAACACTTGTAATTGTGTCAATTTGTGATATATGTAAATGTGTTTTGTATGATATAGAGGAGCACCTTGGACACCATTCAGACATTGTCGGGTCATCCAGGCAATAGCATATTGGAGCGTACTATGAGTCAACCTAGATGATCTTTTCCTAGGATTGATTGATTTTGTTTAACTTCCAATTATTGAACTATTTATGAATTGTTGATGAACTTCAGACTTGAATGATCCGAGGAGTTTGTTATGAACTGGAAATGTTCTGGATAGTTTTTAATTTGAATGATATTTGTATTCTCAATGAAAGTTGAATGTCGAACTTAGGTGCGATGACTATGAGATTCTGACTGTGCACTATAAATGACTGCTCTATATGGCATATTCTATTATTTAATGCATTTCATAAAATGCATGTTAAGATAAAGGCATTGTGATCAGAGTAGCCAGTCTGAAAGAACTTAAAGCTCAGTATTCTGCACGTAGAACTTTGCTCTGTGATTTCTATTTCTTACTAAGCCCAATGGGCCAGTAATTGTATCTATATCTGAAAAGCACTTGATCAAAATAATAATAATGAATCTGGGGTCTCATATGCATATGTATTTTTATATATCTGCTTTGAATTCGCGATGATATCATGATGTTCCATGATAATGTGAGTATTTTGATTATTTATGTTTTAAAAGAATATATGTGAAATGTGTGATATTATGAATTTGACTTTGGTGAAATCATCAATGATTATTCACTCATTAAGTTCGCAAAACTCATAAAAATTGCAATGTGGCTATTTAGGTACGAGACACAAGACCTAGTTTCTAAAACTGGACTAGAGGAACATTTTGGATTAAGTTATGGATCAAAGGTCTGTTAGCTGATAGCAGAAGAGTTATGGTTTGTATTTTGTAGTTTCTTGTCATACAGTACTTGTATAAGAATTGTAAGCTTTTGTCAATTAATGTAAGGAATTTTTTTAATAAATTTGGTGACTTTTAATTTTATTAGATGTTGCCATGTGTAAGTTGGATATGTGTTCGCTCTATCATACCATTATCATAGGAAATGTACTTGAATGTCCTTTTGGATGTTCGGGTATATACTTTATGGTAGTGGGATGTTTCAAAATTCTTATAGAGTGGTCTAGGAAACATGAGACGGATGACCAAGGTGAAGCAAATTGAAGTTTGTAAGTTAAAGGAAGAAAGGTTTTAGGGATCACACCTGTCATCTTAAATAATAAGGTCTTACTAGGGAAAAACTATGGAGACTTACGGAGAACAATGACTCATTTTGAGTGAAGTGGATTGACACCTATTTTTAAAATATCTTTCAAATTCTAATTTTTTTAAAGTAAAATTATAAGGAATTTCTAGAAAATGAGGATAAAGCTTCTCTTTCTTTGATAATTGGAGTAACCTATTCATGATTCATTTTTATCTGAGATTATGAGCAAGATGTTCGTTATAAAAACAAAATTTGAAGTTTAGGTTAATGGAAACTAGTAGGGCAATATATTAAGAGTTTATGCACATCATACCTAATTACAACACCAACCTCGGTTGAAAAGACAAATATATATTTCTAATAACTCCTTGTGATCTTTTCATGAATAAATCTTCTATGAAAGTCCTTGGAAGTATAAGAGATATCAAAAACTGTCATAAGGTAGTTTGGAACCCAAATCTCACTCCTAAAGCATCATTTATCCTATGGTTACTTGTGAAGAAAAAGGTATATTGAGTTTCCTTAGTGTAAATGATATATGCTACCTATGAAAATATGCTTAAGAAGCTTTTTCCCACTTATTTTCTAAGTGTAACTTTTCATCGGCAATCTAGAACTCTATCCAAAATATGTGTCAAATTAACGAAACTATTACCAGCTTTAATGTTTTCATAAAATGGCTTATAGAATACAATAAGCTCGAAGGAAGATTAAACAGTGTGCCTTATATGTTAATTTATACCCTTGCATCCAATTGGTTAGTTGCAAGTTTATGTATGAAATTATTATTTTAATTAATAAAGTCATTCTTTATCTTTATGTATTTTGCTAATTTCATTTAATGATTTAATACCAAAGATAAGATATTTGGAATAGATATTATATAATTGAAATTATGATGACATCATAATTACAAGATTTGATTTGCACTTATGTATGATTCCCAAATTGTTACTAGTTTTAGTTTCTTGAAGACATGATATTGATTAAATGGTGAAACTAGTACTGATATATGCTTAATTGTTGATACGTTTGATCTATGACAATTAGTGATTAATGCTTTAGAATGCTGAAGACACTCACTTTAGTTCATATTTAATTTTAGGTACAATTTGAAATCATAATAACTAAAGTGAGTCAAAAGCATACTCATTGAGTCATCTTCTCGATATTCATACTATATTGTCTTCATGGAGCAAGAAGAAGAAGAAGTTTAAAAGAATAATAGGCAAGATAAAGCATAAAAAGGGAGAATGAAACACTATGGCTCACGGCCATAAAACGGAATTATCATGATTTGTATGGCCTTGAGACAACTCTCACTCCCATACAATGTGTCTCACATTTGTGCACCATGAGACACTTCTCACACCCGTAAGAAGTTATGAGTGATAAGGGCCAGCTGCCCACTTTTAGCCTAGCTCTTTACTATATAAAGAATGTTTTGTGATAGCAGAGGGGAATATCTAGAGACTCGTGGACATACCAACTCCATCATTTTCTCTTTAGTTTTCAAGATAGAAAGAGGCGACAGTAACCATTCTTCTTGGAGATTAATGGAGAAGACAAAGGGCTAACTTCTCGACACTGGTTCAAAGATGAATTTGATTCCCAAGTCATAGTTCAGCTTATCTCATCTTGTTTAATGTTGAATATCTCTTTTCAGATTGTTATTGTTGTTTGATTGAATTGGGTTTTGTAAAGATAATCTTAACGTGTTCATTGGATTGTTTTATTATGAACCCATTGTTAAAATGTTGAATATAATACATAATTGTTATATTTGATTTCTGTTAGTAGCTACTAATGGTCTTGAATCATTAAGAACAATGTAACTTAGGTTAGATAACCTAAACGTGTGGGGTTACTACTTATATTGATCCATTTTTCACTTCATAATGCGACTGCCCAATTGAATCTAAAGATTGTATCCTATGTTATTTGGTAGCTAGTTTTAATTAACAAGCGTCTCTTAATTAAACACAACCTAAAGGAAAATTGAGATTAGCAGAGAATATTGTTAGTCCATGATCAATATTTCGAGGAGAGATGTGAAAACATTAGAATGATGGGCTATGTTTAATCGTGTTTAGGCCAAGATTGATACTAGAATCGGACTTTACACATATTCGACACTTTTATCATTTTCGATTGTTTTCTATAATTTGTTTTCATTAGTTTAATTTTACTTTGACTTTATTTTCTCAATTGCATAAAAACCAAAACGACCCTCCTTTTATTTCCTATGCATCAATTATTTTCATTACAGTGTACACGATACGCACTGTTAAATACATGTTATTTTTTTTGTTATAAAGAAAGTAATTAATCTTGTAAATTAAAGTATGAAGATACTTAAATAAAAATGTAAGGGATTATTAGAGAACAAGCTCACCAAACTAACTTGATTATGGGGATCTCAAATGGAGCATTACTTATGTGTCTATGGATTTTCTCATTAAGATTGTTGCATAAATGATCCTTCGACTTGAAATTACCAAGGTATCATTAAAAAAAATTATATATTTTGATGTTACTTATGACCTATCCTATTTAAGATAAGTCAATCAGTAGTACTTAGATAATGTATGTACCAAACAAATTTTTTTGAGTAAGTTAATGAAGGAGACGTCACTTTAAAGAAACTAGAAAGAATGTTTATAACACCCCCTTATGAAAGTTTTATATTATGTTTTTATTTTTCCATTGATGTAAATTATGGAATTTTTGGACCATTGAATAGGAAGTTATGATTTTTATAAATTACTGTTACTGTTTTTGCATGATCATTAGTGGACAAAAACTTTGAAGTAGTTTTTGACTCCATTAGAGGCCAAGTTGATTTTTCTGTCCTTCATGAAAGTTGTAGGTTGCTTTTTGATCTTTTCATTGATATAAAGTATGACATTTTTAGACCTTGGAGTTGAAAGATCAAAATTTTAGAAGTTGAGTTATTGTTTTGGGATGACAAGTATGGGACAGTAACTTTGATTGGAAATTTGATCACTTTGGAGGCTAAATTGATTTCTAAGTCCTTCTTAGAAATTGTAGATCTTCCTTTCAGTTTTCTTTTTATACTAAGTTTGTGAATTTTGGACTTCTTTGTAAAAATTTATGAATTCTTGAAAGTCAGGTATGCGTTTTGGAGCGACACTTTTTGGCCGACCGATCGACCCTTTGTTTTGGCCGACCGATCTGATCCTTTGTTTTGGCTGACTGATCCGACCATTTGTTTTGGCCGACCGATCTGACCTTCTGTTTTGGCCGACCGATCCGACTCTTTGTTTTGACCGACCGATCCGACCCTTTGTTTTGGCCGACCGATCCGATCGTTTGTTTTAGCCTACCGATCTGATTCTTTGTTTTGGTCGAACGATCCGATCCTTTGTTTTGGTGGACCGATCTGACCCTTTGTTTTGGCCGACCGATCAAACCCACAAAATGTGTTTACAACATTTTTGTCCTTATCTGTCACAACCGTGAGTCACGCACGCCAGTGACCTTTCTCCTTAACCCCCATGAGTTTAATTGGTGGACTGACATTTATTTTTCACATCAAGTCATTGTGCTCTCCAATAGTAACCGTGATTTGATTTTTAGTCTGAACACCTAAGAGAAATTGCAAACTAAACATTCCTGTTTCTTTTGACCATAACTTCTTCTATAGACATCAAAATGAGATGATCTTTGATTTGGAGTGAATTAGAGACATAGGGATACAAATGATTTGAGAAGTAGAATTGTAATTCAGTCTCTAAAATGTTCAATTTCTATATGGAATTTGAGTATAACGTACTGTTTCAAAATAAGAAGAATCCGAAAATGTTTGAGGTATAGCTTTCTAATTACTGAATCAAATTGAATGATTTTGATGTCATTAGAACCTTAAGAAATTAAAGAACTGTTGGATAAAAAAACAAAGCATGTTATATTTGGAGAAACGGTAGATTTCAAAACTTTTAAGAAATCATTACTTGCAGCAGAAGCAACAAATCCAAATCATCATACTAATCCATACATGATATGTTGGAGTTATGTAAATATAGTGCCCTGGAAAGCAAGTGTATTTACATGTAACTTTATCTTCTTCAGTTACAG
>JANJEY010000006.1:34291836-34305738 GCA_024703695.1 Erythroxylum cataractarum
TAAATCATATTTCACATTCAAAAATCATTCAAACTATTTATTTCAACCATTTAAATCATACATATCAAATGCATATGCAATGCTCATTAGGCTCACTTTCAATTGTTATTATTGTGACCAAGTGCCTATAACTGTTCCGTATCTATTATGGATTTTGGGCTCATTAATAACTGTCCCTTATCTTTTGGAGGTACAAAGCTCATTTTACATAGTGAGCTAGAGGTTCTTACCATATTCTGAGCTTTAAGCTCTTTTTTACTTTTTAAACTTTAAGTTTTTTTTTTCTGATGGCTACTCTGATCATAAAAATCTTTATGTTATCATGCATTCATGTAATGAAATGCATCACATTCACATGTATTCTATCAGTCACTTGATTTCAGTTTCATATTCACATTTATCATCAAAATTTGGTTCGGCATTCAACAATAATGTTGAGTATCACTTATTCATTCAAATTCGCATTCAAGGAGCACTTCTAGTGCTTTTTGACATGCATCAAATGTCTCGGACATTTATTGTCCAGAATTAGCACATTCACACCAATCATATAAGTAGGAATTCAATACAGAAATTTAAAACAAAATAAACAATGAAAATGAGGCCATCTAGGTCGACTTACAGTATGTTTCAGATTAGCATTAGCTTCTATGATCCGGAAATGTTTGGATGTGGACGTTCTATCTTGTATATCAGCATCATGCAATACACATATTGCACACACATTATTAATTACACAATCTTATGAATACTCAATAACACATATGTATATGTCTTATGTATAATGCATACTTAATGACAATCCCAGGTGTATTACCTAAATTCACATCTTATGTTCATTCTCATTTCATTAATCATATACGTCAAATTGAACTTGGGTTTACACTTCATTTGTACATGATCACTTTATGTTCACCATTCAATCCTTATCCGTTGTATATGTCTAGCTTATTCTTAGGCTTATACCTCAAGAACACTTAGTTATTCTAATATCATAAATCAATTTCTCGTCATTTCTTTTCTAATATTATCTGCTCTTATAATACCCAATTCTCATTCACATTTACTTAATACATATTACTTAACTCCTTTGAATCATAACTACAATCATATGAGCATCTTTATTCCTATTATACTCATGTCTTTGGTACTTTTATATCAACAATTCATTCACTAAGTTATAACCTTAATCATCACTTCATACATATCACATATTTATTCACTTAATCCAAGCATCATTCTAGGTTCAATTCAAGCCCCATTCAAGCCAAAGTTAAGACCAAATGGTCAGTGAATTTTTGTTTGGCAGACATTCTCGAGTTTTCCAACTTTCTTACTCCGCCCATGTCTATTTGAAGGGACATCATGTCCGCTGGGTGGATATTCACAGGACATCTACAAAAATGTGAAATTTTGACTCCTTTAGACAACAAAATCTCTCCTCAAGGTCTTCATAGAAGTTGTATAACACAAAGTCCTCTTTGAAATCATACTTAATGACCTCAATCTGACATCCATAACAAAAGTTATACCTCTTGCCCCAAAATCTATCCAGTTGGATCCATATTTTCCATATTTCTAGCTCTTTACTTACTACATTTAACACCTTATGCTTGGTCTATCATTTCTTGTTTAATTACTCATTATTTCTCCATCATTCTTAACTCCATTTCAACTCAATATAATCTATAAACAAATTATAGTCCATGATTGATCATGAATAATAAAAACAGAACATATGCATATGCACATTCATCATCAACTTTCTACACATGCTCAACTTCATTTTCACTTTCATTTCACTTCTAACTATCACCTTAATTCTTCCTATTTCAAGAAACCACATTATTCCCTTTCTTTAGCTCTAGACTCATTTTAGTTAATCTCCCAAACACCCAGAGAGATCCACATTAATACACTAAGAAAATAAAACATAAACCCCATTTTCCATCAAATTTTCTGCTCTTTTTCCTACACAATCTTTAATGATCATTCTAACTCAAATCATCTCATCAACAACTTATGAAATGTTGATCATCATATATATAAAAGCAAGACATGAATCTACCCACATTTCTCATTCACGTTTTAGCATGTACCTATCCTCATTTTGTTAACATTTAACTCTTAACTATCATCAAAACATGTTTCATTCAACAAATAAACAAGACTAATTCTTTAAACTTACTTGTTTACTTCAAGATCTTCAAATAAAACTTAACCCTAGCTTCTCCCATGCATCCCACAATCATCATCTTGCTAAAGTAAAATAGGTGGGTTTTTTTATCAATAAGAAAAAATAGCAAGATCTTTAAAGTAGTTAGAGATGGAAGAAAGCAATGTTCAACTTTGATGCTTGGAGAAGAGAGTGTCATGAAAAGGAGAGGAAGATGAAGATGAGAAAAGCTAACGAAGAGATGAGTAAATAGCAAGTGAAAGACCAAAATTAGAGTGGGGCTTTCACTTAATAAAAATTGTGGGTTAAGACAAGTGGTGTGGCAAAATTCAAGTTCATGTATGTGTATGCTAACATTATGCATAAGTATGAAATGCATTTTTCTAATCTCTCATTGCTATTTCTCAATTATAAAAATCTAGGGTTCTAATCCTTAAAATGGAGGATGTTACAAAACTACTTTATATATGCAAAAGTAACATTTATTTAGTTTTCCATTAAAAAAAATCTTAAGACATTCACAAAGAGAAATTTACATGCACAATATGCCTATATGATGTCATATAATATATCAAAATATCATCAAAGTAAATAACCATGAATTTTTTAATAAAAGCATAAAAAATATGGTTCATTAACTTCATAAACATAGTAGGTATGCATCATTAACCACAAATGTAAACCATATTTTTAAAAGGTAGTTTTTTACTCATTTCATTCTTTCGCCATAATTTGATGATATTTACTTTTCAAAAATATTTTTGTAAATGAATAAAAACAACTCATCTAATCTAAGAATGAGATGTCAATTTTTTACCATTATTTTATTTGACAACTAAGCAACCATGACATGTCCATTATAACTTATCCTCTTTAGGAAAAAGCAAGATTGGAATAACAAATGGACTCATGCCCTCTCTTATATGCTCTTTTAATAAAATCTCCTTAGGACCTGTTAGGTTAGATTTTAATTACTAGACGAAATGAAATGAAATGGAACGGAACAGAACGATTTATAATAGAATAAAATATAATATAATGAAAAGTTGTTTGGGAGGAATGGAATGGTTCATAATGTAATGTAGTGAAATATTGTTTGAAAAATGAATAGAATGGAATATAATATATAATAAATAATTATCATACCCTTATATTAAAATGGTTGTTACAGAGGTTTAACCCTATAGTTTTAAAACAGAAATCATGTCCAATTAAAAAGTCACTTGAATCTAATTAAAAAGTCATGGTTCAAGTTACAACCGTAACAAATAATTTTTTATATATTTTCTATTTTAAAATAATAAAAATTTTAATAAAAGTTTTATTATTTTATTATTAATCATATAAAAATATTATTATTAATTATTTAATAAATTTTATGTTATTAGATTTTATTTAATTCTATTATATGTGATTTATATTTAAAAATAATTATATTTTTATTTTTATTTTTATAGAAATATATACAAACAATTAATGAATAATTTTTATATATTTTCTATTTTCATTAAAAAATTATTAGAATTTTTATTTTATTATTAATTATATACAATTTATTATCAATAAAAAAAATATTATTATTAGGGTAAGGAGAAATAATATAAAAATATTATTAATTATATATAATTTTTGTGGACCGTAATAAGTGAGTCTAGGGAAAAGGAGGTTATGGTTAGAAGAAACAATTAGTATTAAGAAAAATTATTGAACATATATTAGATAGTTTGTATTTATTATTTTACGTTACATCCTAAACTCTCGAATTAGAGGATTCTTATTTTCACTGTTTATAATAAAATGAAACGTAACATGAAACCCTCTACTTC
Organism: Erythroxylum cataractarum; assembly: GCA_024703695.1. NCBI lineage: Eukaryota > Viridiplantae > Streptophyta > Magnoliopsida > Malpighiales > Erythroxylaceae > Erythroxylum > Erythroxylum cataractarum. Next base: position 34,295,839 of record JANJEY010000006.1, read on the forward strand.
TATCTCATTCTGTTCCATTTCCTTATGAAATCTTCAACTAAATGATAGAAATGTGTTACGTTCAATTATCAACCCCTCAATCAAAAAGAGTCTTAGTCTCCCCTAAATTAGTTATGTAGTCCAATTGATTAGGAATGTTTATCCTAGTTTTAATATTAATTTGTTGTTTCATTTCCCTTATTAGTGGCAAATCACAATTAACATCATTAGGGAATACATCTTAGAAATCCTTCAAATGTTAATGTTGTTCGTGTTAAAATAAGACTCTTTATACGTGATTGCAACATAGCTTGACTATAATAGAAAATTCTCTTAACGTCATTCTCTAGCATAAAGTGTTACTCACTTAATTACTCTTCCCTTAACACGCTTTTGTCTTCTTTTCCCTAAATTTTTTCCTTTTTTCTCATTCTCATTTTTTAGTTGACTCTTCTTTTAATAACTCTCTCCTCTTATGTGATGTCAAATGGAGAAGTTTATTTGGCAATTTCCAATTTTACTAAAAATGAGTTGAGTTTGGATGTAAGGAGAGATAAATGGAATGGGTTTTTTCCCTTCATTTTACTCGGTCAGCGTGCAAAGATTTCCTCAGGTTGGACAGAGAATGGCCCTCAAGTGCAAAGGCAAAAGTGAAGCTGCAATCAATAAGATTTTCCTCCGGCTAACCTGGCCACCTCCATCCCTCGGATCAACGCGACTGGGCTCTCCTCTAGCTCTGTCCATCCTATCTAATATTTAAAAAAAATTAAAGTTCCATATTTAATGTGTAGGTAGCTTAAAAAAGAACCAAGTCCAGATGTTGTATAAATTCTAAAAATGCATATATCAATAAATATTGAAAATTATAATTTGTTTTAATTACGATGATTTTAAAAGTATGTTATATACTATCTAACTTTACTCCTCTATATTCCGCTCTTTTTTGTTGTTTAAATTAATGTAATAAGGTCAATAAATCCAGACTTTGACAAAATACAGTAGACATGCTGAAAAACATTCCTGGTGAAATGTCACATTTACATACAATTATAATTTTGGGACACGGGCATCTTCCCCCACTTGCCCCAAGCTGGATCGCATACCCGCTCTCTAAACGAACAACTTCCACCGAATGGAAAGTTAGCTCTCTTGCAGGATAAATACTTCAGAAGTGATTAGATAATCAACAACTAATTTTGCCTGGGCACGATTACTACAATCGGCTCCTTGAATGGCTGTTCTATAACATGTTACAATCATGTGAAAGTGGCTGTACCTTTCAAATTGTCACATTTCACCAGTTTGTATTCACATCCATATCTCAAATGCAACACAAACAGCCGCTTCCCCCATCTGCAGACAAATGCCGCTTCCATAAATCTCTACGATGCACCACAAACTTGACTTACAGAATGGTGGGTCTGCCCCTCCCAACTCAATGCCATATATTTGTTCATAACGTTCAATATTTGTTTGAATTATGGGATATATGATGCCAAAGCAAGTCATAATAGATTGAATTTCAAATGTCTGTGTTGCAGGCCGACACTATTGTTCTCTAAAGTCCTTGGTTTCTGACAGTTGCTGTGTCCTGCACAAGATGGAAGAGAGTAAGGTATTTGATTTTAAGTCATTATTGTAGTTGTTCAACGATATATTATGGAGCACAGATGGATAGATATATTTATAGGATCAACAGAAAAGTAATTACCTAACACTTTGAAGGTAGACGAACACAATCTTGATTCCCATTTTTCACTTTTTGAATAAATATATCCAAACTTGTGGCATCAGTTCAAAAATGTATCATAAAGTGCTTGCCTCTTAAAATATTCAAGGTTTCAAGCGGCAGGGCAGAAATTGCCAACCAATTTGTGGATTTTTACGGAAGTAGAAATTCACTAGATCAGGGCAATGACTTGCAAAAAGTAGGAAAGTTTTTGTTTTGCGCATCAGCATCTCAAGATTTAAGCTATCTATAGTGAACTGGCTATCTTCAAAATCCTGCATTCGGAAATGAAAATCACCATTGCATCTATGACAAACATATTACACATATTAGCAACAGAAGTGTCGTCTCATGTATCATAGTCTTCATTAACTCAGGACTTTGGCTAACTTGCTGCACTTAATCCAATGTTTTCCTTGAGAAATAGATTTCTGAGTAAGCACCTATTATAATTCAAGGTTTTACAAAGGAAAAACTCACTGATCCACAAGAACACTAAAATTTTAGAAAATTGCATTTCTATAAAGCTTCCTATGGCTAATTAATGTCTACGACAGCCTGATATAATTTCAAGAAATACTTATGGTCATAGACCTATTTCTACTAAGTAGGAAGCAGAAAACTGATCAATAACACATCTGTTCTGCCTACTATATAAAGTACTTCATTTCCATTAGTTCATCTACAAGCTCATTCAAGCAAAGAAACCAACAGAAGATGTTTCACTACGGAAAAAAAGCTATCAAAACACTCAAAAGCTTCAGTAGAAAGGAAAACAGGACTAGTTTTTAGTAGCCAAGGAGGCCTAACAATTGAGTAAGTTTGTTCCCTTACTAAAATCTGTTAAAGAAAGAAGTTCCTTGTCCTTAATTTGGAAGGTAAGAAAACATGAAGCAACTATTTTACTTCATATGATTAAAATGCAAATCAAGGATCAAAGTTCATTTCAATTGTAAGTATGCTGCAATCAGGAATTTGAAAGAAGAATAAAATTCAAGTATATTAATTAAAATCAGAGTGTTAAAGAAGGCCAACAAAAGTCAAAAGGGAAAATTCAACTTGAAGAAGAAGATGCTTTTGGAAAGTTGTGATTCACTAAAGTAAGTGTTCTAGAGTCGGGAGTAAAGTGACTTTGATATGGTGAGTCTTTGGACTTCAAGGTGACCTAAGATTGAGAAGAAAGGTAGTGTTTTGCTAGAAGAAGAGAACCTCAAAACCGTGGATATCCACCATTTTGAGGTTAACGCCAAAAAGTGCCGATGAACTTGCGCAGATGGTTAGCTGTCTGTCAAAGAATCTAAACAGCAACGTTTACTTATGAAACTATCAAATCCAATTTTGATACTAATCTACATGAAGCCTTGAGGCTAGGGAATGTCTTGGTGAGAAGAATAAACAACTGAGGTGAATTGGGTAAAATTGTAAAGGATGTGATAGGTCAAGTGCTTGATAATGAAAAATCTTATATGTATACATAACGTTTTGAGTGTTAGTTCTTGCAAGAACAGTGTTGAATTAAAGCTATTTTAGGTTGTAAGTTTATGTTCATCTCATTGAAATTTGTTCTTGGTGAGTCGTGTGTAAAAAGTAAATTGAGTGAGAGAATACTGACTTCTCACTAAGCTTGAAGAAAAGTTCACATTGTTGATTCAGTACCTTTAAAAACTTGGGAATTGAAGCACGCCTTTCGAAGGACCGAAACCACTATAAATTCGTTATTATATCTAGTAAGCTTACTCATTTACTATTGTTTTTACTTTATTAATTGAATTTAATTGATTGAACTAACTCCAACTTGCATCAACCTAGGAGACATTTATATATAAGCTTATCAAGTATTCAATAAATTGCCTTCATTCTCTGTGCCTAGTCAGAAGCCCTGCATTTAATCAATCTCAAAAAAGATAAAAGTCAGGGTTCCAAGTGCATCCATATTGGCTCAAACATGCCATGTGGCTGAACCAGTATTAAGATAGAGAGATACGTGGAACCTAATCAAGTCCTTACATCTTAAAAAACAACACATTTTAGTATCCAAGAAAGTCATAAGCCTCACTCACTTTCCATAGATTACTAGTTATCCTTAATATCCAATACTAAACAATGCAATTAACCATTAGCAAAGTCCAAGTTTTCGACTTTCTAAGAATTTCTCTTGTAATGAAGATTTTCTGTAAAATGTACCTATAAAGTAGAAAAAGTGAGTAGAATGGCTTTCCGATTCGATTGCAACCATCTATTTGTAGTAGTGATCAAATATAAGTCCCTTGTAAGTTTATTACATGGAACATATAATAGGCATTTTAATACTCGCGAATACTATCCTTGAGTTGGAGAATAATTATGCATACCCAACTTGCTTCAAAGAATACTCTCTTAATGGCCTTTTTATATGTCAACCCACTATTATTAATTAAAGGATCATTAACGTACACAGAAAGAGATATGCTCCCCATTTTAGATATCAACTATAAAATACTAAGTGATCATTACAAGAATGATTGGGAAAAGCTTAATCATTGTGTCTCAAAGCTTCTTGTTCCACACTAACACCCATCGCTTCAATTCATAGTAACTTCTTCTCAAGTCGATATTGATGCAAAAGAGCTTAAAGTATATAGAAAAAATAAAAGAGATGATAGGATGAGGAATGGGAATTGAGCTGACATCAAATATAAAGAATAAAATTTAGATTGTGTTAGGATTCCTTATTAGATAAGAAATAGTAGTAAGTTAAATATATTATTCTATTTTACATATATTATTTAGTTATTTAGGATTTAGAGAATCTTTATTAGAATAGGATTCAAATTTGTTAGGATCCCTTTCTTATTATAATAAGGGTTCTAATATGGGTTCCAAAACTTCTCTACAAATATGGGTATATTCTGCTCTTCAATGAGAAGCAATCTGAAATTTTTCTACAAACTTGAGTTTTCAACTCAAAGGTGTGAAACTTTCTTCTAAGAGTGATTTTTAAACCCTGAAAGTGATTCTGCATTTCTTACTCTTCATTGTTTGTATTCCTCACTAAATTCCAACAAACTTAACCTAAATTCCAACCATATTAACCCTAAATTCCAGCTATATTAAACTCTAAAACTTGATGATATCATTGGTGGTGTTGATGAAGATTGTGTTGTAGTGGTTGATGAAGGAGAAGTAGAATTGAATGAAGATGCACGACTAGTACAACATAAGAATAAAGAAGTTGTGAGTGCACTTGCAAAGTCAAAACTCAGCAATGATAGCAAGTTAGTGCATCTGACTACAAGAAGCAGCGATATGTATGTTCTTGATGCCTATGTTGTAAAGAAGCCATATGATTTCATTATGAAACCACTTGCAAATATATTGGTCAAGACTTATAATGTTGTCCACACTACTAATATAATCTTTAAAGAAGTTGTACGTCTCCGTGAATTACCTTTAACCATTGTCTCTGATTGTGACGTAAAGTTTGAGTTATTTTTGGAGAAATCTATAGAAAACATTGAACACTAAGCTTCCATTTTCAAATTCTTTCTATCCCCAAACTGATGGACAGACAGAGGTGGTAAATAAAAGCTTGGGAGACTTGTTAAGATGTTTGGTAGGAGACAATGTGAAAAATTGGGACCTAATTCTTCCTATGGCAGAATTTGCATACAACAATTCTATAAATAGGTTTACTAGTAAGAGCATTTTCGAGATAGTCGCAGAAGTTTAACCAATAAAGCCTACTGATCTGGATAGTGTTGAAGTTAAAAGTTTTGCATAATACATGTGGGACATCTTTGAAAAGATATGACAAAAGATAAAAACCAGCAACTTGTCTTATAAAGAACATCCTGATCAACATCGTTAATTGGTGGAATTCAATGAAAAAGATATGGTGATAGCTAGGATTCGCCCAAAGCGTTTTTCAAAAGGGAAATATAAGAAATTTCATTCACAGAGTGTTGGACCTTATAAAATCATCAAGAAGATAGGAGTCAATGCTTAAGTTTTGAAATTACCAAGTGGCATGGGAATTGGTCCTATCTTGAATGTTGCTAACTTAACTATTTATAATGGATATGATAATACACAAGCTCCTAGTGCAGCTGTAAGAATTCCAACCATTCTCCATCTTAAACAGGAGCGAGAGGATGTTCTTGATGAACAAATTGTAGCCACAAAAGATGGAGAATATTGACAATTTCTTATCAAGTGGAAAGGTAGACAGATTTTTTACAGTAGCTGAATTTTAGAATCTATAAGAAATAGCCTATCTACCAGTTAGAGATACGACTGCATATTACTGGACCTTCCTAGACCCTACGTATCAGCGGGACTTTCTTTGGGTTGTTGTACTTGGATTTTAGAATTTGAATTTCAGAAGTTGAATCCAAACTTATATAATTAGTATTTATCACATTCTATGTCGAGAAAGACTTCAGAAAAGTCCAGGAGAATCAATGCAAAAAAGCTTAAAGTATATAGAAGAAATAAAAGAGAGAAAAAATTAATCAACAACAGGCTTTAATTTGATAAGATGAGGTTTAGAAATTAAGTTGACATCAAAAACACAGACCCAAATTTAGATTGTGCTAAAATTTCTTATTAGATAGAAAGTAATAACACGTTAAATATGTTATTCTATTTTACATATGTTATCCTAGTTGTTTAGGACTTGCAGAATTTTTATCAGAGTAGGATTTAAATTTGTTAGGATCCCTTTTTACTAGAATAAGGGATTTAAAAACTTCTCTATAAATATATGTTCAACTCTTCAAAGAGAAGCAATCTGAAATTTTTTTACAAACTTGAGTTTTAAACTAGAAGATGTGATGTATTTTTCTAAGAGTGATTCTTGAACTCTAGGTGTGATTCCTAGTTTCCTTCTCTTCATTGTTTGTGTTCCTCACTAAACTCCAGCAAACCCAACCTAAATTCTAACCATCTTAAAATTCCATCCATATGAAACTTTGAAATTCTAAGCCTAAATTTTCAGCAATCAAACCTTAAAAACTCATCTATACCAAATTTGAAATTTTAGCATTCCAAACTGAAACCCAAACCTAAAACTTGATATTTCAACAGCCTACTACCAAATTTGTGAGTTTTAACTACTAGTTAATACTTCTATTTATCCTCCATTATCCATACTAGCCCAAACTCTCTTTGGAAAACAGAGCAACAACTCTTAGGGGTTACTCCAAATAGAATGACTGCCAAAATGTATCGTATGTCCATGCTAGTAGCTAATAGTAACAATTTGTTTAATGATAATTGTCATAATCGATTTTGTAAGTTCTAATGTTTTACCTATTTATTCCATGGATGCTCTTCACATGGGTACAATTGATTTGGCTTCTTACATGAGCCTGTGGTCAATGTAATTCTATGAATAAGCTAGATTGGTATAGTGTGATTTTGCATAGCAAAAACTATTAGAAAGTTTATTGCAGAAATAAAGATGAAGAAGAATACAAAATTAGTTTCTTCTTTTCTTAGTCACTAATTTTCCTTAACTGTAAAAGAAATTGACATATTTTATTTTGTCCTTGTTGGTTTAGGTTTAAATTATATCAAGAAATTAAAAAAATCCTTGTTAAAATTAGAATCCATTTCTATTTAAGAAATTAAAATTATTTTATTTACATAGTATCAAGAGGACAAATATATATATATATATATATATAGGCCGGAGCAATGAACCTATTTGAAGTGGCTCACTTCGTCCCAAACAAGCCAATGTATGAACAAGGTATAAACACATTTCCATACTTTGTATCTAGCGTACTTCACTTAATTTCTCCCGCAGTATTGGGTTTTGGCAGTGTTTATCAATGTAATCGCATATATCCTGCCATTCCCCATGAGAATTCTGATTTATTGGCAAAGAGGCGAAGAAATAGATTTATGATCCCCCTCCAATCGATTCAAGAACAAGAGAAAGAACTAATGCCCTGCTCTGCGAATTTGAAACACAGTCAGAAGATTTATATATGTGTATATATATATATATATATATATATAGGATCCCAATTCATGGATCTCTCGGTTCGAGAAAGAAAAATAAGAGGATCGAACCATATCTTATATATAAATACACACACAAAACTAAATGTTTCATTATGAGAAAAAGGAGAGAATGTTCAAGTTATGAATTTATGGAGTTGTGACACTTTCTCATCTAAAAGTGATTCTTCGATTGTAAGAGTGATTTCTAGACACTAGATATGAAACTTAACTATATATAAATCATAGATGTAATTTTTTGAGTTGCCAGAGTAAAGCTAGTAAATCTTAATGTAACATATTTTTAAGCTTTTTTTTATTATATTAATAAAGAGATACTGAAATCAATTATATTTTTCTTGGTTTTCATATTACTAGTATCTTCTTAGATATTGTTTTTACTCAGACTTCCAATAAGTTTAGAAGCTATCCTCTATCGATCCTATATCAATTTGGGAACAAAGCTTGGATTTAGCATTAGCAACACAGAAAATGGGTATATAGGAGAATGTTCAACTACAAAGCACAGATGAATTGGTTTAGCCAATTTTTGGATAACTAGCAACCCCTAACACTCAATTTCAAAGTTTTACAAATCATAATGCAGAGAATGTAAACGACTATTAACTTGAACTTATGAAGATGGGAACCATTATAAGTTAATGAGGGACAAGCAATTCTTACACACTAGGGTGCAAGGAAACCAATATGATGTGCTAAAGACCATGGATAGCAACTTGTAATCATCTAGGTCAACTCTCATCAAGTTGAGGAGAGAATGGAGAGTAAAATTTAGTTAATTATTTTCTTGTTCCCTTAATTGCAAAAGGGTTGGAGTATTTTTATTTTTGTTTGCCTTACCAGTTAAGGATTCAAGTCCATTAAGGAATCACAAGAATCCTTATTAGAGTAGGATTCAATTGCTCTTCAAGTATTTTACATTAGAAGATTGAATATTTCAATTATGCGGGAGAGATGTTTCAAGTTACAAATTTATTTCTCTTCAAGTATTTTACATTAGAAGATTGAATGTTTCAATTATGGGAGGAGAGATGATTCAACTTACGAATTTATAAAAGTGTGATGCTTTTATCGTTTGAGTGATCCATAAATTTTATTAGGTGATTTATAGACACTAGATGTAATGCTAATTCTTTATAGACTCTAGATGTGATTTCTAGGAGTTGCTAGTGTTCAAGCTCTTCTTTAAGTTTTCTTCTTGGTTGATATTAATAAAGGTATATTCACATAAATTATTTTTTACTTGGTCTTTTTTAGGCATAAGATGGTGTTTCTATCCCAAATTCTATTAAGTGTCAAAGTTGTTCTGTGTTCCTCCTACATCAAGAAGGCTATCAAAGTTGGCCCTAGTCTAATTAATCCCCAGTCATTCTCCATATAGGTAGTGTCCCCAACAGTAGGTCTAGAAATCACTCCTAGGTCTAACCAACATTCTTAGAAAAAAGCATCACATGTAATAGAAAACTCAAAGTTTGTATTGAAAGACTGATTACATATATATAGAAAATTTCTTGGAACCATAATTTTGACTTAATGGAATAGGAAAATACACTAAATTTCCAAAATAAGAACAGAATCCTATTTGATAAGGATTTTTTATTATTCATTAATAAACTTTAAAGCATAAACTAATAAGGACAAAAAAAAGTAGAAAATCTTTTTCTAACAAGGAAAACTAAATTAATAACTCTTCTTTTTCTATTATGTGTCACCATCTTTAAGTAGTGTGATAGACTGTCAAGTCTGCAATCCACCTACTAAGGAAGATTCCTGAAACAAACCAGAATCCCAATTTGGTTATCTAGTTTCAGGTACTAGATGTAATAATTAGTTCAGACTCCAATTTTACTGTACAAAGATCGTCAATGCTAGGGTGGAAATTTTGTAATCAGTAGAACAAGATGTCTCCATGGGAATTTCATTATTAGATTTTTTTTTACTTTTCTTTTACGCTAATTTAGTCAATGGAAATCAAAATCTTCTTTATTTCAGGCCTCAAATATTTTAGGGTCACTCTCTGACGTAGTGTGTGAAGGAAAAACAAAGATAAGTAGAACAGAATAGGCTATAATTGAAATAGATTGTAGCTGGAACTTGAAAATAGAGCTCAGGGTTTGTAGAAAAACCTCTAAAAGCATACAATTATTTGATTGATAAAAGACATACCTTAACATCAAGCATAGGCT
>JANJEY010000006.1:34305838-34318748 GCA_024703695.1 Erythroxylum cataractarum
GTCTTTTATCAATCAAATAATTGTATGCTTTTAGAGGTTTTTCTACAAACCCTAAGCTCTATTTTCAAGTTCCAGCTACAATCTACTTCAATTATAGACTATTCTGTTCTACTTATCTTTGTTTTTCCTTCCCACACTACGTCACTCTCACTGCCATAAATATTTGGCAGTTGATTTGATTCAGTTAATGGAAATGAGACTTCTCTTGGTCTTTCTTCCTAAGTTCTCCCTAAACCCTCCTCTTCTTTTATCCCTCTTTTCCCCTGTCTTGGTCTTTCTTATTTTCCCCTTCTTGTTCTCTTTCCTTTTATGCTTCCCTGTACTAAATCATGGATCAAAACCTCCGAAATAAAGAAGAGTTCGATAATTAAATTTACATTAACTACTTGCCACAAGAAATTCTTGTCAACAAAAACCTTCAATGGCCACAAGCAGATACATTGCAAATCTTAAATCCAAATATGTTTATGAAAATCGTAATTATCATGGATTGATAATACTAAATAGTTTGGTCAAATCCTTTATAGAAAGTTACTAGTGATTACCAGATTGATGTACTGTTAATACCAAGCCCATTGCAGGTAAGTATCATTCCTTTAAATCTAGCAAGATATTCCTGCATAGCAATAATGTACTCCAATTATCATAAACATATACCTAAGAAAATGTTAAGACCAAAGACATATGTAAGCTTGATTCTGCTATTGTTATTCAAATTTACTCTTACCCGTAAAGTATACTTATCAATCTCATGTATACCAGTTAAATCATAGTCAAAGCGTTTAGCTGGATCACTCAGCACTGCAAGAGAAATTAACAACGATTAAAGTGGAAATATGTGCATAAGTCCAAATAGCACTTTAATTGCTTCAACTAATGTCAATAAAGATGATGTTAACATGTATATGCACGTCAAACTGATTTATGCAATATGCCTTTAGTCTAGGAGCGACTAAATGAGTTGGTGACATTTCACCTTGAAATTTTCAATTGCTGCAACGTGCATCAAAAATAGTTTGATAGATTTTCCTTATTATCAATTTTTTCCAACAAGAGTACTGAAATAAGTTGAGTATTTAAGGTAATATTAAATACCAAGAAAATTTTCCCATTTTGAGAATACTTTTTATGATCTTACTTTATAGCGTCTAGTTATCCTTCCAGTAAAATAGTTTCACAAACCAAAACGTCACTCAAATAGCAATATATCACAAAATATTCCTATCCTATTATTTTTAATTTCTCCTTCTTTACTGCTTAATTTTGTTTTTTCCACAGTATTGAAATAAATAAATCAGCAATCATGATACAAAGCATGCACTTATAACCACCAATCACATGTTAGATAATACATTTCAAAATCAAAGGCAGCCAATCATAACCCTTTTGAAGAAAATATTTTCTTTCAAATGACAAGTTCACTTTTGGTGTTACTTACAAAAGTTTCCCCACCTAAGCTTTTGTGACAAGTTAACTGATGAAGAAGTCCTTCAAATAGCGAACAATCACATGATATACTTACACAATTGATGTCCTGGAAGAACTGTAATTCATTGAGTAAAAACATAGATATTTGTCCTTGCAATTGTAAGAATTACCTTTGTAAGCTTCATTGATCTCCTGGAATTTTGCAGTGATAGTACTATCGCCTTGGTGTTTGTCAGGGTGCCACTTCTATTAGTAGAATTAAAGGGAAAATAGTAGAAATGAAAATGTCCCAAGTCAGTCTTGCATTTATTGAAACAATAACCCATGTATGTAAGTAAAATTTTGTAACAGACGAATCACAAACCAGTGCAAGCCTTCGGTAATTCAATCTTATCTTCTCTTCTGTTGCGTCATAATCAACTTCCAAAATTTTGTAATAGTCCTACAAAAGAAAAAATGTCTTGTGAAAAATGGCTCAATGCAAGTGCAGTCAGATATTTATCAGTTAATGGTCTGCAAAAACACAAATGTATTCCAACTCATAACAAATTATTATGATCAAATACTGTGTGAAAATTATAAACTAGCAAACAAAATTGTACAAGTACATTATTTCATCTTCAAAATTGTACACATCCCACACATAGTTACAGGCCTGCTCAAAATAAGCATATGAGAAACACTGATATAACAAGTGAAATATTTGTACTAAACCCAACTTGCAGGAATGTGAAGAGCTACTTATCTAAAATATCAAAGTGAAAGAGTTAACTGAGGAAACATGTTTAAGATGAAAAAGATAAATACTTCACACATCTGAAAAACATAATATCGCCAGAATGAAAACCTTTGATGCAATAGCATTTCCAGTCATGAATGTGGAATAACTTTATCTCAAAAGGAATTCCATTTTCATTATTTATAGCATTTGCAAAAAATTACTCTATTTCATAAATTTCACTTGCATAAAAGATAAGATATTCATTTTCCTGCTCCAAAAGCACTCGAACCTTAGCAATGACCAACTCAGATTGAATAAGCTAAAACTTCGTATAGGCACAGCAGCATTGTAATTCCCAGATATTGAATAGCAACAATTCTCGAACAGAAAGACAACTAGTAATCGAGTAAAGGGAGGTCTAAATCATCAAGAGAAACTTCCAGTTCGTGAAAACAGTGCTTATGATCTTGCTTCAAAGTGTCTGGGTTATTATTCCACGAGCAAAATTTCATAGATTAAAGAGTTAATTACCTAGCACAATCAATGCCACACTACTACTACTTTGTGAGTAAAAATTGAGTAGGTACCAGATATCAATCAAGGCCACCCAACTAACACACAAATCAGATAAAACGGCAGTAACCCCAGAGAAGGGTCAAAATTATTTCACATTCTATCATCCCCCGAGCGTAAGTTCAATTACAACCCAAACTATGCCTGAATCTTTTCCAGAGTTTTTGGAGAGAAAAAGGACAAGGAGAAGGGAAATAAACACATTCATTATAGCTAAATAGGAAGACACGAGAAATCAAAATTGGGTTGAAGGATTAAGACACTAACAGAAGGAAACAAATCACTGATGTTAAGAGTACCTTGGGAGTTGGTTTATGATTGTCTTCCATCTGCAACGGTGATGGGAATATCGCAGAAGGGAGTTTGTGCACACTTCATTTCACATATAAAAACTCAAGAGGGTGTTGGGCTTCAATATTCTCTTGTTGAAAGAAAATACAAATTAGAATGAAATGAAATGAAAAGAAAATTAAAAAGGAATAAGAAAAGAGAGGAGAGGGCTTCGGATTTTCAGGACAGGGAAGGTAAGGGAAGCTAAGAAGAGGAAGAAGAAAAGGAATTAAGGGTTGGAGTTCTTTAAAAGGAAATCTAATAAGGTTAAAGGAAGCGCATAAGAGAGAAGAATGTGTTGGTTTGGTTTGGTTTTGTTCTGTCTCTATCTTCGAACGAAAAGGTGCATTGTCAAATGAATCTCGGGTTGTGATCCATATCCGTTGATGATGAGCAACGGGCATATCGCACACCATATGTGTATGCCTTTCAAGGTCAAGCAAAATAAAATAAAGATTCCGAATGCGGCATTTCTCGGTCAAACAATATGATGATTTCCTTTTAAACATACCAGAGCAATCATAATCATCCGTAATTAATAGCATCTAGAGATTTTAATATACTTATATTGTATACATGTCTTTTAGACACAAGTAGGTGAAGTTTTTTTTAGTTAAGAGATCAGCTAATATCTCCTCATTTTACAAATACTCCACCTTAACATCACCCTTTTGTATCAACTCCTTTACGGACAAGTATTTGACCTTCCAAATGCTTAATTCTTGTTATATTCTTATTATTGATACTAAACAACACAATAGCAAGATTATCACAATACAACAAAATGGGTTTCCGTACACACTCTGCATGTATTGTTAAGGAAGTCACCAGTATCTACTTGACACTCTTCCTTGAAGCTACATCATTTGCTAACATAAAAAAATATAACCTAAAGTGGACTTTTTATCATCTTTACACAGCAAAATCTAAATCTATATACCCCAAGAGGTTTAGATTGTTGACCCTTTTATATGTCAACATATAATCCTTAGCTCCCTTTAAGTATCTCAACACTCACTTAATTGCATTCTAGTGGTTTATATGTAGTTTAGCCAGATATCGATCCAGCAGTTCAATAGCAAACGCAATGTTTGTCCTAGTGCACACCTAGGCATACATTAGGCTACAAACTATACTAGAATATAGAACATTCATCATAACCTCTCCCTTAACTTCATTCTTTGGACATTGTGGCAAAGATAATCTCTCATCATGAGAGATTGGTCCTACAACAAATTTTTAGTCAATCATATTAAACCTTTGTAACACATGCTCAAGGTATGCACTCTATAAGAGGCCTAATGAGTGTTGATATTTGTCATGGTGAATCTGCGTACTTAGGAAAAAAGATGTTTTACTAAGATCTTTTATGTCAAAATGGTTGACCAAAAGTTGCTTAACCTCATGCAACATGGTCAAGTCATTTGATACAAGCAATATATCATTTACATACAAAAATAGGGAGATAGCTTTGCTCCCTCTGACCTTATAGTACAAGCATCTTTCAACTTTTTCTCCACAAAGTCGAAAGAGGTCAGAACCTCATCAAACTTTAGGTACCACTGTTTGAAAGGTTATTTCAAACTGTATATTGATTTTCTCAATTTGCAAACCTTATCAATTGCTTCTTAATCCTGAAATCCTTCAGATTGATCCATATAGACCTCTTCACAAAAGACATCATTCAAGAAAGCAGTTTTAACATCTATCTAATGTAGCTCCATATTATAATGATCTATTATCACCATAATCACTCTGAATGCATCCTTAAAGGATACAGGAGAGAAGGCAACATTAAATTCAACCCCTTTTTTCTGAGTGAACCCTCTGGCAACCAACTGAGCCTTAAATCGCTCAACTTTAGCCTAAGTGTCCTTCTTGGTCTTAAACAACCATTTATAACTAATGAGTTTACAATGTTGAGGCAAATCAACTAACTCCTATACCTTGTTATGCTTCATGGATTACATCTTGTCCTTCATTACATCCCACCACAAATTTGCATTAGATTCAAAAACAATTTTTAAAAAAGTAACTAAATCCATAATATGTCCAATTTCATAGTCTTATTTATTTAACTAGACTATGAAATCATATGAGGTAGCGGGTCGTCTCACTTTAGTGGACCTGCACAACTACATTAGTTCTTAGACCCTAAAAACCTATGTTTATATAAGTATGGGTTCCTATTCCTACAAAGGCATGGTACTAAGACCTTAATCCATTGGACCTGACTGTTTGAGTGGCAAATACGAAATAACTGTAGTATCCGTCTTGTTATCATCTAAAGGGTGAGAGAGCCCACCCTCATCAAAGCCAGAAACATAGTTATTTGTAATTTCACAATTGTAGCCCCCTTCTCTACAGTAAAATTTGTAGCCTTTATAATTGTCAGGATATCCAACTAAATAGCAACAAGTAGAATGGGCCTGCAATTTGCTTTTATAAGGATAATACAAGCGCACCTTAGGAGGGCAGCGTCATACACAAATGTGTGCAAGGCTAGGCATCCAGCCTTTCTAGAAAATTAAGTAGGTTAGTCATACTCTGTATTGACTTTATCATGCTTTAGATGTGGTTACACCTTTTAGTCACATCACTTTGCTCAAGACTACCTGGTATAGTAAATTGAGTCACCATTTCAACCGATTCCACATATCTGGCAAACGGACCTTTTCCTTATCCTAAACCACTATGTATGCCATAATACTCTCCTCTACGGTCAGATTTGACAATTTTAATGCATTTTTTCAATTGGTTCTCAACCTCAGTCTTAAAGATCTTGAATTTCTTAAGAACTTCAGACTTTTCTTTAAGCAAGAACGCGTACCCATAACAGGAATAATCATTAATAATCGTCATAAAATATCTAAAATTTCTCAAGGTAGTTGTATAGGATATATTAATATCCATATGTATGAGGTCTAACAAGTCAGATGCTTGAGTTGACCCCTTTTCTTTATATTAGATAACTTTCCTATGTGACAGTCAACACATGTTTCTCATATCATCAAAATCTAAAGTTGTAAACTATCATCTTTAATCAATCTCTCATCCTTAGCTTTGAAAATGTGGCTTAACCTTTTATTTCATAACATGTATGACTCATTCTTTATCAGGGCTCTATTTTTCATAACCTATTTGGCAAGATATGCATATATATAATTCGGGGCAAGACACATTCTATATAAACCATATGACAAGAAAGTTGTGCTAATATATTTTGTATTAAACGACAATTTTACAACAGAATCATTAATTACAAAACTATAACCTTCTTTGTCCAAAATTGATACAAAGATTAAATTTTGTCTAAAAGTTGATATATGAAATGTGTCGTGTAAAAATTAAAATGAACTTTGTATCTAGGTTCAAATATACATTCCCTATATATATTACATCTGCTTCTTCATTGTTGCCAACTATCAGTTTCTCCTTCCCTTTAGTTGGCTCTATCTTGGATATGAATCATTGCGTCGTGGAGGCAACATGATTGGATGCTCCACTATTTAGCCACTAGGAACTGGATATGACTATAGCAAAATTATTTTCATAAATTGATAAGCTTTACCTGACTTTTTATGCTTTTCCTTCCAGGCCTTATACCTCTAACACTCCCGGACACCCGTACCAAGACTAGATTGACTAACATCATCATATGGAGAAGATTTGGATCTCTTACCTTTGACCCTTCCGAGCTTGGCCCCTTTCCTTTGGTTACTAAGAGGACCTTATGAGCAGAATTCTTTAACTTCTCCTTTTCGGCAACATTATGGGTAATCAAAGCATTGAAGTCCCTTTCCTCATCCTATGTGTAATATGTCACTACTAGAATACTAAACTCTGGAGGGAGTGTACTCAGAACCTGGTGAACTATGCAGATATCAAGAAAAGGAATATTCAGTGTCTTAAGTTTACTATAGAGATAGATCATTCTTAATATGTACTCCCTCACTACCCCTTTTCTAGTGTACCTCATGGAGAATAATTCTTTCATTAAGGCACTTATCTCAACATTAATCAAGACCATGTACCTCTAAGGGACATTATCAAAAAACTCCCGTGCTATGTTTGTCTGACATACCGTTACCTAAGGGGAGGTTAGAATAGTAAATATGAATGATCTATGAGAGCTTAAAATTGCATTCTTTTCATGATCATGCATAACGTGACATATGCATACAAGTGAATGAAATGATTGTACATGCATTCATGAATAATTTCGAGTATAATTATATTGAGTTATGATTTTTGGGTGTTTTGATAATTTTGGATTTATTTATATGAAAAATTCTATTGGTTAGTAAGAATATTGTATTTGTGAATTTTGGTAAATTTAGGCATAAATTTTTAAAAAATTATGGAAAATAGGAAAAAAAATCAAAAGAAGATTTGGAGATAGTTGAATTGTAAAGATAAAAGTTAAGGGAGTTAGTCTCAAAAGAAACTAAGTTAGAGCTTAATGTGAGGGAAGTGACAAATATCTCTTAGGCTTACTATTTTTGAGAGTTGAAAGGTTAAGTTATATGTTTAGGTTCATTCTTCATTGTCATCTTCTTCAAATGTTCTTTCCGTACATAGAGTTTTTCATCTAACCTCTTCTAAGAAATTTCTTTGCTTTTCCTTCCCTACCCTAAACCTACCTTGCTGTTGTGTCTTCTGTCCTAAGAAAAAAAAACAGAAGCTGGTCATTGTACATAGTGAAATACGTAAAATTCAGGGAGTTTAGGGTTTGAAAATTTTAGAGTTTTGGACAGGTAAGTATTGAATAAATACTTTAGAGTTAGTGATTTATGAAAGAAAGTTGAGGAGTTACTGTTTTCTGCATGGAAAGTGACATTTATGAGTATATTCATAAATACTAGGTGGTTAGGAGGAAATATATTCAATTATAGTGTTAAATTAGTTTTTGGAAAATTTTTGGTGTTTTGGTGATGTAAAATATTGAAAGTTTCAAAATCTGAAAAATATTTACTGAATATGCTTCAGTATTTTATTCACAACATTTTATATAGTAGTCCAAATGATATTATTCTTGATTTGGATTAAACTAGAGATATATGGCTACATTTCTTATGGAGACATCAAATTTAAATTCTGTCTCTAACAATCTCAAATTTTGTCATGAAATTGAGATTTGGGTGCAATACATTGGAGCTGAATGTAAAATTCGTGTTCTAACTTTGGGAGAAAATCTTGATTAATCTAGATAGATTTTGGCAAAGTTGTCTTTTGGACATTGTAGATGATCTTTCCAGCTTTTCAACGATATAAAGTTTGTAAATTTTGGATATCGGAGTTGAGAGATATGAGCATTACAAGTTGTAATGTTGAATCGTCTTAGTTTGCTTTGTCTCAATTTACTTCGTCGTAGTTTGACTTCTGCTTTGTCTCAGTTTACATCATCTTAATTTGTTTCGTCTCAGTTTGCTTCGTCTTAATTTTATTTTTGCTTCATCTTAGTTTGACTTCTGCTTCGTCTCAGTTTACATCATCTTAATTTGCTTCGTCTTAGTTTGACTTTTGTTTCATCTTAGTTTGACTTCTGCTTCGTCTCAGTTTACAAAGTCTTAGTTTGCTTCGTCTCAGTTTGCTTCATCTCAGTTTGACTTTTGTTTCATCTTAGTTTGATTTTTGCTTCGTCTCAGTTTACATCATCTCATTTTGCTTCGTCTTAGTTTGACTTTTATTTCGTCTTAGTTTGACTTATGCTTCGTCTTATTTTATATCATCTTAGTTTGCTTCGTCTCAGTTTGCTTCGTCTTAGTTTGACTTTTGTTTTGTCTTAGTTTGATTTCTGCTTCGTCTCAGTTACATCGTCTCAGTTTGCTTCGTCTCAGTTTACATCGTCTCAGTTTGCTTCGTCTCAGTTTACATCGTCTTAGTTTGCTTCATATTAGTTTGACTTTTGTTTCGTATTAGTTTGACTTCGGCTTCATCTTAGTTTATATCTTTTTAGTTTGTTTCACCTCAGTTTGCTTCGTCTTAGTTTGACTTTTGTTTCGTCTTAGTTTCACTTCTGCTTCGTCTTAGTTTGACTTTTTGCGTCTTAGTTTGACAGTTTTAGTTTGCCCTTTTTTGCATCGTCTTAGTTTGTATCGTCATCTTTTGTCCTATTTCTGATCCTTTTAGATGCAAAATCTTACTTTATGATCTTCATAAAAATTGTAGATCTAGAAGTATTCTTTCAAATCGATTCAAAACGAAGTCAATCCGACATTTGTATCAAAGGTTATGGCAATTGCGCCAAGATATGTACAATTTGAGTAAAGACATGAACATGTTAGATTCTTTTGGCCATAACTCCTTCTCTAGACACCCAAATGCCTTGATTCTTGAACCATTGGACTCGCAAGACCTTTCTCTACATCTATACCAAAAATTATAGCCTCTAAATCAAACTGAGAAAGATCGAGTGAAAAAGGTTGAACGGGTACAATGAGTGTATTCTTAAATAGTATGAACTGTTGTTATTCTACTAAATATACTTCAGTATTTTGATCATATCTTGATCTTTAGAGCTCCAAATGAGATTATTTCTGATTTGTGGTAAACTAGAGACATGGAAATACAAAGGGTATGAAGAACTTAAAATCTAATTCAGTCTTTAAGATGTTTAAATTTCATATGGAAATTATGCATAGTACATCATTTTGGACAAGAGCAGTCCAAAACTGTTTGAGGTATATCTTCCTGTTTACTGAACCAAGTTGAGTGATTTTGGTGTCAATGGATTCATAAGACATAAATGAATACTTTTCTAGAAGAAAGTATGACCCAATTACTTCAGCTTCATTTTCTAATTTAATATAAATAGTAGACCCGAAAGGGGTGACTTGGAAAATCAAAGATGAGTTTTGATATGAGAATGATCTTGTGATAAAATTGATGGATTGATACTTGGGATTGTCATGAACATGCATTGTACATGTTTCGTTACATTCATGTGCATTATTAAACACCTATGATTGTGCAGATTTTGATATATGTGTATGTTATTTTTTATAGAAGGGCAACTGGAACGTCAACCTTCAGACGTTGCCGAATCTTCCAGGCATTAACTTCAGGAGCAATTTGTGAGTCAACTTAGATGTTTTCCTAGGATTGATTTGTTGAGAATGGATTTGATTGATTTAAACTTCCATATTATTGAAATGTTTATGATCTGATTCTGAGTTCCGGATTTGAAGTTTGAGGAGTATAATAGTTGGGCATGTATTGGAAGTACTTTGATATGTTGTGAAATTCTATATGTTATGTAATTTGTCAACGAAAGTTGAATGGCGGACTTAGGTCCGATGAATGTAAGTTTCTGATTTATCATCATATGTGATATAACATGATCAGTATGGGATGCATTTCATAAAATGCATGCTCAGATGAAGGTGTTGTGACTTGAGTAGCCAGTTTGAAGCGCTTCCACATAGAGCATTACTCCGTGAACTCTAATTCTGCACGTAGAGCTATGCTTTGTGAACTCTGTTCTGACTGAGCCCTATGGGCCAGTATTTGTGTAAGTGATTGATAATCAATCACAATAATAAGAATGAACACGAATCTCATGCATATAACATTATAAGACTGAAGATATTGAATAACTATGTGACATGCCATATTAGGTGAGTATCTGAACAATAAATGTATACTTAAAATGAGTAATTATGCAATATGCAATATGTGTATAAGATCCAGTGAATTCATCAATGATGGTTCACTCATTTAGTTCGCAAAACTCATCAAAATTGCAACTTTGTCTTTTCAGGACCGAGAGGAGACTCTAGCTGCTGAGGAACTCTACTGTCGTGTAGTTTTGTGTTTTGGAAAGAGAATTCATGGCTCAAAGGTCGATCAGCTGAAATTTTTAGGTGACTTAGATAGATTTGATGTATTTTCCTCTTTCATGTAGTACTCTTGTATTGGATTTTGTGAATGTACATATAGAACTTCTGGAAAGACACAACGTAGACATTCGGTGTTTATGAAATGAAATGAGGAAAAAGTTGGTTTTTAAATACTGTGGATTTCTTATGATGCTTTACAAGTGATTATATACCATGCCATGTGGAGTGAGTGTAGTGATCGAACGTAGCGTGCCCTTATCCTAGGGTATGTACCAGAATGATCTCTGGGTGCTCTGGTGCGTATCCCTAGGTAAGGAGCGCTACAGTTTGTCTCCTAAAGTCCACTAAGTAGATGGGCAGATATAGATCTCTTAATGGTCATGCAATATAATCTATTTGATCGATCTCATGTTGTATAGGCTACTTTATCAACCTCTGAGCTATTGGATGTAGGTAGACATGGCCATTCCATATGAATGGCCATATCAATATTTATAATCTCCATTACACTCAATACATCCTTTATCCACTTCTTCAAATTGAAACCAGTGAGGGTTTCAATGGTGACACTAATATTGTTGACAAAAATCATAAAATAGTATCAATACCGAGCATCCGATTACACATATTATAAAACACTTGAGGGCTGAATACATAATATATGCAATTAGACCTCCACTTAAAAAAATCAAAGTATACACCACCAACTCTTATGACATTACCAACTGTCGGCGAATATATCATTTAAGCAATTACTTTCCTCCATCTAATGTCTTTATGCATTCTTCCATCTAATTTTTTTATGCACATCTCAAAATCTCACTTAACGCCAACACCTATGGGCAGAATAACTAAACATGAGATTAAAGACATCCCCCAACATGTAAGCAGAACAATCCAAATACTAACTTGAAAGGCTACTGTGATGACTACATTCTGATTAGTACTCAAAAAATTTACAAACATAAGGGATACACATTTATGTTATCCTCACATTTTTTATAGGCATACAGTATATGACAAATTTTATCAATAAATGCAAAAAAGAATGCATATTCTAATAAATGCAAAAACGAAAGTCTAAAATTTTTGAATTTTTTCTTAGTTGATGTCGTGCTGACGTCAATAGTCACTGTAGAGTTGACGTCAGCAAGTCACTGTAGCTGCCAACATCAACATGGTGTCACCCAACAAACGGGTTTGGATGATGCATGCAATACACGCGCCACACCTGACACACCTCCTGATGCATCGGGCGCCTGTACTGCACGTGATGGTGCATGTATCGCATGTGCTAGACAAGCATCCTTCACTGCGAGAGCCATGTGGAGGGATGTGTGGCTACTGCATGCTTTGCACGTACCTGTCCCATAGTCTCTGTTGGATTTCTATGCTCGTATGGTGATTGCATTCGCCAACCATTGCACGCATTGATGCATTTCACATCTAACGACTGCATGCGTTACATGGGGCCACTCCACCTACTGCTCGCGGCCACTATTCACTAGATGCACGTGTTTGATGTTCTCCGTCACCAGTAATTTTTGGCAACTTTTAGGCCCATTTTTGCACTTTAAGGCTCATTTTTAATGTTGGGCCCGGGCCCCGTACGTCCAAATCCTCGAGGGCGGCCCCTCGGGCTGCGCCGGGCTACAACAAAGTCCTTAGCATTTACAGAATGAGGAAGGATAATGTAGGCAACATCAGTATCTTTTTTCTGTTTACATAAGGATTAATATGCTATTTAGAGACACAACCTGAATTGCTTTAATGTCAATTCCATAAGTTATGGTTAACATATACAAATCCCTATTTTGGCTGATGCATGTTAACATTGTCAATATGATGCAAGTGTTTGTATATGATATTAACATTTCATTGTACATATGGTAGACAATATGTTCTTCATAATCAGCCTAGGATTTTATTCTTTCAAACAAATTGCAATGCCATGTCTTTATATGCAGCATCCATGTCCTATAATGAATGACTTCTTGCTGTCTTTGATTGACTGTTT
>JANJEY010000006.1:34429951-34449205 GCA_024703695.1 Erythroxylum cataractarum
GTATGATTGGTAGATGTGAATGAGAGTTCTAGTACTCTCTAGTATCATGTGAAATTGTTGATTTACGACCTGTGTATAGCCTTGGAAAAGGGTATGTGTGTGCATTCTTTTAAATTGCTGAGTTGCTGTTGAGTTTTGGCTTGAGAGAGCTCGCTGGAAAATTGTTATGGTTTATGTGTTGTTGAAGTGAGATGTAGTGCTGAAATTCTGGGCTGATGCACTCAGGTGGTCATCTTTGTGTATGTTGTGTTATATTGAAATTTCTGGGTTGATATAGGTTGAATGGGATCTTTTTAACTCCTTGAGAGGGTTAGGCGAGCTGTAGAACTCTCCCAGGATGCTTTATGAGCTATTTATGATGTGTTAAATTGGTAGGTGTGAGTCGTTAGAATTAAATGCAGGTGTTGTCTAAATGACAGATTGTCAGACAGAGCTTTGAGTCCACTTTTGACCCTTATGGAGTTGGAATATAGGTCAGTGATCTTCATAAAAGTTGTAGATAATTCTTTTACCTTTCCATAGACACTAAGTTTGTTAAATTTGGAGTTCTTGGTCAAAAGTTATGGTATTTTTAAGTTCTGATACTGTTTAGGAGGAGCTAGTCGATCGGCATTTGAGTAAATTTTTGTTTCCCTTAGTGGCCAAGCTTGTATTTGAGTCCTTCTTAAAAAATGTAGATTTTTCTTCTAGCTTTCCAACGAATCAAATCGTGTCTAATTTGGAGCTCGGAGTCAAAAGTTATGAGGGTTTGAAATCTGGTAGGTCAGATCGCTGGGCAGGTCGCTCGGCCCGCGAGCTCCAGCGCGCAGCCCGCGGGCAGGCTCTCTCGCGTAGCCCGCGTGGGTGAGCTTCCGCGTGCAGCCCGCGGGCGAGCTTCCACGCACAGCCTGCGCGGACGTGCTATTGCGTCTGCCGAGCGACCTTTAGGGTCGACTTGCGACAGACTGACCTCCCTACTTTCTTTTGGCCATAACTTCTTGCATAGTCCTCCGATTAAGCTGATTTTTGAAGCGATGGATTTCTAAGAAAATTTTCTATCTTTCTACACCTGATTTACTAGTATTGCTTTTAAATTGAAAAAGGTGGTTTGAAACAAAGTGCGGAGGTCGGCTGATCAAGTCTGAATATACTTTACTAATTTTAAAATATCTGGAGCTAGAGAGCTGAGATCGAAGCGATTCTTATTTTAAATTAAACTAGAGACATAAACCAACAAATTTTATGAAGGAACCGATCGACACTTAAGCCTTTAAGATTTTCAAATTCTGACCTGAAGTCGGTAGTGCTAAATTTTGACTGTTTTCTTTGAAATAACATTTTTGCCATAACTTCTTCATTTCTAATCCAAATTGAGCGTTTTCAGTGGCGTTGGAACCGTGAGAGCGTAAGGAACATATTTTCTTAGAAAGTCTATCCAACTTTTCTATTGCAAGTTTCTCCCTATTGTGGTGAGTTATGGGTCTTCTATGCTTATGTGTGTTTGTTTGGGGGCGAATGTTGGGCCTCGGAGACGGGGTCCAACAACAACTACCTTTATCTTTCATGCATTCATGTAATGAAATGCATCACATTTTCAATCAATCACATGATTTCATATTCACATTCAGAACATATTTCTCATCGGACCTTAGTCGGCATTCAATAAAATTATTGAGTACATTTATTTCAGTCATATTCACATACAAGGTGTAGCGCCCCCTTACCGTAGAGTATACACCGGGATGCCCGTAGGTCTTACCGATGCATAACCTGCGATGAGGGTGCACTACGATCCTTTCATTTCTATAAACCTCATGGCATCAATAAAATAAAGTAGTAATTAAAACCACAGAAATTAAAAACCGTCATACTTTTCTCATTTCATAATATCAATCCCAAAATATAGACAAGTCTATCAGTTCCTTACAGTCTAATTACAACAGTCCAAAAAGGAAACTGATACAAAAGTCTATACTAAGCCATCCCCATACAAATCCAACCCCAGTTGACCGACCTGTGAGCCATCGCCTCTATCGCCAAAACGCTCACGCTGCAGGAAAAGAAACTCTGGAGCTAGGAGTCTACTCTATCCGTCCTGAAAAACAACGCGCAATTTTGGATGAGTTTGCAAACTCAATGAGAAATCATCATCGATGGTTCACTCAATTCATGCATTACGCAAATTGCGTACAGTACAGTACAACGTCAGTTAAATTATCATATAGCAATTTACAACACACAACAACTTGCAATTCAGTTATCACAATTGTATAATGCGATGCACATGTGACTCCTTTCTAGTTATTTCAGTGTTGTGACTGAGTGCTGATTCAGTGACAGTTTCAGTGGATGCGTCAGGGAGTGGGAGAGCCCTCATGCATGATGCACTAACTCCCCTCGAGCTCGAAGCTCGATTCAGTGACAGTATTAGAGCTTAAAGCTCTTTTCAGTAACAGTAGCGTCTCAGGTCACAACGTCCATTATCTGTTCATGCAATTATGCATGTAATGCATATGTCCGATAATTCACAGTCATATGGCTATAAGCCCATTTAACACAGTTTCCCATGATCACGTATCAGTGAAATCCAATTTATCAAAACATGCATCTCAATCCTAATCATTCATATTAGCAAACAGTTCATATAGAGCATTTAGCACATCAGAAATTGAGGAACCAACTAGGTTACTCACCTGTAACTTCCGAGCTACTGCCTGGACGTCCTAGCAATGTCCGTGGAATGGCGATCCAACGGTGCCTCTATAACAGTAAAAATATTTTCCCATAACTAGGTGCTCCATTTAAAACAATTCAATGATGCATGCCTTAATAGAAAATATGTACGATGCATATTCATGATTTTTCGACTCTAAAACCCAATTCCGCAATCTCTTGCCTCAACCAAAAATTTACTATTCACTAGATCAATATCATCCATTAATTCCATAAGTCTCCAATTTAAACTCCCATTGCCATAATAAAATTCTTAGGTCACAATAGGAACTAAAATCGGCTCTCTTTCCATGATTAAGAACCCGCTAAATAAAATTCGAACTCTAATTCTTTACCTCACTCGTAGACCTCTTTCTCTAGATCATAACAAATCCACAATCACCTCAATTGGAGGTCTATACCATAAATTATTCCCCAAAAACTAAAACACAAGGCATCAGAAAATTGGAGCTTGTCGCGACGAAGGACCTCTCGTCGCGACGTACCAGATGCGCTCGCCGCGACGTGGAAGGACGTTCGCCGCAGCGAACATCGTCCCGCGCCTCGTCGCGACGAAGGGGAAGGAGCTCCTCGTGGTGAAGACCCGCACGCTCGTCGCAACGAGCACATAATTGCTCGTCGCGGCGAGGCCACTTGCAGACGTCGCGACGTGCGGCGACTTCGTCTTCTTCGATCGATTTTTCCATCTTTCTCTCTCTAAAAACCAACATTAACTCACTCTAACTACCCAATCTAACACATTAAACACCATAAATGCATCACATAACCATAAATAACAACATTAAAACCATTAAACTTACCAAATCGAATATCAAATCTGTAAACCCTAAATTTCCAGAAATCCACCTCAGCCTCAATCAATGATGGAAATCTCCCATAGCCATACTAAACATCATCTTCACCAAGCTTTCTAGATGATCTCCAACCACAATGAAAGGGAAAGCAAGCAAACTTTCCAAGGGAAGAAGATCAAGATCGAAACGTCGAGGGAAAGAAGAAGGAGAAGAGGAAGCTTGGCTTTTTACAATATTCAAACCTAAGGCTATATAAAGAGTGGATTTAAACATATAGATCATAGTCCTCAATTTATAAATTTCCAGTCTCCAAATTCCAATGGCTCATCATAAAAATTCCTAAACTCACAAATCTAAATTTTCCATGCCATTTACTCATCAATTTCGGAACCGAAATCCAATCCATCAGTCTTTAAGTCAATTTCTCGGTCCGAACCTACAACTCTAAAAATTTCAGAAAAAATCCTATAAATCCTCAAAAATATCAGACACTCGATCCTATACTCCAATTTAAATTTTCGGATCTCTAAAATTCAGTTCTCACTCCAATTTAACTATACAAACCCAATTATGCCATAATTCTCAATAAATCACAATTAAACCTAATAATCTAAAAAATTTACAATCAATTCATGAACACTATTAAACGTCAGAAAATGCCATGAATGCATGTACCAATCAATGCATATGCAATTAATTCATTCCTCTATAATTAGAGGTCAATGAATGCTCAATCAGTAAAAAAAATGCAGTATGATTCTGCCCCATCCCAAATTACCAATATGTCCCAACAGATCGGTAACGGGATGTTACAATCCTAATTGGTAAAAATACCAACTTGACGTTTAACAAAGACCACATAGAAATTGTATCGTGTCATATGTTAGTACCTGAAAAGGAACCATATCATCATCCATACATGAAGCAAAATAACAAACATTAAATAGTAAGTAAACCAACCATTCATAAGTAAGATAATTGTGCAAACATACATCATTGAAGATGACATGTACCAAGTTCCATCACCATGCAAATTAAAAGATAACAACAATAATACAGCAACTCATATGTCATTGTCTAAAAGGCTCCTAACATAAGCCTATTTTACTTCTGGTGGTAAACCCCAGAACATATTCATTAATTCAACATGCCTCCCGAATATATTTCCAGCCCTGACAATTTCGTCAACGGGGAAGCCCAAATTGACAAGCTCTTCACTCAACTTAGCTCCTTGCATTCCTGCAATGGCGTCTGCAATAATCCTAGCATTCTCTTTGCTAATGTCAATGGCACGAGCAAATGATGCTGCAAGGCTTTCCAGCGCTTCACTATCCTGCATCTTCCGTTTCCCTTTGTTTTCTGCATTACCCGTAGCGTTGCTGCCAGATGTGACGGAACCGAAGACATGGGCAGAAGTAGTCGGAGGAGGAGTTGTTTATGGTGCTGGTTGATCAAAAGGGTCATCAAAAGTTGGTTCATCCGCCTGTGCTTCGCTTTCTGTTTCACCCTCATCAAGAAAGTCAACAGCATCAGCAGCATTCTGAGCCCGTCCACCAGTGACTCTGTCCCGCTCAAACACAAATTCAAGCCTTGGGTAAAGCGGGAATGGCTTGCCAGGAGTGTAGTACTTGTTCGGGTGTCTCTGGAATAAACATAAGAAAACGTCACCATGATTTACATACGATAATTCAAACACTTCTAAAAACAATTAACCATAAGGAAAGATTTACCCCAATCCATTCATCAAGGACTTGCTTGCTATCGACCTCTACGCATTGCTTGGACTCATTCCACCCAAAGCCACTTCAGTTTAACATGTCAAAAGCCTTCTGATATTTGACTTTTAACCTCTTCAGCTTATTCTTCACATGTATCCTGTCAATCCCACACTCAGGAAACTTTTCCACCATCTGACGAGCAATAACTTGGAAAGTACCGGGCTTGAATTGTCCATTATCTGCCCTCTGACTAGCTATCACAACCTCCTCTATTAAGCTTACAAATGCATCTGTTTCGCTGTCAGTCCAAATTCTTGACATTGCACCTAAACCACGCAATGTCAAGAATCCCACAACGTGCAAAATCATTCAACATATGTTTTTAAGCAACAAAAATAGATTCCAATACACAAATTAAAGAAGACAAGATTCAATTTGCAAACACATCCGTAACAGAAATTTAGTTGTCTGCTCATATTCAGTTTCATTCAAAGCCAACAATAGAAGTAGAAATGAAACCAATCCCTCAACATAGTTACAATAATAAAAGCCAACCGTAAGGAATCCCACAATTAATTAATCTAAAAACGCACACTCTAAAAGGAATTTCACATTTTAATTGTTGCTTCTCCATTCGTCATACATGTTACTCGCTAATTCATCTCTCCATTGACTCCATTCATTACTTGTCTCAACACGATCAACAGTTTCAGGCAAGGATGCATCTTCCCCAATTGGCATATCCTCAGCTTCTAGATCAGTCAGCTCTGCTGGATCAGCACTCATATGCAACCTAATAAAGTTGTGCAGAAGGGTGCATGCAAGAATAATGTGCACATGAGTAGTTGATGAATAAAAAGACGGAGTTTTTAAGATTTTCCATCTTTTTTTTCAGTAGCCCAAATGCACGTTCAATTACATTTCTAGTAGATGAGTGTCTCTTATTATAGAGCTCCTCTCGATTTCTAGGTGCCCTTCCATCTCTTGCCCACTCTTGAATATGGTATCTTTTGCCTCTAAAAGGTGCAAGAAAGTCAGGACCGTTGGTATAGCCAGCATCGACTAAGTAGTAATTTTCTATACACAAAAAACACTATTACTATTGTGTATATTTAGCATCAAACATGTGTGCAAATTTTGGAATTTGTGTAGAATTCAGAGGTTACATACCCCTTGGCACTTGAAGCCCATTCTGCCTCGTTATAGCATCGTGCAAAACCCTTGAATCCAATGCTGAGTTCTCCCATCCCGTAAGAACAATAAACAAATTTTAAGTTCTTATCACACACCCCTAACACATTTGTGCATATTTTGCTTCTCCTACCTCTGTATCTGGGTTTCTCAACTTGAGGAACCATAATATCTATATAGGTCCCATCTAGAGCACCAAGGCAATCCTTTGAAACAAAATCCATATTCACAAAGTCATATCAGTACTTATTTACAATAATGATATTAGACAATTTGTTGTAGCTAAGAAAGTTTACTAACCGTAAACCATTTCCATCTAGGGTCTATGCAATCATCTGGAATTGGTATGAGCTTGACATACAACAGATGTTGTAGCCTAAGTACGACCTTCAACACACTATGGAAAGCCCTACTTATTGTTTCTCTCTATCTCATCAACCTAACTTGTAGTACTCTATTAGATTCATTTTGCGCTAATATTCTTAGGAAGATTAACACTTTCTCTTCAATAGGCACATGGTCAGTATTTGTCAACCCACCATGGGCTTGAAGCATTTCACATAACACATTGAATGTATGTAAGCCCATCCTTAAATCCCACTGACTATTCCTATCACCTTCATTCAAAATCCTATTTAAATTAGCTTGCTTTGTTGGCACTGTCAATGCCCTACTCCCTAATGCATAGTCACTCCTCCTCCGTTTTCTTCTGTATACTGCCAACACTACCAATATTACCACTTTCATTAATTCCAACTACCCATTCCAAACATAAAAAAAAGTCAAACACTTTAAAATCGCTTCACGAACCCTGTTATCCATGTTTGTAAATAAATATTATCTGCAAAGTATTTATACATTGTTATCAAAACCAAGTCCATGTTTAAATACTATCTGCAAACTCAAAGGTACTCAACAACCAAGTTCATTTTATACATTGATCACATGATATTATTGTTTGCTGTACATTATGTACAATGGTTATGAACTGCAAACCGTAGGATTTTGTGATATCATATGTGTATGTCAAAACAAATGTCTCTCATCTATATCTCTTCTCAATTTAATAAAGTGTGCTTTGTAATGTTTGGAAAGATGAAGCAAGAACACAACATCATTAAAGCAATTCTTTTAAAAGACTCAAGTAAGTTAATCAATCATAATAATAATAAATAAATGAAAGCATTCTATATCAACTTGACAGAAACATGAGGCTCTTATGGTCATACAAGTCCAACTGATTTGTAATTGTTGACCATTTTCCTAACAACATTTTGTTTCCTAAAATTGTTGCCAGATTTTTGCAGATTTTCCCAGCACTATAGTGTCATATGACATCAGATTCTTCAACATGTACCATTCAATATTCATGTGTCTTCTTAAACTTGCCTTCAGATTTACTAATTCACACAAGGTTCCACCCAAAATTCACTAAGTTACTCGAAAGCACATAATCTGTCAACTACACAAAGCAACAAAACAAGCAAAAATAGATACCAAATTATGAAAAAATAATCACTCAACTGAACAATGCAATAGACCAATAAAAGAATTATATGCAGGTATTAATCATATCACATTCAAGTTGGCATTCCAAACAAGATACCTAAGTTTTCAGTAAAACCAATGTATAATGTCTACAATTTTCAAACTTCAAATCAGCAAGAGAAAGGCAAATTACAAGATGGTTGTTCAATCATCATAGGGCAAGCAAATCAGAGGATGAATGCATATAACTCAAAAGTTTGGAACATAACATGTTCAAGTTCTGGAATGAAAACATGCGTCATTTTCTGTAACCCTCCAAATCCACATATACAAACACCCAAGCCTCCGAAGGTCTCCTTTTCACAGAAATGTCCACCTGACACCACAATAGGAAGAACAGAACAATACTAGATGCACAAATTCGCGCAACTAGAGAAATGAAGACCTTCGGAGGCAGAGACGTTTTTTAGCAGAAATAAAACAAAAACTTACCTGTGAAAGAAGAGTCCCAGCGTTGTGTTGTCCAGCGTGCGATAGAGAAGCATAGACAGAAGCTAACGCGTGTGAGAGACGACTAAAACTGGGAAAATGCAACAAAGGGCGTACGAGGGATAGGGTTGAGAGAGAGAAGCAAGGGCTAAACACAGGGGTAATTTCAGAGGAGCGACCGTCTTTATGTTGTAGACAGGGACAGGATATTTTTGTCCTCTGGTCTTATAATGTACAGAAATCTTTGTCCATGTCTACCGGAGGTAGGAGATAGAAACGTGGGGGAGTGAACTAAACAACCAAGGGGGATAGGATTTCTTTGTTTTGTCACTGTCTCCACTCCCGACGTCAGTAACCAAACGCTGCATTAGGACATCGTTCCGTCACAAATGATGCTTGCATGAGGCTAAAGAAGTCACAATTGGAAATTGAATTGTCTACTTGAATTCACGACTAGTGTGAGTGGAGGCATTATTGACTTTTTCCGACACTCCTCAAAAAGTTTTGTCGATATTAATTAAATAGGGTAAGGGCACAGACAGGAGAACTAAATCCAATTGCCACAAACTACGATTAAGCTTAGGCCGTATTTACCATATTTATTGGCATTGACATTGACACAAGATGAAATGAAAAGAAAAGCAAAGAATACTAAAACATTGTGTCATTTATCTAAAAAAATGATTTGGTAGGATTGTGAATCACAGGAAAAGGGTCGTGGCTTTGGCGATCTGGGTGTTGGAGTTTCTTAAATTGGGTTTGAGCTGATGGATTTTACGTGGCTTTTAATTGCGGCAGGCAGTCTCGCTTTGGGATACTGTATTGGTTCACGCCGTCCTGCTTTCCTGTTTCTCAGGGCCGCTAAATTCTGTAAAAACAGCACTCAAACTCCCCCATCAGTAGTAGTAGGTGCTAAGTCCAAAGACCCCCTTGATATTGAGAAGCTTGCTGATGTTCTTGACGATTTCAAAATGGTAAGCCTGCCCTTTTTCTTAATTTTGCTTTTTTCTTTTATTTTTACAAGGGTTATCACTGTGCAGGTTTTGGTTGTGAGAAATGACCTGAAGATGGGAAAAGGGAAAATTGCCGCTCAATGCAGGTTTTCCTTTTTCTTTATCATCAGGCCCCTTAGTGTTTGCTTCCATCTTCAACTTTTTTTGAAAAAGATATTGCATCCTTATTGTAGGATGACTGTTGAATGGTTATTATTGGCTTTTGATATTTTCATAGATGAAAATTTGTAACTTTCTTTCTCTGAGGGTGATTCTTAAAAATATGAGCCATTCCTAAATCCTAAAACTGATTTTTGGGAATCTATTATGTGGTAATAATAGGATTGTTTCTTTCAAACTCTAGGAGTGATTACTAGTTTTGGTTACCAATTTTAGGAGTGATTTCTAGACCTTTTCTTTGAATCAATACCTTCTTACTTAATTTAGCACTCAAATTATAGCTGTTATCTTTAATTTCTTATTCCACATTCAAGCGACCTCAAAATTTTGTAGTCTGTTTGTTTTTATTTTGAAATGAATCCTTCGGGCTGTCCAATGTCATTATGATATTGGAGCTTAGGCTTAGCTATGGTTACATGGAGCTGAAGGGTTTACAGAGAATTAATCATCGATCAAGAATGACATATTTTAATCCTGCGTGTTCTTGAGTGGTTGGACAAAGTTGAAACTTGTCTTCAGGATGTCCTAGTTCCAATTGTACAAAGTACAACATACTAACAGCAAGTTCTAGAGAGGTTGGACAACATTGAAACTCATATTAAAAGACGTCATAATTCTTTTCTGATGTGGAAGAATAAAACTTTTTTTTTAAGGCTATGTTTGGTTGGGAGTTTATTAATGGAATGAAATATTATTTCATCGTTTGAGAGGAGGGTTTATAATGGAATAAAATGGAATGAGATGAAAGAGAAGGGCTTCATATTATATTTTATTTCATCCTAAATAGTAAAAATGAGAAACCTCCGATTTAGGGAGTTTAGGATGGAAGGTAAAATGATAAACAACTTTTCACTATATTACATTATAATCTTTCTTTCAAACAACGTTTCAGTATATTATATTATAAACTCTTATATCCCTCCCAAACAATAATTTTCTAATATTACATCCATTTACATTTCATTTCATTATAAGCCATTCCATTCTATTAAAAACCTTACGTCCAACCAAACATAGCATAAGAGTGATTTTCAAAATTATGAGGGATTCTTTAACTCTTAAAAAATATTCTAGAAACCTATTAAGGTGATAATAATAATTTGTTTGTTTCAAACCTAAAGATTTAATCCTAGTTCTTGTTACAATTCCTATGACTAATTGCTAGATCTATTATTTCTTTATTCCGGTCTAACATAATTCGAGCACCTAAATTACAGCGTAACCTATCTTTATTCTTTATTCTAAATTTCAGCAACCCTAAACATTTGTAAAGAATATTTGTTTCTATCAAGAACTAAGTCCCTCTGTCTAATGTGCATCACTTTGTTGATCTTGCTTCTTTAGTAGTGCTTCTTTGCACATCTTTCCATAAAATTTTTGTTCTTGCTCTTCTTAATTGGATAGTTGTTTATTACATGCTTAGAAACTTTGAGTTTACAACTATGTTATCAAATAATGCTATTCTTCAAGGTTTTTCTTCTTATTTTCAAAAAGTAGATATTTGTGCTAATCTTTGGTTAAACTTTACCTAAATTCTCCCAGTCATGCAACGTTGGGCCTTTACAAAAAGCTCCTATATCGGGCACCAAAAGCTTTAAGTAGGTAAGCATTCTTGCAGCATTTAACATAGTTAGAACCTAAGCATAAAATTTCCCCCTTCTCTGTTTTTCTTGTCTTCTTGCACTAACAATTCCTGAAACTCGTTGAATATGCAGATGGGAGATGTGTGCACAACCAAAGGTGGTTGTGAAAATTGAAAGCGAGGAGGATATACTTGTCTTGCAGGTTATCACCTCTAACAGTTAATCGACTCCACTTACCAATACCTGCACTTCAGTAACACACATCCAGCACATAACAAGAGCAAGAATGAAGAAGAGATGAATGGGATACTCGATATACTCGATATTATTATTCCCTAGCTAGACTTAGAGGGCTAGCCGAACCTCCTTACAATTACCAATCACAATTCCATAACTGACTCCTATCATTCTGTCCCAAACAACCATATATTCCCTCCCGCTAACTAACTCGCACATGACTCATCTTTCTCTCATACTTCCCAATTTACCCTCACCACTCTTCACCTATTACCCGTATTTTCCCCTCTCATATTCCCCCTCTTCTTACTATATTTCTGTGGGAACTTAGTCTCAACAGTGTCTCTCTTGGTATCAATGCAAATAATAACCCTGCTACAATACAGTCAATCTTTGTTTCTTTTGTTTCACCAATTTTCTTGAACTGTGTTTTTCTTTGATTTTCTACACGGAAGTAATGAAAACTATAGTCCATGAACTTTGCTTAAATGATCAATTAAGTCCCTAATTTGTTGGGTCATGTTTTTTAACTTTTAGATAAGCGTCCATGGTAAGCCAATCTAGATTTTTGTTTGTGTGAAATTGTTGATCTCCCCATTTTGAAATAATTTCTGCCAGATACCAATATTTTGTTACTTTCCACAAGACGTGTAACTTAAATAAGATCCCAGTGTTAGGTTTTTAATATTGATAAAATTTTAGTGATTTATGGAAACTATTGGTACTTGGAAAGATCTCTTAGTTTCACAAAGGCTGCCATAACTAGAGGAGATGGTTTTAAAAAGTTATGAAACCAGCTGATTTAGCCGTTCAACTTAGTAGAATGTTTGAACATTTATATATTGTCCGGACTGATGGCCTATGTTAAACAATTATTTGTCTGAATGTATATGACAACTTTCTCCATGGAGGGCCCCAGTACTTGTACAATTGTATTAAGCTCTGTGCTATATTGCTCTAAATTGCCCCACTACATCAGCCACAATAGCTTGTGTATTTTGCATGTTGCTTAAGTTGCAATTAATTTGTTCCAAGGTGCTATTTGATGTGCCATACAACCTAAAAGTTTTTGTGCAATGTTTGATCTGTTTCTTTTGTGACTTATTGCTGTTGTTTAAGTTAGTAATATGCAGCCAAAAGCCACTTTCTCTTTTTATTTTGCATGTTACTACAATTTTGGCTAAGTTACAATGATAGAATAAAAGTTGCCTATAGTTTACCTTTTTGTTCTAATATTTGGAATACGTATATGTTGTCCTGTTCTGTGATTTATTGGTCCAATTTGTCATTTGTTGTTGCTTTAAACTTGTAATATATAGTCACTGTATCGACCCTGAAGCACTTGAAGTTTTTTATTGGGTGTTAGTAATTACATAGCCTTGATTGTATGGTGGTGATAAATTTTCAATTAATTACCAACATTCGTCCTTTGACTTCTTCCCTCATCATAAGAATTGCAGCTGTAATTGAAGTGATGTTTCAGTCTCTAGTTTTTGCACTCGTGTTTATGAACTTTCTGTTTCTGTTCATGTTTACTTGGATGCATTCTTTGTGGTCCTTTCATTGAACCACACCTCTATTTTGACAGGAAAGGGCGAAATTGCTTAAACTACCTACCCATATTACCATTGATGCTGGGAGGACTCAGATTGCACCAAGTGAGTTTGCAAAACTACTTTGTTTATTTAACTGAATCATTGAGTTGGTAAATGTAAACTTCTATGCTGATGAAGAAGACAAAGTTTACCTTTTGTTTGGAACGATTTGTTGGGCTGGTATATATGCTTGAAGTATTCATTTCAGTCTAGGAAGCTGAGCTTGTAGATAAGTTATCATGATTTTCGGAGGTACATGTGGAGTTGAGTGATAGTGAAGTGTGAAGCTAGGATCTGGTTCTAATCTTCAATCTGTAAAGGCTACTATTTTATATTTGATGATTATTTTAAAAGATTTTGTTATGCTGTAATACGTGTTAACCAATCTCCAGTCATTGTTACTTATGACTAATCTAAATGAATTTTTATCTGCTCCTGCCTATATTTTGGTGTAATTGAGAAAGAAATTGGCTTTGATATGGAACTTGGTGTGAGCCATGGAGGGGAAGTAGTTAGGAAGCAAATAAAAGATATTGTAAGCATCATCCCTTGGAACGCACAAGAAGCACTGAAAGCCTTGAAAAACATGGGTTTCGTTGTTTTTTGTTTTTTGGATTTTGAATGCAACTGTTTCTTACGTAACCTTTTGAGTCATTTTTCTTATATTAATTTGTTTACTTTGTTTCAGACTCGAGAACAGTGATGGCTATTCTTGGTAAGATTTCTCTTACCTGCTGAATTCACCATTTGAATTTTAAAGATTCAATAAGTCGTCTAGTACTCTCCATTTGTTGGATTGGATCCCCACAATCAGAGAAAGACGTTTTTGTGTCCCAAGTAAACTTTTGAGTTTGCTCTATCTGCAGAATGTAGAACAAGAAAGCATCAACTACATCGAAATTTCCCCATTTGTAGTTATACGAATTTTCCTCTGACACAAAGATTTGTGCAGGACCTGTGGCAGTGATTGATGATGTCACTGGTGGCTTAAAACTTTTGTAGTGTCTTCACGCTGGTGCTTGTCAACTTTGTAAGCGTCTCTTGGCCTCAAAACTCTGCTGTCTTGAAAGGAATTTCTGCCTCTCCCGCTCCAGTCCCAGGCCTGAGCAAAGTTCTTCCCTTTTGAGTTTTGACTTCTTATTTATGATGATGGCGAAATTTTCTGTAATCACCATTGCTGTCATGCATTTTACTCAAATGATTGCTTTCAGATGAGGTCATTCCTCCTACTGCTAATGTGAAGTTGTTGCATATACTACCATCCTAATTATTGGAGGAACTGACAACCATAGGTTACTATTGATTAGTAAACTTAGTCTTCGTCTATATTTAAGAAAACCATTACTTGCTTCTACGTCTTTTATAAATCAATTTGCAATCACAAGATATTATATCAACCAAGGTTTTATAGTTTTCCATACTTCGATTGATTACATTTCAATTCTTCAAAGTATACTTTACGTATTTAATTGCTTGAGAAAGAATGATGAGCTCAGTCCTGAAATAAAATGTCATCCAAAACATCAATATGCAAATTGGTTATTAGAATACACATATAACACGTAGAACATAAATGATAAATCAATTATAAGTACACCTGCAAATTCCTTTTTTATTTGATATTGGAGAAATAAGTCAGTTTACGTATACTTTTCAGGAAATAACAATCTTCATAAAGTTCTTTATTTGTTTTTTTTTTCTTATTCACCGAATCCTAGAGATGAGTTTCAATTTTAATATAATGAAACCTTCTAATTTACTCCTACCATACATTATTAAGGAGAACAAATGTATAATTTGGAGTAGAGCCAAATCATTTACTGATGCTACGTTTCATATTCACGTTAAGGGACTTGGCCAATGAATACGTTTTCATTTTTAGTTACAAATTTCATCAAGAGCCTTTTAAATATGTCATTATAGACTTCACATCATCGGCATGATTAATTTAATAAATAACTATAAGATTATAGAGGTATTTGTGGATAGTTGAACATACCCTGTTAAGAAAAGGATGTTGAGAAGAGGGTGAGCATGTTGATTGTGAGGTTATAAAGGGTGATCAAGCTGCTTCTGGAATAGGTGGAGAAGCTATTTGCATTGTTGGAGAGGGTGAACAAGGTGATTGTGATGCTATAATGGATAGATAACTTGCTTCTAGGGAGGGTAAATAACCTATTTAAAAAGACGTAGATAATAGTGAATTCGATAATCTAACATATAATTAAGAGTGATGAAAGAGAAGTTAGTGACTTTGATGATTTTAATTCATTTGATTCTGATGACATATTTGATTCAGCCATTGTTGTGAATGCAAATAACAATATGTTTCCAATCATATAGGTTGTAGTTAGAATTGAGAATCAAGTCTTGTGAAAATGGTTTCTTGTATGTTTATAAGAAGACATCAAACACTGTAAGGATCATAATTAGGTTTTCATTTTGATTTAAAAAGAGGTAAATTCAGTTTATTAGGTTTTCTTTTCATTTAATAAACATTCATTTATAAATATTTACTAACTGCATTAATGATGCATGTGGTTTCTTTGTAATAGGGTTTGAAACATACCTTTAATATTGAGATGATTAATGTCAAAAATAGATATTGTGTTAAGAAATCTTTATGCCAACCTTCAATCCAAATTTAAGATAATAAAGTTATAAAAAATATAGTGTGAAATGGGCTAGAATATATAGCTTCAGTGAATTTCAAGGGTGTATGATTATTTTATTTAACAGCACTTGATTTTGAATGTATATGATCATTCAAATTATGCTTACTTTCAGTTTTTACCTTGAATAGATACATAAGAGTAATTAGAAAGTATTGACAAATTGATTTATGATTGGTTGGACAAAATACTAACATGCATGCAAAATCACATTGTTGGACTCAAATGTGATATATTGATGAATAACCATTATGAAATCTTTAATATTTACATCAAGGAGGCTAGGGTTGCTAATTATAATAATACTTACAATGATTAGAAGAGCAATAGTAAAGAGATATGATAAGAAAAATGAGTGGATAGAGAACCATAATGGGTTTACTTATCCTAGGATTCAAAAAACCTTAGAGAAGTATAAAGAACTCGACAAAAATTTGATGCTATAGTTTAATGGTGGGATACTTTTTGAAGTGGAGCATGTGAATTTTCAAGATTTTATTGATTTGGACAATAAAACTTACACATCGAGGAGATGGAATTTGAATGCAATTTCTTGTCAACATACTTAGCTATGACTAACACGATGGTGGTAAGCCAAAAAGAATATGTGGACTTCTTCTATATGAAAGAAAAAAATTTGGGAAGATTACATAGGTTCCCAATTCTTGGTTAAATTGTATGGCTAAACTCGAGTGAGACCATGATTCTAAAAATCATGTCACTATAATATAAGGGAAGATTAGGAAGATCGAAAAAGACAAGAAGCAAGGAAGTAGGTGAGGAAAAAAAATCCTTATAGAGCTATTAGGAACGAACTTCACATGTCATGTAAAAATATGATAGTTTTAGGTTGTACGATGTTTTAATAGACATTTTAGTTTGTTTTTAGTTGTCAGTTAATTAATTCATGCATGTTTAGGGTTAGAATTGTGTTAATTGGTTAGATATTTGTGTTTTGAGCACTTTTTGGATTAGAGCACGCCATTGAGCTTTAATATTATATATTTAAGGTTCCTTAATATGTTTGTAGTATTTCAGATCAAATATCGAAGAACAGAGAGAATTCGAAGAAAACTCAAAGGAAGACCCAAGGCTACAATCATGGCCCAATGGCTACAATCGTGATAGAAGCAAGGATGACAAGCCACGATCGTGACAAAGAGCAAGTTTAAGTGCCGCGATCATGGCCCGTATGACACCAAATGTGTAACATATAATCTAATGGATGCAACTCTCCTATAACTACCTGAAAATCAACAGTGAGCTAATGTTGAATATGAGACCTTACTCTCCTTATGGAAGCAGCTTTCTTATGCAAGCAAGAAACAATTATGGTATTTCAAGGCCTCAGTAAAAGGAAGCATGTATTTATTGTTATGTGCCTTAATTGTTAGGATAGTATGAAGCCTGTATTTTTTTCTTTTTCAATCAATCTATTTAACTTTTCAAAAAAACTATCATGAAATTTAAAATAAATATATATTTCTTTTAATAATAAAAATATATTTTTAATTTTAAATATAATTATAATAATAATTGAAGTAAATATTTTTAAATTGCATTTACCATGTCATTTATTAAAAATATTCCAAAAACTAAAAATTAAAACACGAATAGAAAACAAAAAGTGAAATCTCCTTAAATTTTGAAAAGTACTTGCCTGTTTGTATCATGCTCTGCATTGACCATCTCACTTGAGATCCCAAGAACAAGAATACACTTACGAAGTGACACCATGCATATTTTAGAGTCTTGACACTCCCATTAGTAATTTATAAAAAGCTACTCAACAGCCATCCTGTGTTGGATTGTCAACAGTCTATCCTACAATATGAGCCTTTTACATTTTTGCTTATATTGGTGTCCTTGGAGGCTTTAGCTTTCTCGACAAAAATATTAGAGCCTCCAAGGACACCAATATAGCAAAAATGTAAAAAGCTCATATTGTAGAATACAATATTGATAATCCAACACAGAATGCAATAACTTGCAACAAATATGGTAGTATCATCCGACTTCTATTCAAAATGCAGTGTTCTACAACTACAGTGGACACTGTTTTGCAATGGAAACAAAACAAAGTTTAGACAGGCACTAGAATTGGTGTAGTTCTGAAGAACTCTTGTCTTGCACCGAGAGAGTTAATATTCTCTAACACATTGGCTGTGATACATATGGCAAAAATAACTGCCCAATGTTAGTTCTATATATATGCAGATAATGTACAAAGTTACAGACAGACCTATGATTTAAAAGAATTACAGTTAGACCAGAGGAATCGAGAAATCAATTGAAAAGGAAAAGGGCTCTACATACCGTGTTACACACTAGAAATATGATCAGTGTTAATGTCTGATCGAAGAGAAGTATCAAGATGGAAGGCAAATGAGTCGGCTAAATTAACAGCATCCTGAATTCTAAGTCTGGTACCTTGCTGCCCAACAACTGTGGCTGCAACCCTAGCTGCTAATGTACCCATTCCTTTCAAATCCGATACTCCACGTAGAATACCATACAAAATGCCAGATGCATACGCATCACCAGCTCCACAAGTGTCAATTGGCACACATGGTGAAGGAGGTATATATATGGCTTCTCCTTTAACACCAATATAGGAGCCTCTTGGTCCATCAGTCACTGATACCAATGGAACAAAATGGCTAAGATACCTTGTGGCTGCAACTGAGCTTTCTTTTGATGCAAAATCACATAAAGCTCTTGCTTCATCACTGTTTGCAAACACAACATCTGCAAAGTTCCCCACAATTTCCCTGATCCAAGAGGGGAGCAAAAACCATACATCTATTAGAAACTGAAACTGCACTATTGATAGATGTGATTAT
This sequence comes from Erythroxylum cataractarum, assembly GCA_024703695.1. Taxonomy (NCBI): domain Eukaryota; kingdom Viridiplantae; phylum Streptophyta; class Magnoliopsida; order Malpighiales; family Erythroxylaceae; genus Erythroxylum; species Erythroxylum cataractarum. The sequence goes on from JANJEY010000006.1 coordinate 34,448,446, forward strand.
ATTGAAGGCAATGACTAGATTCATCAAACACAATGCATATGAATCTGAAGGTACAATAAGCAACAATAAAATGACTTAAAAACTTTTTTTTTTTTGAAATTAAAATGACTTAAAAAACTTGCAGTAAATATGTCATGGTTTCTTCACAGTGACTACTAAAATAGTAAATAAATATGTGAATCACATTTAGCTATCTCCATTTGACCATTCCCACCTGACAAATTACCATTTACAGAGAAATCCGGAGGATAAAAATGTATAATTTCAACAATTTATTATTTTGGAAAAAGCATTGGAAATATCAAATCTCCTTCAATAACAATGAAACACAGGTTGATGCTTTTTGGGAGTGATTAGCGTTAATATGAGCAATTCAATAGCTGGCAAGAATTTTGAACTTCAGGGTCACATTAGCTTATGAAGCTTTTGCGGTGACTTGATGTCATTTAACAGGATGTCGTCAAACTCATACCCACTTGTACTGTGAAAAAGTAGCATCATGAGAACTTTACTAATGAAAAGGAAGGCTGTGCCATTAAAACTCCAGGGGACCAAGAGATATTTTCTCATTGCATGAAATTTTCCAAAAGTGTGACAACAAGCATAGCCTCATGAAGGAAAGGTATTCAACGACAGAAAAAAGCTCAAAAGCATCATTATAGTTCTATAATAACAGTCTGAACCTAGGGGATAATGAGTTATTAGAAAAATCTACAGTATCATTGTGCCCAAGGAAACAGTTCTTTAGAAGAGAATTTCA
>JANJEY010000006.1:34504881-34532979 GCA_024703695.1 Erythroxylum cataractarum
TTTCCTTAAAGCATACATACAACATATATATATATATATAACACTTATTTTATATCATTTCTTATTTCTAAATTCCACTTAAAAATCGAGGTCTAACATATGAATTATGATTTAGTACACATTGCAAAGAATGTATTTGCACTCAATTGACTCATTCTGGGGAATGAAAGATTTAAAATGATTATGATGTGAATTATGTATTGTTTAAGCCTTGCATTTTGGTTGGATTGATTGCAAGTAGTAAATTTGGAATTAATTTGGTACAATTACAAAAATTGATGAATTAAAATATACATTTGGTCTAGGAAAAATGCCAAGTGGTAAGACAAATGAATACATGGACAATTAAGATGACTAAGCCTATGAATTAGTGACATTTGGCATGGAAAATTAAGTGACAAATGACATAGCTAATTAATTGGAAAATGGCAGCAATGAGTGGGAGACAAATGGCCTGGCTTAATGGTGACATTTGGAAATAAATATGTAGGATAAATGGAGAACATGCTTAGGGACATAGTTCATAGTAATATGGAGACACCTAGCATCTAAGGTGTCAAGTTTCAATAGAAGTGATTTTAGTTTTGCTCATTTTTTTTCTTCTTTCTTCTTCTTACACCATCGAAACTCTCTCACCCCTACATCTATGTGTTTTGTCTATGTTTGTGTCTAATTTCTATACTAATAATCCATGCTTTTACCCTCACAAAGTTAGGTAAAGAATCGGAACATACTTGTTCTTGTTACAGCCTTTGATCCTAGTCGAAATCCATCCAAATCCCACCTTGAATGTGTGATGATTTTGCATGCTTGGAGAGCTGGAATTAGCTTGATATTTGAGTTGGAATTTGAGTTCAACAAATAATTAAAAGATTGGTATTTATGGCATGTTATAATAGAGAATTTATGATGATGAAATTGGGATGGATTGTATATGATATTGATGATGAATTTTCTTGGAAATTTCTTTATGAACTTGGATACTTTTCTGTTGTGTTCTTGATGCTTGAACAATAGGTTATGGATTGTTTTATGGATGAATTGGATTAAGATGTGAAGTATAATGAAGGGGAATTTATGTGAAAGAAAGATGTAGGTGAAGTGTTCTTGAATTCGGAATAATTAGGAATACATAAATGTTAGTGAATGAAAGTTGTTATTTTGATTTTGATACATGAAATACCATAAATTGTGAGCTACCAAATGAATGAATTTGAGTTAGAATTGGAAATGAAATTGGTGTGGAATTGACATATAATTAAGGTATACTTGAGGCATAATTTAGAGACTATTATGAAGGTGTTTTGAAATTGGAATGAAGGTGAATGAATCTAGAAAATTGTAGGAAAATGAGTAGTCCACGATCGTGGCACTCATCCCACAATTGTGGGAACATGCATTAGCTTTTGTGGCGATCATGGGAAGGTACACCAAAATCGTGGCCAATGCTTTGAGAGGGAATTTTCTATTTTATGTTCTTGTTGAACCACATGATGATAAGTCACTATGCATTGATGTATTTGAACATGATTAAGGCCTAAAATGAACATAGTTTGATGTTGGACTAATTGGTTAAGTACTGCATAAGATTAGGTTATTAAATGAAGTTATAGTTTAAGGAATGGGTTGTTTGATATCAATGTACATGAATTTGGGAAGTCTGAGTTGTTAAAAATGCAAATGAGATCTAAAGAATAAGAGACAGGTGAAATAGGTATAATTGATTAGGAATTGAGGAAATTGTGAGAGTGTGTAATGCTAGTAAAAGATTAATGAATGTATGAATGATGAATTGAAAGTAATCAAGTTTACTTAAGGCATAAACCTAATGGCAAACAAGTTATATACAAACTATGATGAATGAATGATCAAGATTGTTGATTAAGGTTCTATACGCTAGATAGTCAATTGAGCATGCATTTAACATAACATATATATATGTGTATCATTGAGTACTTATTTGATTGAACAAGTTAGTAATGTGTACATATGTGTTTATTGCATAATTTAGAAGCATAAATTGACTGACAATTTTCAGAGATTGTTGGCTCGTTAAGGCAATAGCTATCTGGAGCATACTGTGAGCTGACCTAGATATGTAATCTCAATTATATATGTGCTTATCTTTGAATTATATGAGTTAACTTAGATGTTTACTCACTATATTTCAGTTGTTTTTAATTACTTGTTAGATATTGAACTGCTACTAATATAATTGTGATAATTCTGGACCATCAAATGTCCGAGAAGTTTGATATTCAAGACTGTATTGGAAGTGTTTGCAAATTGAATGTGAATATGAAAATTGTGTTCTTAATTATATGTTGAATGTTAGACTTAGATACGATGAATGTGCTATATGACTATGCACACTGAATGAGAGTTATTGATAGCATAATATGTGATTTGATGCATTTTCATTACTTTGATATGCATGATTAGATAAAGGAGTTGTGATCGGAGTGTCCAACATAAAAAAGAGCTTAAAGCTAAAAATGTGCACACAAAGCCACAGACTCAATGATTAATAAGCCTAATATCCACAATGGGTACGAGACAGTATCTACAATGAGCCTGGTATCCACAATGGATACAGGACAGTTAAATAAGCACTCGGTCACAACAAAATAAAAATGCAAGTGGAGTCTCATATGCATTGCATATAGATCTTTACATGTATCATATGAAACATTGTAAAGAATGATTAAATTGAGTTGATATAATGTTATGCTACATTTTTGTACATGTGAATGATTGTGAAAAAAATAATGATTTATATTGATATAGCGATCTACAATACTTATATACATGTTAATGATATGAATGACTGAGGTGAAAGATTGGATTGTTATGAAAAAATTCTATGACATGTTTGTATTATAATGTGCTTATTGAGATATGATGTATAGTGTGATTTGGTATACAAAATTGTATATGAATTGATTCAAGTTAATGTGATATAATTGGGAAATTAGTTGTCTATTTATGATGTTGTGCGAGTGAGCACATCAGTGATGGTTCACTCACTAAGTTCTCAAAACTCATCAAAATTGCAATGTTATTTTTCGGGTACTAAGGAGACCTAGCTTCTAAGACAATCTAGTAGTAGTCTAGTATCATCAATTTTGGAATCAGGAATGGCTCAAAGGTTTAGTTAACTGATGTTTAAAGATTTTAGATAATTATATCTATTAGCATCTCATTTCATGTTAGATATTTTGTAAAGAACAGAAAACTCTCAATTGCTTTTGTAATGTACATATATGGATTATGGGTGGTAATGACAATGTAAACGATATTTGTGAAATGAAATGAGAAATGTTGCCATAATAGTGAATATGATTGCTTTAACATGTCATTCTCATAGGGTATGTTCTTGAATGTCGTCTAGATGTTTGGGTATATGCTCTATGATAGTGATGTGTTACATTTTTGGTATCAGAGCATAGTTTGAGATCCTTAGGGACATATAAGAGCATTTATACATGATATATAGTGAGAGACTTGCATAGTGATCATAACTATTGTTTGTTATAGGTCATCCGCTAGAGGAGATTAAGTAGCAGAGTCAACTAACTTGAGTCCACAGGAGCCAATAGAGAGTCTTTGGTACCTCAGTTTGAACAAATGCCTCCGAGAATTCCTAAGAGGAGAGATAGAGAGGAGGTATGATAAGCTTAGGAAGTAGGGGGCTATAAACTTCTTCGAAAGTATAGATCCTACGAAGGTAGAAGGTTGGTTGAAAAGAACTGAACAAGTGCTTGATTAGATGGATTGTAAGTTTGATGAATGGTTCGAATACGCAGTCTCACTACTAAAAGGTTTGGCTTATTAGTGGTGGAAGACTATTCCTAGCAGCTTTGCTTAACCTTGTGGACTGACGTGAGAAGACTTCCTGAGGGTTTTTAAGGAGAACTATATGCCCAAGATTTACTTGGATAGGAAGATGAAGGAGTTTTTGGATTTGAAACAAGGGAATCTTACTGTAGTTGAGCATAAGGTGAGGTTTAATGAATTAATGGGGTATGCTACTTCATTAATTCCGACTGAGGAAGATAAGTGTAGGCAGTTTGTAGACAGACTAAATATGGAGATCAGAATAAGATTGGCCATTACCAATTTAAGTATCTTTACTGAGCTGAGAGTTGCCTTAATCCGAATTGAATAGCTATTGAAAGATGGGCAAGGAGAGTATAGGCAGGAGTTCAGAATGAAGATTTAGGGGCTTCCAAGATGATTATAGCAGGAGATTTAGTAAATGCCAGAATAGATCATTCCAATCATAGACTAGATCGAGATAGTCAGGATTTAGACTAAGAGGTGGTTTTGTTCAAGCTGGTAATGGTAGAGGTCAAGTATCTGGTGGGCAAACACAACAAATGCCCAGTTGTGAGCATTGTGAAAAAAAACATGGTAGAGAATGTTGGAGATTAACGGGAACTTGTTTACATTGTGGCTCTCTTAGCATCAACTTAGAGACTTTCTGGCAATCTTGGGAGCACAGTCTAGAGTGAGAGGGGGATTAATGACTGAGACTACTGTCTAATAAAGTAGAGCTAGTAGAGCGGGACCGCCGGACAGAGAGGTAGAGGTAGAACTAGTTCAGAAGGTTCTAGTGTTAGGACTGAGGTGCAGACTAACCAGCTACAGTCTTAGGCTAGGATCTTTGCCGTCACCAGACAGGAGGCATATAATTCTCCAGATGTTGTTGTAGGTGTGTTAAATGTCTTTCAATTTAAGGCATTTGCATTGCTAGATCTAGGATTGCAATATCCCACTAGCATAAGGTATATACTCGAACATCTAAGGACATTCAAGTACATATCCTATGATAATAGTATGTTAGAGCAAAACACATATCCAACTTATGCATGGCATCATCTAACATACTTAAGAGTTATCAAATTTTAAAACCATTCACCACATTCATTGACAAAATATTTCACTATATTTTACAATCCTTATACAAGTTCTAGAAAAGAAACTACAAAATACAAAATTACAACTCTTTTGATATTAGCTGACAGACCTCTGAGCCATAACTAAGTCCAAAATGTTCCTCCAATTTGGTTAAAGAAACTAAGTCTTCCATCTCATACCTGAAAAGCCATGTTGCAAATTTTTATGAGTTTTGCAAACTCAATGAGTGAACCATCATTGATGATTTCACCCAGGTTATGTACACGAATCACATATCTAATATACATTCATTCAGATCATGAATAATTCAATTTTCACATTATCATGGCATATTATGTTATCATTACGAATTCAAAAAAATATTTACAAATACAAATGCATATGAGACTCTAGATTTGTTATTATTGTTGTGACTGAGTGCCTTTCACACTCATATACAGATACTAGTCCATTGGGCTCAATCAGAACAGAAATCATGGAGAAAAGCTCTACATGTAGAAATAGAAAATTATGGAGCGAAGTTCTACGTGTAAGCACTTATACACTGGCCACTCCAATCACAATGCCTTTATTTGAGCATGCATTTTATGAAATGCATCAAATATAGAATATGCCATGTATATCAATCACACATAATGCATGGTCAGAATATCATAGTCATCGGACCTAAGTATGACATTCAAATTTTGTTGAGAATATAAATATCATTCAAAAATTCACATCAGTTTATAGTACTTCCAATACATACCCAAATATTAAACTCCTCAGACTTTTAAGTCTGGAATTCATAATAAAATACAAATAGTTCATAATTGGAAATCAAATAAATCAAATCAATTTTAGGAAAAATCATCTAGGTTGACTCATAGTACACTCCGATATGCTATTGCCTGGATGGCCTGGCAATGTCTGACTTACATCCAATGTGCTCCTCTATATAATACAAAACACGTTTACAAATATCACACTTTTGCACAAATGTATAAGCATGCTTCTATGCACATCTATGTATAAAAAATATGCACAATGCATGTTCAATGACAATTCCAGGTATCTTATCGAATTCTTATCACCATATCATTCAGATATCAAAACTCTCATTAATAATTTGTACTTAGGGTTTGGACCATAATAAAATAATGTGAAACTAATTTCATAATCTAATTGATCAATTCAGATTTTTCTAACAACATACTTTCGGGTAAACCTTGTATGATTTTGGATAAGGTAAATGACAAAATTAGGTAACACTTCCTTCTAGAAAGTTATTTTATAATGTCTTAAGTTTCTAATGACACCTAAATCCTTCAATTTGGTTCAATAATCTGAAAGTTATACCCCAAATATTTTCAAACTATTCTCATTCTAAAATAGTACACCATACTCAACTTCCATCCAAAAATTGAAAGTCTTAGAGATTGAATTTAATTTCTTCAGACAATCTATAGCCTTATATCTCTAGTTTACTCTAAATAGAAAATCATCCAAATTGGATAACCATAAAAGAAGTTATAGGCAAAAGAAATACAGATGTTTAATGTGCCAAAGCTCTCAGCTTTAATTAACCCAACTACAGTTGAGTCACGACTGTGTAACATCCATGCATGGCCGTGAACGCCAAATTAATTCAATCATGGGTGTGAAATCATTATTCATGCCCATGCATATCAAAAAGTCACGGCTGTAACATCTGAACTCACGTCGTGCAACATCCAAACTCTAAAATAAAGCTTCTTGATGTTTCCTCAATATTTCACCTTAAATTCATCAATCAATTTATTTCAGAAGGATATGATTTTTTGGTGGAGATGAAGAGCAATGTCTTATGAATCTATTGGTTCAAGAATTAAGTCATTTGGACATCAAGAGAAGAAGTTAAAATAAAATACCAAAGGATGTTCAGAAGCAAACTGTTTGGAAAAGTTAGCAGGTCACAATCGTGTAGAGGCATGATCGCAACTTGTGATCTTCTTCAGCGATGTTGTGATCAAGCTAAAACACAATTGCTACTTGCGACCTGCTTCCTACACTGAACAACTTCATCTTTTTCTTCCATTTATTTCCAGATTCCTCATTCCTATCTCATTCAATTACCACATAAATCATCCATACTTGTTCCCTTTTGGTTCAACTCAACAAAAATGAATCAAAATCCAAAATTCAAACTTAACACCAAAAATCTAAAACCTCATATATACCTCTCTCTCTATCTCTACTATAATTTCCCATTTTTTTTGCACTTTTCTATCTTTCATTAGAACTTTATTTCATTATAAACTTTTCATTTTAATGCTTTTCTCATATCACTGCATCACCTTAAACTTTTCCCCTAGTTCTAAACTCATTCAATTTCATTTCTATTAACACTTCACATATTCATGCATGAACAATACATCAACTTATAACCAGAATAGAGTATATATATTTCTACATCAATTTACATAAACTTTCACAAATCTATAAGTAGAATCTATTTCATATAGTTTTTGAACAATTCCCATTTCACAAATCCATCATCTAGTTTATTCATCATCGAAACCACACTTCTTAAACTCCTCATGCATGTATATATTTAAACCATAAAATCATCAACAACAAACACTTAGTTGATTCAGTTATACTTCTCAATAGTAAGAATAACTCAATTACATACAAAGATTCAATATTCGTGATGGACAAGGCACAAAGAAAGAGTTCTTTGCTGAATGCTTTCGATGGATATCAAAAGCTACAGTAATTAATTCCTAAATAGAACATAAGCTACGTGTAATCTTTCCTTACTCAAATCAACTACGTTTCTATTTTGCATATATCACATATGTCACCTAAGTATGTCTGCCACTTATCACTACACATACAAGCCATTTGTTACATATACATGTTGCCACGTGTCACACTATAATTGGTCCATGTTTTTTTAAAATTCACCAAAAATTTAAAAATATCATAAATATACCAAAATTGTCAAATCACATTTAATAACTCAGTTATACCCAGAAAATGTCAATGAATACATGTACAATCATATGAATGTGCAAAAATGTGCATGTCATATTTAACTTAAGCATGGTATGCATGTTATAATTTCTTAGTAATTTCTCATAATATACAATTCTAGCCTCAAAATGGATAACTGGATATTACAAGGATCCACACATTTATTCATTGCACCACTTCTGGCATCTAAACTATCTTGTGAGAGAGAGGTGATGAGATATGGCTTAGAAGTGAGTACTCTAATAGTAAGTACTACAGTGAGTAGGGAAGTTTGTAAAAGGTGTATCATTCAAATGGACCAGGCAGAGTCGAAGGTCAACTTGATAATATTGCATTTGAAGGAGATATATCTCATATTGGGTATGGACTAACTTACTACATATAGGGCGGTAATGAATTGTTATACTAAGAAAGTGACTATTAAATCCCTTAATCAACCAGGGTGATATTTCGAGATGTTAGTCAAGCAAAGCCAGCTAGGTTGATTTCCTCAATGATGTTTTTAGACTAATTCAAGGTGAATGTGAGGCTTACTTAGCCTATATAACTAATACCCGAACTGAGCATACAACACAAGATATTCCCATTTTTAGGGATTTTCTGGATATGTTCCCTACTGAATTACTGAGTTTACCTCTAGAAAGGGAGACGGAGTTTATGAATGACTTAGTTCTAGGTACTGCTCCTAGATTGATTCCTCCGTATAGGATGACATTTGTGGAACTTAAGGAACTTAAGACTCAGTTGTAGGAGTTATTGGATAAGGGTTTTATCAGGCTCAGTGTGTCACCTTAAAAAGCTTTGATTTTGTTTGTGAAGAAGAAAAATAGGACTTTGAGATTGTGTTTTGGTTATAGACAGTTGAATCGGGTGACAGTGAAGAACAAGTATCCTTTACTAAGGATAGGTGATACTTGATCAATTACGGGAAGCTCAGGTGTTTACTAAGCTAGATTGGAGATAAGGGTGAAATCAATTAAAGATAGAAAAAGTTGATGTACCAAAGAGTGCATCGGGACCAAATATGGGCACTCTGATTTTTTGGTGATTCCTTTTAGGTTGGCAAATGCTTCGGTATCTTTTATGGCATTGAAGATAAGGTATTCTAGCCTTACTTAGATCATTTTGTGATTATGTTCATAGATGATATTTTGGCATACTCAAGGAGCAGAGAGGAACATTCTGAGCACTTGAGGTTAGTCCTACAAGTAATGAGAGAGAAGCAATTGTATGCCAAGTGCAGTAAGTGTGAATTCTGGCTTGATAAGTAGTATTATTGGGTTATATAGTTCCTGGATAGGGCATATAGGTGGACCCAAAGAAAGTTGAAGTAGTGATGAAGTGGGAAGCCTTAAGAAATGTGTTTGAAATCTAGAGTTTTCTTATATTAGTAGGATATTATAGAAGATTTGTCAAGGGATTTTTTTTTATCTCATCCCTTTGACAAAACTTCTGAGGAAGAATGTACCTTTCAGATGGATTGATGATTGCCAAAGGAGTTTTGAGGATTTAAAACACTTGGTGACTATAGCATTAGTGTTAGCTATTCCATCTAGATCTAAAGGATATGTAGTGTATAGTGATGCTACATACTAGGGATTAGGATGTGTTTTGATGTAGTATAGTGATGCTTTATACCAGAGGTTAGGATGTGTTTTGATGCAGTATAGTAGAGTGATTGCATATGCATCGAAACAATCAAGGTCTTATGAATTTAATTATTCAGTTCATGATTTATAACTTGTTGCAGTGGTGTTTGCATTGAAGATTTGGAGACATTACCTATATGGTGAGACATTTAAGATATTTACAAGCCATAGAAGTTTGAAATATTTGCTGAGTCAGAAGGAGTTGAATATCATACAAAGGTAGAATTACTTAAAGATTATGATTGTACAATTGAGTATCACCCTAGCAAAGCTAATGATGTGGCTAATGCATTATGTAGGAAATCCAATAGTAGTGTACCATAAATTCAAACATCAAAGTTACCAAACCTAGTCCAACTGGGAGCATTTAATATTGAATTGAATTTGGGGCAGAATGAAGCACTAATGTCTACATTGAAGCTTAGGTTAGTATTACAAGAGAGGATTAGAAAAGCTCATAGTAAAGATCCAGAATTAGTGAAGCTTATTGAGAAGTTGAAACAAGATTTGAGTTCTAAGTTTGAGTTAAGAGATGATACTTTGTGGTTGAAGTAAAGATTGTGTGTACCTGATGTTGATGATCTAAGAAAAGAGATTATGGAAGAAGCACACATGGTAGCTTATCCTATGCATCCTAGTACTACCAAGATGTACAGTACACTAAAACAACATTTCTAGTGGCGAGCGGATGAAGAAGCAAGTGGCAGAATATGTTGCTAAGTGTTTGACTTGTTAGCAGGTTAAGACTGAGCATCAGGCTATGGTTAGGAAGTTACAGTCATTGCTAATTCCAGAGTGAAAATGGGAGAGGCTTACTATGGATTTTATTATGGGTTTGCCTAAGACTTCGAGGCAACATGATGTTATATAGGTCATTGTTGACAGATTGATGAAATTGACAAAATTGACTCATTTCTTACATGTGAGGGAGAATGATTCACTGAATTAGTTAGCCTAGAGGTATATAAATGAAATAGTGAAACTACATGGAGTTCCATTATCTATTGTATTAGATTGGGACCCCAAATTTACTTTAAGATTTTGAGGTAGTTTATAGTTAGTCATAAGTACAAAGTTGAATTTCAATATAACATTTCATTTTCAGACAAACAAACATAGTAGGAGAATTATTAGGACTATTAAGGATATGCTTAGAGATTGTATTTTGGAGTTCCAAGGAGCATAGGATCTATATGTAGCTCTTATTGAATTTGAATACAATAATCATTAGCATAGTAGCATTAGTATAGCTCCATATGTATGGTAGGAAGTGTCAAATGCCTTTGTATTGGGACAAAGAGGGCCTAAGGATTGTTGAAGGCCTAAAAATGATTCAAGACATTGTTAATAAGGTGAAACTGATCCATAATAGAATTAAAACGGCCCAAGATAGACAAAAAAGTTATGCAGATCAGCACCGGAAAGATATGGAGTACCAAGTGGGAGATAAAGTATTTTTGAGAGTATCACCTTGGCGAGGAGTGTTGAGGTTTGGTAAAGAGGGTAAATTAAGCCCTAGATATATTGGTCCATATGAGATTACCGAGAGAGTTAGAGCATTGGCATACAAGTTAGCATTACCAGCTGAGATGGCCTAGATTAATAATATGTTTCATATCAGTATACTCAGGAGGTATCGATCAGATCTGACACATGTGTTACCAACATAGGAGGTTGAAATTGCAAGTAACTGAAGTTATGTTGAGGAACTAGTTAAGATAGTGGGTTATCAAACTAAACGGAGAAATCAAGTGATCCCATTAGTTAAAGTCCTTTGAAGGAATCATTTGAGAGAAGAATCTATATGGGAAACTGAAGAGAATGTGAGGAAATAGTTACCCGCAATCAAGAAAGAATTTTAACGATGAAATCTCTTAAAGGGGGGAGAATTGTAATAGTCAAATTTTTAAATTAAGAGATATGAACCCTAGACTATTGCATAGAAGCTACTATATCATTGAAAATTCTTGAATTACATTTCATTCACATTCATAATGATAACATAAACACATGAATTATGATTTAGTACACATTGCAAAGATTGTATGTGCACTCAATTGACTCATTTCAGGGTGTGAAAGGTTTAAAATGATGATGTGAATTGTGTATTGTTTATGCCTTCCATTTTGGTTTGATTGATTCCAAGTAGTAAATTTGGATTTAATTTGGTACAATTGGAAAATTTGATGAATTAAAATGTACATTTGATCTAGGAAAAATGCCAAGTGATAAGACAAATGGATATATGGACAATTAAGATGACTAAGCCTATGAATTAGTGACATTTGGCATGGAAAATTAAGTGACAAATGCCATAGCTAATCAATTGACAAATGGAAGTAATGAGTGGGAGACAAATGGCCTAACTTAATGGTGACATTTGGCAACAAATATGCAGGGCAAATGGATAACATGCTTAGGGACACATTTCATAGCAATATGAAGACACCTAGCATCCAAGGTGTCAAGTTTCTACAGAAGTGATTTTAGGTTTGCTTTTTTTTCCTTCTTTCTTCTTCTTACACCAAATGAAACTCTCTCACCCTTACATATCTGCATTTTTTCTATGTTTGTGTCTAATTTCTACACCAATAATCCATGTTTTTATCCTTACAAAGTTAGGTAAATAATTTGTACATACCTGTTCTTGTTATAGCCTTTGATCCTAGCCAAAATCCATCCAAATCATGCCTTGAATGTGTGATGATTTTGTATGTTTTGAGAGATGAATTATCTTGATCTTTGAGCTAGACAAGTAAGTAAAAGATCGGTATTTATGGCATGTTATAATAGAGAATTTATGATGATGAAATTGGGATGGATTGTATATGATATTGATGATGAATTTCGCTGGAAATTTCTTTATAAACTTGGATATTTTTCTGTTGTGTTCTTGATGTATGAACAATTGGTTATGGATTGTTTTATGGATAAATTAGATTAAGATTTAAGATATAATGAAGGGGAATTTATGTGAAAGAAAGTTGCAGGTGAAGTGTTCTTGAATTTGGAGCAATTATGACTATATAAATGTTAGTGAATGAAAGTTATTATTTTGATTTTGATGCATGAAAGAGCATAAATTGTGAGATACCAAATGAATGAATTTGAGTTAGAATTGGAAATGAAATTGTTGTGGAATTGACATATAATTAAGGTATACTTGAGGTATAATTTAGAGACTAATATGAAGGTGTTTTGAAATTGGAATGAAGGTGAATGAATCTAGAAAATCAGAGGAAAATGAGTAGTGCACGATCATGGCACTCATCCCACGACCATGGGTAGATGCATTAGCTTCTACCTTCCCACAATCATGGCCAATGCTTTAAGAGGAAAATTTCTACTTTATGTTCTTGTTGAACCACATGATGATAAGTCACTATACATTGATGTATTTGGCTTGAAATGAACCTAGTTTGATGTTGGATTAATTGGTTAAGTATTGGATAAGATTAGGTTATTAAATGATGTTATAATTTAAGGAATTGATTGTTTGATATCAATGTACATGAATTTAGGAAGTATGAGTCATTAATGGTATAAAGATGTGTTTGTAATGCAAATGGGATCTAAAGAATTTGAGTAAGGTGAAATAGGTATAATTGATTAAGAATTGAAGAAATTGTGAGAGTGTGGAATGCTAGTAAAAGATTGATGAATGTATGAATGATGAATTGAAAGTAATCAAGTTTTCTTAAGGAATAAACCTAGTGGTAAACATGTTATATACAAGTTATGATGAATGAATGGTCAAGATTGTTGATTAAGGTTGCATACCCGGGATAGTCAATTGAGCATGCATCGAACATAACACATATATATGTGTATGATTGAGTACTTATTGGATTAAACAAGTTAGTAATGTGTACATATGTGTGTATTGCATGATTTAGAAGCACAAATTGGCCAACAACTTCTGGACCTTACAGGCTCGTCAAGGTAATAGCTATCTGGAGCATACTATGAGTTGATGTGTAATCTCAATTATATATGTGCTTCTATTTGTATTGTATGAGTTAACTTAGATGTTTAGTCACTATATTTGAATTGTTTTTAATTAGCTGTTAGCTACTGAACTGCTATTAATATGATTGTGATAATTTTAGACCATCAATGTTTGAGAAGTTTAATATTCGGGACTGTATTAGAAGTGTTTGCAAATTGAATATGAATACGAAAGTTGTGTTCTCAATTGTATATTGAATGTCAAACTTAGATCCGATGAATGTGCTATATGATTGTGCATACTGAATGAGACTTATTGATAGCATAATATGTTATTTGATGTATTTTTATTACTTTAATATGCATGATCAGATAAAAGAGTTACGACTGAAGTGTCCAATGTGAAAAAAGAGCTTAAAGTTTATAAATTTGCACACAGTGCCACAGGCTCAATGTTTAATGAGCTTGGTATCCACAATGGGTATGAGATAGTATCTGAAATGAGCCTAGTATTCACAATTGATATGGGACAGTTAAATAAGTGCTCAGTCACAATAAAATAAAAATGAAAGTGGAGTCTAATGTGCATTGCTTATATATCTTTACATGTATCATGTGAAATATTGTAAAGAATGACTAAATTGAGTTGACATAATGTTATGCTATGTTTGTGTACACTTGAATGATTGTGAAAAAAGTACTAAATTGTTTTAATATTGTGATCTGCAATACTTGTGTACATATTAGTGATATGAATGATTAAGGTGAAAGATTGGATTATTCTAAAAAAATTATATGACATGTTTGTATTATAATATGCTTATTGAGATATGATATATAGTGTGATTTGATATACAAAATTGTATTGGAATTGATTCAAGTTAATGTGATATACTTATGAAATTAGTTGTATACTTATGATGTTGTGTTTTGACTGGAGTGAGCAGATCAATGATGGTTCACTCATTGAGTTCGCAAAACTCATCAAAATTGCAACATTATTTTTAGGTACCAAGGAGACCTATCTTCTAAGGCAATCCAGTAGTAGTCTAGTATTGTCAATTTTGGAATCAGGAATGGCTCAAAGGTATTATCAGTTGATGTCTAAGGAGTTTAGATAGATTATATCTATTAGCATATCATTTCATGTTAGATATTTTGTAAAGAACAAAAAACTCTTAGATGTTTTTGTAATGTACACATATGGATCATAAGTTGTAATGACAATGTAAATGATGTTTGTGAAATGAAATGAGAAATGTTGAACTTATGATCACTTATGTTCTATATGATGCCATAATAGTGAATATGATTGCTCTAACATGTCAGTCTCATAGGGTATGTTCTTGAATGTCCTTTGGATGTTTAGGTATATGCTTTATGGTGGTGGTGCATTACACCTAACTACCAAACTATGCAACAAATGGTAAGCTAGGGTCGAACCACAGAGAGCTGGGATCCAAATGTTATTTCAAATGTTGTAATAAAACAAAAAACAAAAAACCCTGAAATGTTGAGGACGAGATAGCTAATATGCAATGAACATAACCAAAAAGACAAGCACAAAACAAATTTAGAAAAGTCCAATAACATTGGGGTTCTAGATGTTCATTGATCCTTGAATCTAAACAAAAGGGTACTCTTATCATGGTGTTAACATATGGACTCGATTAAGCTCTTGACCCTTAATTTCTTTAAAATAGGCAAAACTAATAAGCTCTAAAAATGCCCCGATCTCTACTATAACCTAAAATAGGCTCTTTAAGTTCAATAGTGAAGATGCATTAGGTACTATGAAACAACTAACTTAGGCTAAGGTGTAGCCTAAAGGTATGGGATCCTAGATTAGTTAATTAAGTATCATGACAAATTCAACTAACCTATGGGATCCTAGATTAGTTGATTAAGTATCCTAACAAATTCAACTAACCTATTGCTACTTTCGGGAATCACTATCGCCTATTACATATCACAAGCTCAACCTTAGCCTTTGGATTAGAAAGTTACCTAAAGTTGATCAAACTTATAAGCAATTCCTAGTTCATGACATTTATCCTAAATCCAGAACCAACCTAGACCTATAAACACCAATTTTAAGACAAATTCAACTCCATTTTTACAATTTCCATCTCTTCATCCTTATAATATCTCCAAACCCCTAAGTAGTCTAGCCACACATGTTCACATTAAGCACAATTGATATTAAATAAACACAACCCATACTCAATTAAATAAAACCAAGGTTGGAAATTATAAACGAAGTGATAAAAACCGAAATTCAACACTAGCTTATTTGAAATCAAAACTCTTTATGCTAACAAATGACTAATCATACCCTAAATTACAAACTCTAAACTAATTGCATTAAAATGAAAATTTCAATACATATAACTTGCATAAAAATCCAAATTAATTGATCATGAATCTAAGAACATACATAAATCCTAGCTATTAAGCACAAACTAATCAAGAGCATCACAAATAAGAATAAACCTATAGCATAAACCACTAAACATTCAAATGCCCAACAAATTCACACCTGAAAAAACACATAAATAAACTCAAACCAAGATTAAAGCTGAAAAATTGAAGGAATAAACATCCATTGATATAACATAAAGGTTCCTTACAAAATTCACAAAGTTCAACTACAAAATCCAACAAACATTCATTCTAAATATTCTAGAACATGTAAAAAAAGTGATTAACACTAAGAAAACTTTAAACTAATTGAATAAATATGAAATTAAAGCATTGAAACTGAAACTGAATAGTAAAGCTCATGGAAAATAACAAAAACTTCCTACCGGTTCCTCCTCTCTTCTTAGAGCTTTCCAAAAATGACAAATTTTAAGAGCCCTTCTTTCTTCTTGGAGTTTTCAAAAGTGATAGATTAGAGGCTCCCTTATATTCCATTTAGGGGAAACCTAGGATTTTCCTATGGCTCCCTTATATTCCATTTAGGGGAAACCTAGGATTTTCCTATGGCTCAAAAGTCAAAAAATTCCCTAAAAAACTTAAGTTTGGAAGGCCATCTGCATCTATCCGTGTGCAAGCCCCGATTGTGGCCTTTAGTGCATGATCATGACTAGGTGATATGCTCTCTGTCATGATCATGGATGACTCCCCATGATCGTGACCCAATGCTCAAGTGCCATAATTGTGAGCTGGCCCTAGTTTATTTCCTGGGTCTTCTCTGATTCTCCTCTGAACGCCCTTAATGATTTCTACTTTATGGATGGCTCTCCACACTTTATCAAACTTCTTCCTTTTAGCATATATTTATGTTCACTTATGTAATCTTTATGTAAACACAAGATGAACACAAATTAAGTATTTAAACATAACAATAGGATTGAAAAGACATCGAAATGTATAAGAAAATATAAGATGATTCAATCCTATCAGTTATCTTTTACGGAAAGCCAAACCATTATAAGGCTATTGGGCAGGCTTGGTTAAACCATACCAGATTACCATGAAACCTTGAACTTTGGCCCTTTTAATAACATTCTACATAAGATTCTAGTATATTCTCCTTAATTTGTTGTTCTTACATATAATATAATCCTTTTGGTTTTGATTGACATTAATTAATAAAGCTAATGCATTGTTTATTACAGAAATCGGATTGCCATATGTTGTTAAAGATTCATAAATTATTACATTATCTTCAGTTATATCCCATAATGTAGTTATTTTATAGATCTCACTTAAAGGTCCTAAACTAGACCAATTTTCATCCTAAAAGGAGGTTTATATCCCTTAACTATCTAATATTTAAATTCCATTTTATATTTCTACTTTAACTTGAATAAGCGAGTCACTGTTTATAAAGTATCTTTCTCTGATTTCAAATTTTAAAAGATTTTTTTCCTTTATAAAATGAACATATATTCACCTCACCCATAAAGATTTTTTTCATTTAGAATTCTCTTCAGTATTCACACCTATTTAGTCATCTTTATTGGTAAGATGCCAAGTCCCCCTATCCTTTGTGTCCTTACATAACTCATTCCATTTGAATTTATCTATATAGTTTCCACATCCGTTTCTAGTCTGAATGAATCTTCAAAGGAGCCACTCTATTTCCTTGGAAATAGTCTTAAAAAATCTTAAGTGAGAGGACTAATACACACGTAGACTGTAGACAATAATTTTACCAGTTCTCTCCTCAACAAAGATAAATTTTGATTATACCAGCATGTAATCCTTGAGTTAACCCTCCACAAAAGTGACTTGAAGTATCATAAGAAGGCCTTTTAGAGGTAATTGGAATATTAATATAAGGACTTTAGCATTCAACTTATTTAAAAAATGGTTAGTTATTTCTAATAAAACTTCCTTTCCCTTATAAGAAATAAAAAATATTATCCCCTAAATCATCACCATTGAGTTAACAAACTATTTTACTAAACCTTTCCCAAGTTTTGACATCAACAAGGACTTAATTAGCTTAGGACTTAACACAAGCCTAAATGAATTTATTTTTTTCCTTTTAAAAAAGTTGGCTTTGCATAAGTACTTATATCATCAATTCAATTTAAGAATTCTTTTCCGATAGGAAGTTCTTATCTAAGATCGATAATATCTATATTTTCTTAATCTTAAAGATCTTAAATCCATTAAGTTTATCTACTTATAGGTTAATGTCTTACTATAATCTAAAATGAGAAACAATATCTAAACTTCTTTTTTCTTGCATCAAGTTATCCTTAGAGATATCATTAACACTTGCCAAGGTGCATTTATATAAGACATTAGTAGAAAATAGTATACTTATTGCCCAATAGCTCTTTAAGAATTATTATAAGAAAAAGGAGATAAGAAATTGTTCCTTAAAAGTGGATTTTAATAAAGCTTTCAAGTTAGTGAATTAGGACTTTATATTCAAAGGGTTCTAAAATAAATTCATGAGATGGATAATTTAATATGTCACGATTACCTCATATAATTTTTATATCAACAGGGAACCAACTCAATCAATTAGAGGAGCAAAAGGACTAAGGTAAAGGGATTCCTTGTCCCTATATCTATTTACCTTATGCGTTAAAGCCTTAACTAAAATCATTTCCTATAATATAGAGAAAATTTTTAATTTCCACTATAAATGTGATAAATCAAGCATATTTAATTTGTAATTTATAGATGATTTACTAATTCTAGGATGCCAATTCTAAATCAATCAAGGTGGTCTATAAAGCATTGTAGTAATTTAAGTTTCTCATATCACAACATAAATCCAAAAAAATAATTTATTAATTTCCCTAGGTCATAATAGACTTATAGAGTAATTTGGCACCATCACAACTTTCAAATAAGAATCTCCCTTTTAAGTAGTAGAGAATTTTAATAACTACAAAGAGATGAATGCTAGCCTTTAATAGACTTTATATACAAGATTATATAGCTGATGTAATAGGTTTCTATCTTATATTGTTATATTATAGCTCATAATCTTAAATCTAATTAATATTTATCTGGTTTAGACATTCCATCTTTCTTTGCCTAACACACTAAAAAAATTATCAAAAAATTATTCAAGAATTATCTTTTGCTAGGATAGGACAATAAATCCACAAGTGCCAAAGCTAAATGGTATAAAGTGTATTTGCCTAAGATTTAGGGTGGTATAGGCATCATTTATATCAAAGAAATGAATAAAAAGGTTTATTAGTTTAAATAATCTAAAAAAATTAACCAACAAGGAATCAATTTGGGCAAGATGACTAATGTCCATTTTCTCAAAGGAAATAGGTTTTCAAAAGTATAATCTAGGTCTAACACCTCTACCATAAAGCAAATATGGGATTAAAGGCATATGTCTATAAGGAATGTAAATGCATCATTGGAAATGGTCAAAAAACATTACTTTAGTTTGATAAATTTTTATGGGAATAAAAGAGAATTCTGTATTAACTATAGCAAATTTATTACAACAATACAAGGAAAAACTAGTTACATCATCGTTTCAACACATAATTAAAAAAAGGAGAGTTATGAGCATCTCATTCTAAAAAATCTATATGCCTTTCATATCCAAAGAAAGAAAGTAGTGAGCCTTTTTAACTATCATGATCTCTCTTATCAAGTTGAGGTTAGTATTAACAACTAACATTTTCCTTTAGTCATTTCATAATTAACATATTGATAAATCAGATGATATTCATTTAAAATCATAAAATTTGTATTTAAGTTCATACATGCTATTTCCAACAACAAAAAAAGGTTCATACATACTACTCATAACTTACCATTATTAGAATAGTATACAAATCACATGTAGTCGTATGATTTATTTCGTATACACTCACATAATTCTAGTATATAAATTCTTATACACCATTTAAATATAAAACATGTTAAATTGTTCTTAATTATGTTCATAAATTAATATGTAACTTGTATAGTCATACTATACACATATAAGCAATAAATAGGCCATAAATCATCTATATACATGTAAATTTCCTTTAGCATGGATTATGTTAAATTTTAAAATTTAATGTTTAATCACCCAATTCACATATGGTGAGTTATATTTCATTTATTTCTAGGTATTTGCAAAGTTTGATAAGCATTCAAAAAGGTTTGAATATGATTTGGTAAAAATCATAAGTGAAAAACTCAAAATAGTGTAATTTAGCACACAATAGGTCTAAAAATGAGAAGAAAAAAAATCAATTCAAAACCAAATCACATGATGGTGTCCACTTGTTCTATAATTTTTCATATAGCAAATGTTCAACTTAGGCTTGGAGGTATTCTAAACATTTGTTTCCCTATGTGTCTAGTTTCCATAGCATAAAAAATGAGGCCATTTGGACTTCTAAATCATGTGATATGCACTAAACATCTTAAGCTGCTCCAAAATAGGGACAATATCAGGTTACCATTTTTAATATCAATTTCTTGTGTCATGCAACCATAATTAGGTTAGGGATCCCTTCTAGAGATTTTTAGTTCATTCCCAATTGGAATCACCAAATTTGGAGGTCTATAGGCCAAGTTATGACCAACACAATGGAACTTATTCAAATGAACTCAAGACAGAATTTCACTAAATGTTATTCTCTTGTCATATTCAACCAATTTCATGCAAAGTAACACCAATACACTATTCTAGCAACCATTCCATGTACAAATCAATCTATCTACACATTCAAACATGCACAAATAGAAATTAAACTAAGTTTAGTCCTAAACCTTGAAACTAGCCAACTGGCTCTTCTAATGCCTTTCCTTCTCTTTCCCTTTAGCTTTGCTTGATTCACCAACTAGAAACACCATAAATACATATCTCAATCCCAATTCCAACCTTATAATTCTAACTCTTCATGAGCAAATCAAGAAATGGTGAAGATGAGAAGAAATACCACTAACTTTCAACTTGATTTCCATTTAGGATTAGCTTGACTCTTTATGCAAAAATGAAGTAATTAAGAAGATCGAATGGAGAGGAAATGAGCATAGAAAAATTTGTAGTTAAACCCCCTAATATATTGTCCCTCTCTCCTTTTTTCTACTCCCATTTCATGAAAATTCTAGACCTACACACATGCCTCAATTTAATTGCAGCATATGCTTCAATCCTATTAGATCATGTGTTAACTTTAGGCAATGCACATTTGGTCCTTATTCTTCCTCTAGTTCCTAGACTAGCATATAACATCATCAATTGATTTCATTCTAGTCCATATTTCACATATAATTAATCATGTCTATGCTGAAATGAACAAATTACCAATTTATCCATGTCTTTTTAAATTAATTACCATTATGTCCCTTACTATGTTTAGATGCACTTAACTCTTTATGTTCACTTCTTAATACACCCTAGACATACTATAATGCTTCTAGGGTATATGATGGTGCTTTACAGATGGGAAAGGAAACTTTTCTCTCCTTTTTTGTAGTTGTAACATTTTTTAATCCTAGTTTTATTTCATACCAAGTTTTAAAGAAAGCTGAAGTTAATATGAGAATGTTATCATCTATTACAACAATTATTGCCCATGAGATGATGCAAGATCTTCTAAGCTCATAAATGGAGATTTATAAGGATTTTTTGGTAATTTTGGGGCCCCAAATGCTATTCTTCAAATAGACAAACTTAATTTAGTTATATATTTTTCACTTTTAGTACTTGTTGAAAATTAAACATCATTTTATTTTATATATAATTTTACTTTTATTGTCTTACAGTTACTTGGTGGGACAAATTTACAAGTAGTTTTCTAATATTGCAAAGGTTTGCGGTTCAAATTTTAAGTTAATGTATGAGTACAACAAGGTGTGAAAGGAATTGGAACACATTTGAATTCATCCATTCCAAGAAAAGGAATAGATTGAGGCACAAAAGATTAAATGATTTGGTCTTTGTTCGATACAATTTAAAGCCTCAAGAAAAGAATGTTATTATCATTATTGAGTTGTATATAATTTCTTGTAATTTCTTAATAATTTAATTTTATTTGTTTACTTGTAATCTCTAAGAAAATTGAACTTCAAGAAAATCACTTTTTTGAAAAGCTTTGCTACTAACTTAGCATCATTAGTTAGTGATGCAATCATTTTTACGTATTTGGACACATAATCTATTGCAACGAGCATATACTTATTACCGTATGATGATGGAAAGGGGATAATGAAAGTGATCCTAAAGATGTTGAATATCTCAACCTCTAAGATGTTACTGAGAGACATCTTGTTCCTTCTTAAAATATATTCTTGATTTTTTGGAAATGGTCACATGTTGTTACTACTTATGAACATCTTTGAAGAGGGTAGGATAATAAAAACTTGCTTAAGGAATCTTGGCGATTGTTTCTAAGGAACTAGCATAACCATCATAAGATGAAGCATGGCAATGAAAGATGATGCTCTTCACTTCATCTTCAGGTAAATACATTCTAAAAATTCCATCAACACATTACTTAAATAGAAGATGCTTACCCAATAGTAGTGTTTAATGTTCAAGATGAACTTTTTTTTATTAATATATTAAGTTAGGTGGTAAGATTCCATAAGTAAGGAAATTCATGACATTTGTGTACCATAGAACTTTCACTTTTGAGATGACAAAATATTTAATCATTCATTAAAAAATCATTTATTGGTATCTCATCATCTTTGTTCTTGTCTTACTCTTACCTTCATATGGAAAGATGATCACTTGTTAAATTTTTGGCTTAGCTTCATTCTTACTTAAGAGGTATTTGATGGCGGAAAGATTAGTGTAGACGAAAAAATTTGACTCCACCAAGTATGACATGAATATACCAATGGCAACCACCATCACCAATAACTCCTTTCTGTTGGTAGAATAATTAACCTGAGCTTCATCCAAAGTACAACTTGTATAATACATATCATGTGCTCCTATTAGATAGTAACCTCAAATGGGAGATTCCAATCTAAAGATGCATATTCAAACTAGATTTAAGTGCTTACTTTTAACCTATAAAAAACATCAAGGCATTATTGATCAAAATTAAAACTCAAATCCTTAAGAAATAAGTTAGTTGAAGGCTTAGTAATTTTTGAAAAATCTTTTATAAAACTCTTGCAAAAGCTGATATGGCTAGAAAACTCCTCACTCCTGTAACAATGGTGGGCGGTAACATCTTCTATATTACTTCAACCTTTGCCTTTTTTAGCTGTATTCCTTGTTTAGACATAAAGGATCCTAAAATGATTCCTTCTTATATGTGCTTAATTGTTGATACATTTAATCCATAAAAATTTGGAAGAATAATAGCTAAAATGAGTTGAAAGCGCACTCTTTAAGCCATCTTCTTGAGATTCACACTTAATTGTCCTCATAGAATAAGAAGGAGAAGGATTAGAGAAATGGGAGACAAGAAAATACATAATATGAAGAGTATATGTTGCAAACATCAAGTATGAAGAGTGTATAAGAGACTCACAGCCATAACATGTATGAAATGGTTTGTCATAGGCATGACGATTGGAAGGCTCACAACTGCAAGCCTTAATGAGGCCATTCAAGACTGTGACATACCAAGTCACTCCTGTGACTTTTGCCACTTATCTAAAAACCTAGTTTTTACTATAAATACGTTATGTTGACAACATAAATTATTCAGAATTCATTTTCTTATTGGGAAACAAGAGATGACAGTAGCTGATATTTCTTGGAGATTCAAGGAGGAGGTGGAGGACTAAGCTTCCCGACACTGGTTCAGAGTTGATATCGATACCTAAGTCATGGTTAAACATATCTTTTTATTATTTAGTGTTTAAGCTCTTTATATGGATTGATTTGGTTATCCTTACTTAATTGATTTGGGTTTTCATGTATGGATGATCGTTATTCTCGTTATCATTAGATTGTTTATGTATGAACTATTTTTAGAATCTTGAATATAATCCGTAATCATTATGTTTGAGATTCTTTTGTAACTATTAACGATTTTGAATCATTAGAGATAACACAACCTAGGTTAAATGACCTGAGCTTATATGGTTGAAGCTTAGATTGGTATGTTTTCCATTTCGTAATGCAACTACCTAATTAAATCTAGAGAGCATGTTTTGAGTTAATCAGTAGTTAGGTATAATTAACAAGCTTATCTTAATTAAATACAACCTAAGGGAAAACTGATATTAGAAAGACTTGTTGTTAATCTATCATCAATAATCCTACGAGACATGTGAAAGCAATATAACAATGAAATATGTTTAATCGTGTGTAGGCCAAGATTGATCTGAGAACTAGGTTTTACATAGATTCAACACTTTTATCACTTTTGACTATTTTTTATAATTTGTTTGCATTAATTTAATTTTATTTTGTTTTCTCGATTGCATCAACTCAAAACCCCCATTTTATTTCCTTAACATCAATTATTGTCATTGCAAAAATTAACCGAATATTCTCTTTGGAAACGATCCTAACTCACCACACTCGACACCAGAGTTATGGAATCCGTATTGTATCGACCAGATAACGATACAGTGGATCCTAACCACAGTACCGACCAAAAATATCGATCAGTACTGGGGTTTTTTGTTAGGTACCAACCGTACCCAACATACCAAAAAATACCTGACGGATCTGGGAAATTAAAAAAATTCGAGGACCATTTTACAAATTTGAAAATTTTAAACCTAAAACCTAACCCACCCACCCTGACCTCGACTGCCACAGTTGCTTCTTCTCTCTCAAGTCTCACCCTTTCGCTCTTTCGCTCCCACCTCTCTCTCATCACCGTCTAGGTCACCTCATTGTCGCCGACGCTTGCTGTCTTCTTCGATTGCTCTCATCAATCTCCTCCTCACCTTATCGTCGTCGGAGTCAAGATCTGGATTTGCATTTGACGTCCTCCAAAGATCCACTGCACCATTGCAACACCATCCACAACACGTTGTCACCGCACCATCGCACCACCGAGTCATCAACCCTCCGACGCTCACAACTGGACAACCCAAAAACCCGAAGCCATAACCCGAAGAGCGAAGACCCAACGGTTTAATTTTTTTTGGGTCTGTTGATTTTGTTTCATTGATATGTTCTCTTCTTTGTTGTTTGGTGTTTCCAAAAATTGCTGGTAAATTGTAAACGTAAATTACAATTTTTTGTGTGGATTGGATTGGATTTGGATTTTGTGTAATTGTGTTGATGAATATGGGAGTTCGGTTGGCTGTCGATGGGTGGAGGACTTGGAGGTTGAAGTTGCTGTCACGATTTTGGAATGGATTAGTGATTGTTTTGTTTTGGAATGAAATTGCTTACGGTGGATTTGTGTGTATATGAAATAAATTGGTTTGAATTTGATTTTGGAATGGAATTGTTGAAGTTGAAAATTTGAAATTGTTGGATTGAAGAATACCGTAGGTTTTTGTTAAAATAGGGTTAGTATGTAATTAATTAATTATGTATTATGCAAAGATTGTTAAAACTTAAAATTGAAAGTTGATAATTAACATTTAAACCTAAATGTAAAATTAATAATCAAATGTAAAATTGATAATTAAATGTGAAATTGTAAAATTGATAATAAAATTTTGTAAAATTGTAAAAACTTAAATCATTAATTGATATTTGATACATTGTTAATATTTGTGAAATGGTAATTTATTTTTAATAGTCGGTATTGAATTGACTCATTTAGGAAAAAAATTGTTTGAGAATAAAGAAGTGATGTAATGAATGTTTGTTGTCAAATTATGAATATGTTGTAGACTTGTAGATTTTAATTATTTATACTTACATTTATTAATGTCAATTAAAAATGGTAAAAGCAACATATATATTTAAGAACGAAATATGAAATGGTGTATATAATATTATGGTTTGTTAGAAATGAAAAGAAGATCACAGGTTTAAATAAGGAAAAAAATTTCCAAAAAATTCATATCCTTCAACTTAATCTCATGTTATGAATAAATCTTTCAACTTGATGATCATGTTATGAATATATGTGTATGAACAATTATATAAGATATGTCATGCATTATTTGCCAATTATGTAAATCATATCATACCCTTCAACTTGATCCTCTTTTTTCAAACTTTGAATTAAAATTGTTGGAAATGGAATTGGAAATTGTTAGAAATTCAATTGGAATTATGAATGGAAATGAAAATGGAATTATGATTGTTTTGTGATTGTTGGAATTGTGAATTATTGTAAATGGAAGGAAATGGAAATAGAATTATGATTACTTTGTGATTGATGTAATTTAGAATTGTTATAAATGGAAATAGAATTATGATTATTTTGTGATTATTGTAATTAGAAATTGTTGAAAATGGAAGGAAATGTAAATAAAATTATGATTGTTTTGTGATTGTTAGAATTGAGAATTGTTGTAAATGTAAGGAAATGAAAATAAAATTATGAAAGTTTTGTGATTGTTAGAAACTTAGAATTGGAAATTGTTGTAAATAGAAATGGAATTATGATTGTTTTGTGATTGTTGGGATTGGAAATTGTTGGTTATTATTGGAAATTCAATAAATTAAAAATGTCTATTGTTAATTTATTATTCATAACATTATTAAATTCGATATTATTATTAACTGTTGTTATTTATGTAATTATTTATTTATAGATTTATAATAATAATAATAATAATAATAATATTATTATTATTATTATTTCTATTATTATTATTATTATTATTATTAAAGATTACTTTTGGAAGTAAAATTATAAACATACATACAAAGTCAAGAATGACATTTATTTTGAATAATTAAAATTTATTTAAAATGACTTTTATTTTGGATAGGAGGGTGTAGTTAATAATATTATTTTTTAGCCATGGGTAAATGTGTCATATGAAATAATTGAATTCAATTATAATCTTATTGGATTTGTTCCAAACAATGTAATTGAATTCAATTCTAATATTACTGGATTTGTTCCAAACAGTGTAATTGAATTTAATTATAATATTACTTGATTTATTCCAATCAATGTAAATTGAATTCAATCCCAACTTCATTACTGTAATTGAATTCAATTCGTTAATGAATTCAATTCGAAAGTTTCCAAACAGCCTGTAAATAACATTGTTCTAAGTATTACTTTTGAAGTTAATATCCTTATCACCTTGAACTCAAATATCAACTCATACATAGAATAATAAATATTTTTAATACTTCACAAGTATCAAATATCTCAAATAGTAAAAATCTTTAGTACATTATCTGCATACTTGGACTTAAAATAGGTAAATAACTTCCAATCTAACTCTATAGATTTAATTCCCATAATTAAGTTGTTTTTTTTTTCATTTTTAATAAGAGTTGCTCTTGAACGATTATATTTCTAACAATTAAAAATTAGAATTGTTATTCTTTATGAGCAATATGTCTCTGCATACTCTCATTGAAAAGAACAACCACATTCCTACTAACCTTCATGTAGACATGATAAATTCATAATCATCTTAAAAAAAAACTCTTTGAATTCAATACGAAAGTGAATCTTTTAACATCTTGTATCCTTTCAATTATACATCGTATGTATCATCTAAGGCACTAGTTCAAATTGGATGTATTATTATGAGATTTATAACTTTCAAATTTTATCTTACTCTCACCACTTACCGTGAGAATCATTCTTCTATAAGTATATATTGAAAACAATAATTTGTTTATTAGATATGTAAGATTATATCCAACCTTTTAGATATCTTATAATCTTTTACCGCCTAGTTTATTTCTAAACTTAATTGCATTGTTATGAAATCTACAGCCGGTACGGTATTTTGAATTTTGGTACCGGATGTAAATAACGGTACTTAACGGGCCAAAATCGGTATGATATTTTGAATTTTGATACCAAATTTGAATAACGGTCGATACTGGTCGATTTCGACTATACCGCTCAATACCGAAAATTTTAAAAATTTAGAGAATTTTTTTGTAAAATTTTCAAAAATTTTCAAAATCTCCCGCCTTCCCTCCTACCTCTCATTTATCCCTTTTTTCAAAGTTTTTAAAAAAATAATAAATATTTTATTATTGATAATAATTATAAATTAAATAAAACTTAAAAATATTTTAATTTTAATTACTAAAAAATTATTTTTATTTAATTTTATTTTA
>JANJEY010000006.1:34545768-34555828 GCA_024703695.1 Erythroxylum cataractarum
ACATATGCTTATGCAACACAAATCAATTATCAATCATTATAGGGACTATATGCATATGCAAATATCAAATTATACCTCCACCCAATCCTAAACCATCCAAATTACTAATATGCCCTTCATATTGGTAACGGGATGTTACAGTTTTAGCCAACTGCTGTCTAACCACTCCAATCCAATCATCTCAAGTTATTTCTATTTCTTCTTGTTATTCGTCTCCTCTTCATGTATACTTTGGGTCTCAGGATGTTGAATATGTTGCTAAGGATGTTCTAAACTCTTTTAGGGATTTGTTTGTGAATCAATGTTAATTTGACTGCTTTTGATGTTAATGTGTTGGGTATTGTGATTGTTTGTCATATTTCCATGATTCGATAATAAATCGAGAGAGTGAATCTTTAGCAAAATGATTAGGTTAGGTAATGCGAGTTAAACAATCTAATAGATCACACAAACAATCAAATCGGTAATTTATATGAAGAGAGATCTCGTGTAGGGACCCGATTATCTATTAGAATGCTTAAGCTCTAATTAGGTTGTAAGCTATTTTGTTAATTCAGATATTGTAATTTCAGTAATTCAATTCAATTAGGGTTTTTGATTTAGGGTTAATGATGATAACTCGAGAGAGAGTAATCCACCCTTTGAAATTCTAGGACTGATATCAGATTAAGTCTAGAGTAATCGAGTCAGCATTAGATGATAGGATAAATCCCCCTTTCTCATAATTGGTTAATCTTCCTTATGTGATTTTCGAGTTGTTAATTAGTTGTGTTCAATTTTTATTACTTTATGTTAATTTTACAAATTGACAATTTATTTATTCGTATTCAATTGCTAAATTATCTTTTCATTTTTATTTTCATTTTAATTACACTTTTAGGCATTAGACAAATTAGGATTCGAGTAGTTCACTAATTCCTCGTGGGATTGACACCTCAATTACTACGCATATGCACTTGTGAAACATTAAGGGTTTTATAAAATTAAAACTTGCTCAACAAGTTTTTGGCGTCGTTATTGGGGAATTAATTTAGGACTTTTTAAATTTCTTTGTTTTAAGGAATTATTACCCTTTCTTTTGATCATCATATCCAATCACACGAAGTTAAAAAAAAAAGAGAAGGAAGTTTGGGTGCAAAGTTAAAGACACGTCAATTTAGACATCATAAGGCAACTATGAGGAATATAAAAAGTTAATTGTCAAGAAGAGACAGAAAGAACGATGATGGAGGAAATATATAATGAGTAAAGGACTACTTCTAACTTTATTAAGGCATAATTTGGTCGAGGAAGTGATCATCCTCATTGGAACACTAACAATTCAAGGTGGCAAAATAACCCATATTTCTTTTGGTCTAGCAATGCGAGATCTCAAATGAAAATCAAAGACTACCAAGGTTTCAACAAGATGAGTCCAGTTCATGGGATTCTAAATTGAACAAGATCATGGATAAGCTCATAAACATAGGAGAGGCCCAGAAAAGACCAGAAGGAAAGTTTGAGCAAGTAATGGAAGATCATGCCTCTTCTATTCACAACCTTGATATTTAAATAAGCTAGCTTTACAAGGAATTTTGTAAGAGAAGTGTGGAGAACTTTCTGAACAATATGGAAGTAAACCTAAGAGAGAAATGTAAGGCTATCACGCTTAGGAGTGGGAAAGAGCTAGAAGAACTGGTGGAAAGATAAGCTAAGACCCATTTTGTAGAAGACTAAAAGAAGAAGAAAAAGAATGAGGACCCTCCATACATTCCTCCTCTGCCTTATCCATCGAAACTACCATTTTTACAAAGACTTTAGAAGTACGAATTGGATGTACCATTCACAAAGCTCTTGGAAAAGCTAAAGAAATGGAAATTTTACTTGTCTTTTATGGAAGTGTTGAAATACAGGCACAAGTATGCGAAGTTCCTTAAAGATATATTATTTTCCAACTAGGCTTGGGATGATAATCAAACAGTAGCAATGACGAAAACCTCTAACTTCTTAATTACCAACCATATGCCTTCACAATTGACAAATCCAGGGAGCTTTACAATACTTTGTATAGTTGGTAATTTAAAGATTTCAAAATGTCTGTGCGACTTAGGATTAAGTACAAACCTTATGCCTTTGTCAATTTTTAGGAAACTAGGGCTAAGAGATGTGAAGCCAACATCTATGCATATTCAGTTGGCAAATCAATTGATAAAGAAACCGTTTGGCATGATGGAGGATGTACCTATAAAAGTTGATAAGTTTATCATTCCTGTGAATTTTGTTGTGTTAGACTTTGAAGATGATCAAAATTATCTATTAATTCTTGGTAAACCATTCTTGACCATTGAAAAATATTTGGCAAATATCCATGAAGACAACCTCATCCTTTGGATTGGAGATGAACAAGTGAAATTCATTATGAATAAATTATTAAAGAATTCGAAGAAAGGTAGATCATTCATAAGAATTGACGAAGTCCAATCTTCAAAGGAGCGAGAGGAAGAAGAACAAAAGACAACGAAGATTAAGTTTAAAGAATACAAGGAAGTCTCCATTCTAGAATTTAAAGAAGAAGAAAATGAAGAACAAAGGATACATGACATAGAGGTTGAAGAAGATAAAAGAGTATACGTTTATGAAATGAAAGAAGATGAGGAGATGGGGTTGATTGAGGAAGAACAAGAATAGCTCGCCCATTTATAGGACAAATGGTAGTGCGCCGTAACACTACATTAAGTAAAGTATACCTAGAACTATAGTGGTGGCAAGTCTAGGTCCATCCTACAGAGATTAAATCTAATTACTTTCCAAAATTCTATGTATATGTAAAATAAGGGGTTTGGTTTGATACAAATTAAAAAACAACGTACAATTGAATATGTAAAAACAACTTAATCTAAACAACAACAAAGTGATAAAATTGTTTAATAAGTTGAAATCTATTTTTTTAGTTTAATCTCAACCTAAGCACAATTTCATATATATCATTGAATTATGGTTTTCATACCTCTCTTTAGGCTATTGATCGTGAATTAACAATAGACTATTAATCCTAGTTTTTCTTATATTGTAGTTAATTAAGAAGAGCTCATTAATTAACCCTAACTATCGGATAACCTAAAACAAGCTCTCTAAGTTTGTCCAAAAAGCTGCATTAAAAGTGAGAAAAATGGACCAATATAAGCAATAATCACACAAGCTTGGATTATTTAACTTATGTTACGTTATCCCTAAAAATTTAATACTGTTAATTGCCACATATGACTTCCAACATGACTATTACATATCGTATTCAAATTCTAGCAATGCGTTTTTATTAAAAACAGTTCAGTAGAGTTGCAAAAGAATTTTTACGTAACACATAATGACATATGTTAAATATGCTCCTAGAAGTCGATTGCATCTCTGAACTAGCATCGGGTGGGTTATCCCTCCATCTTTTCCATCAAGCTCTAAGAATCAACCAAGAATGTCTTCATCATTGTTAAAAACCAATCTGAACTGAAGAAGAATTAGGTCTGATCATTTTTCTGCACATAAAATCCATTAATCTCCAAAAATGCCCATTTTATAGTTGACAACCGATCAAAGATGAAAAGGAATTGAGAGTTGTCAGTTCTACCCAACCTCTCCTCTCTTGCTTCAACCATCCACCAAGATGATTTTATGATAAAAGTTAGCTTGAAAGGAATGGGACAGGTGACCTAAAAATTGAAGAGGACAAATGATGTAACCGCTCTCCTTTTTTCTTGTCCAATTGCCACTCCCTTAATTTTTAGTCCAACCCTCCTCCCTTATTCACCAACCGACACACCTCTTATTTTTTGGACCTTCCTTCCTTTTTTTATTTCAAATCTAGGTCAAAAATAAAAGAGTGGACAGGTGGCGTTGCCTAAAACCAAGAGCTACTATTTTCTTTATTCACCCCTCACTTTGTGGTCTTCACACATACCCCTTCCTTTTCATATTCATAGCTAGGTTTTTAATGAGATAAATGGACAACTAGCTTAAATGGATAGTTGGCATGAAATGGGACAATATGAGGTGTCTCTTGGTAGGTTAAAAAAATGCTTGTAATTCATGTTACAACCTTAATGTCATGACTGTAACTTTTTAATTGTTACAATTGTGATTTCATGGCTGTAAGTTTTTAATTGTTACAACTATGATCTCCATTTTTATGCTCTATTTTGTCTCTTTTTCTTTTAATCTTCTTCTTCTTCTTGCTCCATGAAGACCATAGCGTATGAATTTCGAGAAGATGGCTCAATAAGAATGCTTTTGGCTCACTTGAGCTAACATAAACTAAAGTGAGTGTCTTAAGCATTTTGAGGCATTAACCACTAAGTGTAATGGATTAAATATATCAACAATTAAAGCACATATCAAGAAACTGCTGGATTTAATAGAATATTTAGGGAGTTTTGTTATTCCCTATTTTATTGACAAAGTCTTGTAAAAAGCACATTATTGAACTTAATTAGTTTTCTTAATTTTATCAATATTTTCCTTTCGATTATCTTCCAACATGTAGCTTATTTACAAGCTACGAAGCTAAAATTAGGCAAAAAGGTGGAAACAAGCCACTTATTATTGATCTCAACTAAGTTTCAAAGGATGCAAGGTTAAGCTAATGACTATAACTTAGCATGTTTGAAAATAAGATCGAAATTGTTGTGTAGTTAGATTTGTTTTAAATTCTAAAAATAAGTTTTTAATGATGTGAAATGGTTTGGATTGCTAACTCTCTTATTCCTTTAAAAACAAGTATAAGATAGGGCAGTAATCTTGGATGTCAAGCACAATTGGTCTCAAACTCCAACACCATCACCACCTCAATCCCCACGACAGGTTTTTATGATCTAACCCTTGCCTTTTTATTTTATTTTATTTTTATGTTTTTCCTATCATTTTGTTTTATTCCCACCTTATGTGTTATTTATTTTTTCATATTAAGGACAATGTATTGTCCAAGTGTGGGGAGGGTTGTGTGCATTGTATGTTTTTAATTTAAGTGTGAATTTTGCATACCATATCCAAGTTTTGTTTAGGATTTCATGATGTGACTCATGTGAATGTGTCAATGGCTAAGACTTAAAGGAATTAGTTTAGCTTTGAACGTAGTCTTCTAGGTTATTAAGATTTATTAGCTTTTGAAATTAGTGTCCTAGGTTGATTTGGTTAATATGCATGTTAATTAGGATATGATGTTAGCTTATTCACCCTAGGAATTTGCCATATACATTTATAATTTTAAAAGAAGTATGTATTTCTTAAACAAATAACTATTTCGTTGATCTTTGGGTTATGAATAGAGCTTGTAGCCAATTGGAAATGTGATCTAGCTGGGTAACTGAGCCATTCATCATAAATTTTTACCTTCGCATCAAAAGGCTAAAATGACATTCTAACCAAGCAAATGAATAAAACATAAGCTAGTTAAGTAATTGGGGGACATTCATCGCAAATGTTTGCCTTTATGTCAAAAGACTATTTCAATGTCAACGAAAATTAACAAAAATAGTGTTTTATAGATAAAACCTATCAATCGTTGTGAATAGCTTGAATTTTCATGAAAGCCACTTAGAGATAATTTCAATTTTGATTAACTAAATAATTATCTATGTATGTGTGCAAGTGATAAGGCTTAATGAATTTGACTCTAAGGTCTTGATTAGTACGTATATTTAGTCTAAAGTGTCGAGCCACAAATTTCATAAGTTAGGACAACTTGAAGTTTTGTGTTTGAAGTTAAATTAGTTTTGTGAAGTTCAATATCATTATACCATTATTGCATATGCGTGCTTATATATGTTATTTTTTAATGTGTTTGAGTTTTGTTGTATTGATGTTTTTACTTGAGGACAAGTAAAAGTTTAAGTATGGGAATATGATAGTTATAGGTTGCATTATATTTTAGTCGGTAATTTAGTATGCTTTTAGTTGTTAATTAGATGATTTATGCATGTTTGGGTTTAGAATTGTGTTAGTGTGATTATGTGTTGTGTGTTTTAGTCTTATATAGGTTAGATCATGATATCAAGCTTCAATTTTATATGTTTGACGTGTTTTGATGAGTTTGTTAGTGTATAAGATTAGGTAAAGAAGGCTAGAGAAGATTTGGAGAAAAGGAACAAGTGCCACAATCGTGGCCCTGAATGTCACAATCGTGATTCTGAAGGCTACGATCGGAAGCAAGTAGGGAGGCCATGTGTTGGGCCCCGAATTCTGAAGCCCAACTATTCGAAATCGTATAGCGTGAGGGGTCTTCCTTGTAGGGTTAAACCATTGCACCCTAATTAGCCATAGTCAGGTCCTCATCATTCTTAT
Source organism: Erythroxylum cataractarum (assembly GCA_024703695.1). Lineage (NCBI taxonomy): Eukaryota > Viridiplantae > Streptophyta > Magnoliopsida > Malpighiales > Erythroxylaceae > Erythroxylum > Erythroxylum cataractarum. The sequence goes on from JANJEY010000006.1 coordinate 34,552,078, forward strand.
TACAACTCTAGCCATAAAGGCGATCCCACACAAAAAAACACAAAAGAAATCACAATTTACTCATCACACTTGTAGCTCTTAGTCTCAAGAATATTTGGGAGCAAGAACCAACTAAATCGGAGTTCTATAGCTCAAGATATGCTTAAGAAACCAAGGATTGTTCATAGTCCGATAAAGCTCTCCAAACCTACCCCTTATTCTCTTACCCCAAACTTTTTGATTCTAACTCCAAATGCTATAAAATTTCATTTAGAGGTAGGAAAACATGTTAGGATTCTAACTCCTTAATAATCACCTCATTCGGAGGTCGGATGAAGGAGTTATGACCAACCGAATCCGATATATTCATATCCTGATTCCTACTGAACATACTTTGGCGCAAATGTCATAACTCTCATTATAGATGTTGGATTGACTTCGATTTTAGAGGGTTAGAAAGTAGACGTCTAGGGCTACAAATTTCATGAAAACCACAATTTGAAATTCGGTCGTTATGAGGGTCAAAATACACGGATCGTGTAAAATCACACGGTTAGTCCGTGTAACCTTCGAGTGAAACAGTGTCCATGCGCCCAGAAAAACACGACCCGTGTAAATTCACACGGGCAGGCCGTGTAAGCTTCGGGTGAAACAAATTTTCACCTTCCAAGACCCCTCCAAAGGATCCTAATTCCATCCTAACTTTTCCTATACTCATAATCTTTCCAAAATCCCCTCCTTCGAGTTCGAGATTCACTTCATATATGCTAATGGTTTGGGAATTTCGTCCACTACAACATCCTAACTTGGAATCAGCATAACTCTCAACTACGATATCGAAAAATCACAAACTTGGTGTCGTTGGAAAGCTGAAAGGACAAGCTACAATTTCTAAGAAGACAACTTGGCCAAATTCACCCTAAATCAATGCATAATTTCCCTCAAATCAGAACAAAAAATCCTACCCCAATGAAAACTTAGAATTTGCAATGCAACAACATGAAATGCCATAAACCACCATAATGAGTAAATATTTCATTCATATCAAATGAAGAGTTTTACAACACTTTAGTGGGCATTACGAGCTACTTTACAACATAATCCAAAATACAAATTTTGCCAAAAATAATGATTTATCAAAATGCAACTAAAGCATTGTTGTTACAAAATCTAACTTCAAAAGAACATAATATTCCCAAATGGAGTGATGCCTTTACGATTGACTCAATCACTTGGAATGTTGCTCCTCGCCTGCAGATGGGGAGGAATTGGGGGGGTGAGCTTACGCTCATGGGTAACAGTTTTATAACGAGTAACAAGAGAAAACCTTTGAATTTTACCTTTCCATAGCAAAATTTACATTGAAATTCATGCAACATAAATTTCTAAACTTCTCAACATATCAAACCAATTCACAACTCACATAAATCAAGCATTCATCAAACTTGTCAATGCAAATAACACATAATCACATAATAATGGTTTGGGTAGATCCATAAACATGATGAACTACACAATTCCAGTTAATGGTCCTGTGTAGTCGTAAATTCTTGAGGGAGTTTATAGAGGAGCTCCGTGTCACTAGCAGGCAGGCGAGAGAAGCCTATATCTTGGTCAACGTACACGTGACAATTCTTGAATGGACTACCAAACCCACATAACATGTAATTCATGAACTGAAAATCTATTTGCCCATATGGCACATTTCAAAACTTGCTTTACATAAGCATGACCTATTCCATATGCATTTTACATCATTATTTCACAATTCATCAACAACCACATTCATATCTCAAGCATAAGCCATCAACATTTCACAATTCACCAACAACCACATTCATATCACAAGCATAAGCCATCAACATTTCACAATTTATCAACCACATTCATATGTTAAGCATAACCATTTCTCAACTCATTCAAAAGCCACAATTACAACAATCATAAAGTAATTAGAAGTTATTCTCACAATTCACAACCAACCACATATGAAACATTCTCAAGCATTTAGAAAACCATAAATACACATTTATAGAGTAGTTGGAAAATCATTAAAGTCCATTTATTTTGAAAAACATTTATGGTCATTAACTCAATCATAAAAAAGTCACCCACCTTAGATCCCTTGCTTGCAAAGTTGTTCAAAAGTGCTTCTATTCTTTCTCCTCTTCCCTCTCTTGATTTTCTTCAACAAATTACAAAGATCCCAACTCAATAGACATCTAAATTGACAAACCCAAAGAACCTAATGCATAAAATTGATTCTAGTAAACTCATACCCATGCATTTTCTAAAACCTTTGAACCAAAATCCCTTCCAAAACTCAAAAGTTTAGACATAAACTTACCTCAAATCTTCACCAATCAATTTTTTTCTTGGCTCAAATGAAAGCTCTAAGCCTCCTCTTACACTTTTATTCTCGGAAAAACTTCAAAATCTTCCCTTAAGACCATGAAAAATCATGACCTAACTAACCTTCTTTCTCTCCTCTCTTTCCCTCTCCACGACACTCTCCCTCCCTCTTCTCCTTCTAATTTCGTTTCTTCTTCTTCTAACCCAATCCAAGTCTTCTTCTATCCTTTAATGAAGCTACAATGACCAAAAAACCCCTCCCTTAATGCCTTAAGACTTTAATGTATTAATGATCTTCCAACTATGCCCCTTATACAAACTTACTCTTCTAACATTTAATTTAACTTACCTAATTCATATTATCTCAATCCCATTAGTTAGCAAAGTAATTCCAACATAATTTGATCTAGTAATACTCCCAAAATTAATCTAATCATGCTTATTTAAAAAAAATTTGGGGCTAACAAAATGCCATTTGGGCAACAAGTTTTGAAATACATGTTATGTGGGTTTGGTGTAATCCATCCAAGAATTTTCACGTGCATATTGACCAAGTTATGGCTTCTCCCGCTGCCCCTAGTGACACGGAGCTACTTCATAGACTCCCTCAAGTTTACGATTACACAAGACCATTACGTGAAATTGTGTAGTTTGTCATATTTATGGATCTACCCAAACCATCCTAATGTGCTTATGTGTTTATGATATATGAACAAGTTTGATGCATTCATGTTTTGTGGTTTGTAAATTTGACTACATGATGAGATTTTGAGAAACAAGTGTTTTATGGATTTCAATAAGAATGTTCTATGAAAATGAACTTTTTGAATGGTTTTACTTATTTTTTTGTTATAAGATGTTACCCATGAGCTTTCAACCTCACCCCCACTTTTCTTCCAATCCTCAGGTGAAGAGAATGAGATCAAGAGAAAGTGAATCAAGACATTACTCCGAATTTGCATGTTTTGTTCTATTTTGGAGTATTTATGTAAAACAAGGTTGTAGTTACATTTTGAGGAATTACCATTCAAGTATCTTGTGTATTTTGGGGATTTTGCGAAATGATGTATTATGACATGAGATTCCAATAAAGCTTTGTAAACTCTTAATTTATGATATTAATGAATTATGAATGATATATGGCTGATGATGATGAATGTTGAGCATGAATGGTTGTTATATATATATATATATACATACCATTGAGATGTTATATATATATATATATATACATACCATTGAGATGTTATGGAAACGATACATAGGAATTATGAATGATGAGATGTAGTTAAATGTGACAAGTCAATGGCTAAGAATTAAGAATGGATGAAGAAAAGTTGGGGTTTAAAGGGTTATAAAATGATGTTGCATAGAGGAAGTGAAAATGGGACAATTTCCAAGTTCTTCATAGGGTAAGAAT
>JANJEY010000006.1:34572934-34595612 GCA_024703695.1 Erythroxylum cataractarum
TATGTCATATATCATGGACTTCATTAATTTGCTTATAGATCAATATCAAATAATGAACACCAAATTAATGAAATATGCCTTTCTTTATTTATTCATAAAGTATGTACACAACTCTGTACAAAATGCGCTAAAGGCGATTGCCTTTAGGGCACTACTCTAATAGCATGCTCGTGCGACCATCTTCTCTAGCCATAGCCATTACACAACTGCACGCCCTTTCACTCAGCCAAGCAGACCACATCGCACGCCCTTATGCAACGCACGCCCGTGCGTCACTCCTCACTAAACCACCCTTGCCGCCACTCCAATCAACAACGCATGCTCGTGCATAACCTTACTCAGCACAATGCACACCTATGCACACCACATCAATCTAGCGGGCGAACACACACTGCCTCTATTGAGGAAGCCAAATATGCCTCTAAGAATGAAATAATTCATAGTTCCCTCGTCTCCACCACACGAGCCAAATTCTAGTATCCCGAGCCTCAACTTTGAAACTAGAGAGCACGAGCAAAGGTACGCCTTTCTTAAGGATCGTTAAATTATTCTGAATAAATTCACGCACTTATTGAATTGAGAATGTTTGATCGAGTCCATTAGTTGTTGCAAATATAGTTGGGAGCAAATTTTTGAATTCAGTAAAAATTGATATGTGGAATTGACATTAGAGTTTCTAAACACATTAAAAGTAGTTTTTGAAACTACTACTAAGGACACTGCTCGTAGTCTTAAAATTCGATTAATGAATGCACATCATGTGATCACTTTAGAAGTGCTGAATGTTATTTTTGGCTTTCCAAATTGTGATTTATATAAATATCTTGAGGATTTTGTAGCTAGCGACTTTTGGTCCCAAGTGACCAATTCTAGGAAAGTGTTTTCTTCCGATTGATCTAAATCATCTGCCATCGTGGACCCTGTCATTGACTATCTCTATCAATTTTTAACTTTTACATTATTCGGTAGAGGAGATAGCAATGGGGTAGTTTCTAAAACTAAATTATTCATTTTGTGGTATATGGTACATTTCAGGCCTTTTAGTGCCGAAATTTGGTTAGGTGTGCATTTAAATGAAGTAGCTCAATCTAGTGCAGGTAAAACAATAGTTAGGGCAAATTGTGGAACATCTAGGCCTACTAACCGAGAGAACACCAATGTAGCTAGTTTCGGGCAACTCCACTCCTGACTTTAAATCCTTGGTGTCGGTGAATGTTATCAGGAGGCAAGGCGAGCGTTATGTTCTTATCAATGACAACACGGTAGAAGCTTCGAGCAACAAGCAAACTTAAGTTATGGAAGTGGAAACTGCACAAGAAGATGATGTTCTATCGCCCGAAGCCATACATCAGATTTCTCCAACTACTTCCGTGGAGTACCAATCACTACTAAATCAATTGATAGCATTTGAATGACGAACAAATGATAGGCTCCACAACATTGAGGCTAGCGTAGCGGTGATTAGAAACTTCATGGCCAATATGAATGCTCGCTTTAGACATCCTCCACTCCCATCTTAGTATCATATTTCTATCCTTTTCCTTTTTATTGTTTGTTGTTTTAATTTCTTTTAGTTTTAATACTTTTCCTTGTGCATTATTTTGCATCTTAAATCCCTCTTTTATTTTCTTATCACATTGGGGACAATTTGATGTTTAAGTGTGGGGGCGTATTTGTTAAAAAATTATTATTTGTATATTGTGTGCTTATTTTTCCTATTTAATAGTTAAAGATGCATGGTCATTAAATGAACTCTGCAAGGATTCGAAAGGCATAATATGAGTGAATGATTATACTTGCATGCTTAGACTGATTAACTTGGATTATGATTAAAAGAACATTAGCTTATTGTGATAGATGAATGACACTTTTCATTTGGTAAGAATTTGAACCCTTTTGAACTATTAAACACCAAATTTAAGTATTCTTTGTTGAGAGTGTTCTTTCATGATTAGGGAATTCTAGAACTTGCTTGCAAATATTAGTTGAGATCACATAACTTACCAGTTCACAGTGAGCTACATACTATTTACACAATCATTTAGCTCACTTACACAACCTTATAAGTCCATATGCAATTGTATAGGTTACAAAAGTGACAAAAATGTTATCTTTGAGCTTCTAAACGATTTCAAAGACTTATAGGATCATGTAAGTTGCAATAACTTCATTTCTTACATTCTTTATCCTGTTTTCACCCTAAATAATCTCCTTCTTGCTTCATGAAGGCAAATAAGATTGAACACTAATATGAAGACGTCAAAGATATGTTTATTACTCATTTTATTTCTTGTTCCTCCTGTTTGTACCTAAAACAAAATACAAACTAAAATAAGTATCTATAGCACCACATAATATTAATCACTAAGCATAGGGAGTAAATATATAGTCAATCAAGCATCTATCATAAACTTACCATCAAGAACAACTTATGTTACAAGTTACAAATCCTGTGGTTAAGCACATAAAATAAGTTGATTAAATAGAAAATTTTCAAAGGTAAAACAATCCATATAATAAGACGTACAATTCGAGGTGGAGAAATTATCTAAAATTTCTCTTAGAGCAATCAACTAAGTCAAAGAAAACCCTCTTCAATACAACAACATGTGCAATAAGAGAAGCAACCAAGTCTATAAAAGATATTAAGAGACTTTATGCAAGCAACTACTTCTCAACTTAAAAGTCATAAATCTTTGATAAGAAACCTCTTAATTTAAAACAAGTAACTAAAAAAATACAAGAATTAAGTGATCATGAAGATCATTACCTAGTAATGCAATGTCTAACCCTAAAGAAACCATTAAGGAAATGCCCTATGAAATAAAGAGTTGACCGGTATATTAAAGGGAGAAAATGATAGTAGTATGAGGAAGATCCAAAAGAGGAAGATCTAAAAAAAGGAGTTTCCAAAGGAGGATCAAAGATAAAATGTGATAAACATCAACATTACTACCTGAGCTAAATAATTTAGGAAGTTTCAATATTTCCTACATTATTGGTGATGTTTATACTAATAAGACATTGACAAATAAAAAAGTTAATATCAATATAGCATCTCATATCATGCTTAAGAATTTAGGATTGGAGGGAACTAAATCCTAATATAAGAGTAATTCACCTTGCAAATAACTCGATTATGTTCTAAAGGTATTGGTAAGAACGTAATTATAAAAATTGATTAGTTCACATTCTTATTTGTTTTTTTTTAATTTTGGACATAAAAAAGGATGAATAAAATTCAACATATTCCTTTCTCGTTTGTTGTCATATTGATCATAATCCTTTTTTATTCATTATTTTTAACTAGTTAATAGTTTTCGAGTTTTTTAGGTCTACATGGCTTCTTTGAAGGACGGACCCTACTTACCTTGTATTATATATCAATAATAGGTATACTCACTAATTGTACCTAATAGATTAGTAATACAAAAACAAAAAAATATAAGTAAAGAACAAACCACCAAAGAAATATCAAACCAACAAAACAAGCATGCAAACTAAATTAAAAATGTAAGTCTAAAAAATCCCAATGATTGATTGCCTCCTAAGAATCGCTTCTTTAAAATCTTATAATTAGACTCAAATATTTGATCCTTCAAAATATTATAAAAGAACTAACCAACCTACTAATCCACATCGATTACGTTAATAATGGAGTTAAGATAAACCCTTTTTATATCAAGTACAGTTTCAAAATTAAAATATAATTAACCTAATATTATAATACGTTTAATATAAATAAGATAATCAATAAATCAGACACATATTACATATATAATTTATTAATTTTCACTTAATTTACTTAGATATGACTGTCACGTTTAAAAATAACGCAATGTGAACCTTCCGTTATTGTTTTTAACAAAGACTTAACCTCCTCTCGTCATGTCAATAATTTAAATTGAAATACATTGACTTCAGAGATGTGTCTTTCATTCTTATAATAATATGCGTATATTATACTCGTGAGAACCCAAGAAGTAAAAAGTTTTTCTCTCTCTGACCTAGTCAATTGTGAATTTTAGCCTAATAAAGGCCAAATCAAGTGCGTGTAAAGCTAAAAGAGCAAAGCCGAAATATGAACTTGTCCCACAAAAGGGCGAGAAACGTAGGATGGATTAAGACATCAACAAGCAATGGTTCTTAAGCAACCACAAAGTCTAACGGATTCTAGGGATCAACAGCATTTCATTCTTAATAGTGCAGTTAAAGCATCCATAAGGAGCAAAGGAGCTCGCATAAACATATATACTGCCTCTCGGTACGCACAACTACTACATAGGAATAGGAGCAATCTACCTCCTAAACATTCCTGAGCTTTGAAGTGATCGACCGTAGTCAGCAATGATTGAAGAGCTTTTAACTAACTCCCATATCTTTGCGGAGTTCTTTAACCAATCACGTTCTGAAACATTTCTTGCAAAGGAAGAGCAATTCAAGGATAAAACCTGAGAATAGAGAAGAAACTAAAGTCAATTCCAAATTAAGAGGGTTCTCGACAGTGAGAAATAACATTCAAAATTTTTAGGAACTCAACTAATTAACGTTGCAAATACAGACCTGATCTCGCAGTTTCCACAGGGTAGAGATGTAGCTTTCATACTGAGATCTTGGTGAATTGTCATTGTTATTGTATGGGATTAGAAATAGATTCCGTGAGGTCAAATCAGTAACATCATCCTCCACAGTGGTTACCGAAGACACAGAGAGATCTTTAGCAATGTTCCAAGGTTTTGCTCTGATGAATGAGGAGGAGCCAAAATACCCTTCCAGCAACTTCCTTAGTTGCATAAAGCAGCGGGGAGTAAGATTTTGATCTTGGAGCCTTAAAATACAGGAATATAAGTTCTTATAAGTTCTCACCTCTTTATGCAAAATAACGTAGTAAACAGTAAACAAGGATGCGAATAATTAAATACAAAAATCTCGCTTCTTAGGCAATGGGTCGTCACGGCCATTCCGTACAGGGAAACCCTAACTTAACCTTTGTCAAAATAAAATAAAAGCTTGAATAGTTCGAGCAAATGGTAGTATATAATGAAAGGCATGAAAGTATCACATGTAGCGGGGAAACAGCCCATTAATTATCTTCAACTACTATCGTTAATCTCCTTTATTAGCAAGTGTTTTTTCCACATCAAGGGGCAATGCGTTCATACAATGCAAAAGGACTACTCACTTGGTATGCACAAAGACCATAGTAGCAATATATTCTTCACCATTGAAATTTTGATCTTTGTTTTCTTTTTCAAAACCAATGGTAGAGCTCTGAAAATGTGAAGTGGTTAGTAAAGAAGGATCAGGTATGCCGTGTTTCAACAGGTCAACCTGCGCATACAGAAAATGAGAAAACATCTATGGATTACAAAATTACATCACCAAGGAGAAGAAAAATTAAATGAGCATAACATAAAAGTAATTTCATTAGCCAAGTAGGTGAAAGAGATCATAAGACACATCCTCTGCAACCATTAGCTAACTAACTACTATCAGCAATCTGTTGAGTGTGGAGATAATGCAGGTCTGCATTTGCAAGATTGCATGAGATTCTTAACGATAGCTCTATACTGTAAAAAATCTTGTATAAATGGGCTCAAAAATTGAAGCTTAGGAAGTACATGCTTTTGAAGCGCAAACCATTAGACAAATTCAGGTTAAAATGAAAGTAAAAATTATATGGTTCCACATAGCTGTATTCTGACAACTGACCAAGAGAATTAAAATAAAAAGAAAGAACAAAGGGAGGAGCAAGATGTTGGAGACAAAAGATGAATAGGAATTAAAGAAATATAAAGAAGTCAGTTTCCATATCAGAAGTCTAGTAAAAACTGATTATCTCAGGTTTCAACACCAATGATTTGGATTCCAACAAATTTATAGAAAAAAACAGAATTGCTATCATAACTCTGCAAACCAAATAGTTAATTAGCTTAGGGAAAACATATTATAACTTTGGAATACCGAATCCATGCAAAAATCAACGATACATCTAACAAAAATGTAAGAAAATGTCTCAATTGCCATAGAAATCAGTCTAGCAAATGTTCCAAAGAGCAATTTTTTATTACATATTAACCAAACAAAAAAGTAAATCAAAGTCCAAGTGTCCTTTGATCATGCAAAAATTCTTAGCAAGATTAGGTACTGTTCCATGGAATACTAACATTAACTTGCATTGAACTATTCATTTGGAAGTTTAAATACCACCATGGATTACTACTATCAAATTCCTTTAAATTGTCTTTGAAACAAAAGCTCTCGAGAAGTACTATGAAAAGAAGCCAGGTAAGACATCATACCGTAGACAATAAACGCCACATGTTATCATCCTGAACTTCATCTGAAACCACCAGCAGAACATTGCAAATGGATGCAAGGAGCACACCAAGCTATAAGAATTCCTTACAGCATGCCAAGAATATAGAACTTCAGTTATATATTTTCTCTTAACTTCAGAATTATGGTTTACCAAGTTGATCAAACATGAAAGACCAATGCAAGAACAAATACTGCCACTACATCAACTTCAAATAAAGACTTTTTGAGTTACCTGGATAGCCATGAGTTCATTAGCTAACTCGGCTGATAGATTTTCACCACTTAAAACTGATATTGTGGATGTGCTATCCGATCTAGTCATCTCAGCCAAAACAGACGAGCTGAAAACAGCCTGTACACTAATAGAAAAACATATCAAATGATGAAAAAAAACGACATGAACAAAACGCATAGTTTTTCTACAAATTCTTAAATAACTATTAAACTGTACAAAAGTGGAATAATTTTCACTGTGTTATTGAATGGAAAACATACAGCCATATATAGCCTATTACAAGATAAGTTTAAATCTGGAAATATATCCAGATATATCTAATCTAATCTAATCTGATCTTATCCCTTAATTTAAGGGATTTGAACTTATTCTATAAGATCTATATACAGCCTATCTATATCTCAATATAATCTAGATACAACTGTATAGTATCTGTAGAAGAATATTAGTATATCACCAACATAAACTATGAAGGATATGAGAGTTATGGTTACACATAAAAAGGGCAGGTAAAAAATTATAGTGTGCAACTGGTTACCTTGTCCAACTTTCACTTGAAAACTATAAAAAACAATCTGAAGACATGTACAAAATTGTTGAAAGAGAGAGAGACACTAAATGAGTAGATTGAGACCATAAAATAACACCATATTAAAAAAAAAAGTTCATACAATTGAATTGTATATATTGTACATATAGATTATTTTGTATTAGCTAGGTTTAGGCTTTAGTTTGTCAGGGTCCAAGGCCCATAAAGTTACTATATATATATTATACTATAAGCCTAGTAAAATAAGACAAAATAATATTTTTCCCCTAGGGTTTTCTCTCTCTCTCTAAATGTTAGATGATATCAGAGCTAAGTTGAGAAAAAACCCTAAAATTCTCTCTCTCACTGAATGCCAGAAAACCCTTTTTTTGTTTTTCTCTCTCCTCCTCCAATGTCGGCTTAGGTCTGTCCCTTTTCTCTGGTGGCTGTCGGAAAATCTGACCACACCACTGTGTTCCGTCGACCTAACTCTAGAGTGTTGCCATCAGAATCGCCACCATACTCCGTCGAAGTCCACTGTCGTTGTCTCACCTTTCGGAGCTCAACCCTGTCAAACCAATGACTGATTGAAGTCATCGACCACAACACTGGAATCAAAAGGTCGGGGCTGGCTGACCCTAAAATCCAGCCCCCGTCCACTGCCGCCGTGATCATTCCAATCAATTTCCGCACCTATTTTGTGCCATTTTTTTGCACTTTTCACTTACTTTGGATCCGTCTTGGAGTTGCCTTTGATCGAAACATGTCAGGTTCTGATTCATCAAACAAGTCGGGTCATTTTTCGAGCATGTTCTTTCTGTCTCCAACAATTGTATGGATAAGTTGATGGGAAGCTCTAATTATGTCTCTTGGTCAAAGAGCGTTGAATTGTGGTGTATGGGTCAAGGCTTGAAAGATCATCTGACCACCAAGGTTGTAGATGAGAAAACAAACAAAGAAGCATGGGTACCCTTCTCTTCGACCAATTTATACCAATTAAACAAATTGCTATGACTTTTGGAATCAAGCGAAAACTCTTTACACTAACGACATCCAGCGCCTATATTCTGTTGTGTTGAATTAATTAATTTGCAACAACAAGGTATGGCACTTCCAGAGTTTCTTGGTCAGATGGCATCTATCAAAGCTGAGTATAATTCTCTTTTACCTGCAGGTCAGACTGCGTCGAAGGATCTAGCTAAGAGGGATAAGTTCTTTATGCTTTGTATCTTTGCCACTCTGGGCCCCGAACTTGCTCCGATTCGTGACCAAATTCTTGCTAGTCCTTCTGTGGCCACTATGGATGATGTTTTTGCTCACCTTCCTCGTGTTTCCTCAATTCCCACAATATCGAGTGGTTCTATTAGTGAGAATTCAGTCTTAGCTTCTTAAGCTCAAGATAGTGGCCGAGGTAAATAGAAGGATGATCGGGGGGGTAATTGGAGTAATCGCCCCAAATGTAATTATTTTCATAATTGGGGACATACAATCCTCTTCACCTAAAGATTCTCAGTCCGATGCCCAGTCATTGCCATCCTTAACTCTTACTGGTGCTGATTATGAAGATTACCTCAAGTTTAAGCAATCCTCTTCACCTACAGCCTCTTCAGTCATTGTTGCCCATACTAGTAATTGGGTTGTGTGCCTTTCTCAGTCATCTTCCTTAGGACCTTGGGTCCTTGATTCAAGTGCTTCAGACCATATTTCTAGTAACCCCCATATGTTTTCACAATTTGCTACTACCACTTCTTTGCCCCCTATTACTTTAGCTAATGGATCCAAAACAGTTGCTAAAGTTGTAGGTCGTGCTCATCCTCTTCCCTCGTTGCCTTTGGAGTCTATCCTTTATATTCATCACTGTCCATTTAATTTGGTTTCTATTAGCAAACTTACACATGCCTTGAATTCTTCTATTATCTTTGACCGTGATTTGTACTTATTCAGGACCGAGGTATGAGATAGATGATTGGCGCATAGCGTGAGTCACAAGGCCTTTATCACATTAGTCCTTCAGTTGCTTCCACTGCTGTCAAGTCTCGAACTCTCCTTTACAACCATTTGGGTCATCCATGTTTGGTGAAGCTTCAAAAGCTTGTTCCTAGTCTATCTAATTTGTCATCCTTTAGTTGTGAGTCTTATCAGCTTAGAAAACAGTCTCGAACTTCGTTTCTAAAGCGGGTCAATAATCAGGTTGTATCCTCATTTGAGTTAGTTCATTATGATATTTGGGGTCCTTGTCGTGCAACTCAATTTTAGGCTTCAATATTTTGTAACCTTTATTGATGATTACTCTTGTTGCACTTGGTTGTTTTTAATGAAAAGTTGTTCAGAATTGTTTTCTATCTTTGAATCTTTTTGTGCTGAAATTCAGACCCAATTTAATACATCCATCTGTGTATTACACAGTGATAATGCTCGAGAATATTTTTCTGCTCCATTTAAAACTTTTATGTCATCAAAAGGAATTCTTCATCAATCCTCATGTGCTTATACACCACGATAGAATGGGGTAGCTGAGAGCAAAAATAGACATCTGTTTGAAACTGTCCACACCCTTCTCTTACATCATCAGGTTCCCTTTTGTGTTTTGGGTTGATGCCATTCTCACTACATGTTACTTGATTAACCAGATGCCTTCTTTTGTTTTACAGTACAAGATTACATATTCTATCCTGTTTCCTGATCAACCGTTATATCTTCTTCCTCTTCGAGTTTTTGGTTGCACCTGTTTTATCCATAACTTTGTCCCTGGTTAGGATAAACTCTCTGCACGTTCCACCAAGTGCATTTTCCTTGGTTACTCCTGTCTTTAAAAAGGTTACAATTGTTATTCTCCAATTACTCAGTGTTACTTCATTTCTTTTGATGTTAAATTTTTTTAGACATCTCCATTCTTTTCTTCTTGTTCTTCTGAGAGTCACTCGATGTCTGAAATAATTCTTGTACCTCCTCTTGTGCCTATTCAATCACATGAAACTATTCTACCTCCTGCACCACTGCAAGTGTTTCATCATCATCCTCCATCTCAACCTCCTGTAGACATCAACTCCTCTTCTACTTCGAATCTACATACTACTTCTGACATCGCTGCTCCTTCTGCACCAAATGGAATCTCTGACTCTCACCCTACCGCAGCATCTCAATCAACCAAGGCCCTACCTATTGCTGATCAGTTTCCTATTGCTCTTCGAAAAGGTACACAATCTACTCATTACCCTCATTCCATTTACACTTTTCTTAGTTATAATTGCTTGTCTTCACCTTATTTTGCTCTTGTATCTTCTTTATCTTCTATTTTTGTCCCTAAAACAATTGGTGAGGCACTTTCAAATTCTAGGTGGCGACAAGCTATGGTAGAAGAGATGACTGCTTTACATGATAATGGTATTTGGGATTTGGTTCCTTTGCCTCTTGGTCATTCTACTAATGGGTTTCGTTGGGTTTATACTATTAAGGTTGGTCCAGAAGGTACAGTTGATCGTTACCAGGCCCGTCTAGTGGCAAAGGGATATACTCAAATTTACGGATGGACTATGGTGATACATTTTCTCCTGTTGCAAAAATGTCTTCTACTCAACTGTTTCTATCTATGGCTACTAGGCGACACTGGCCCTTACATCAGTTGGACATTAAGAATGCCTTTTCACATGGTGAGCTTGAGGAAGAAATCTATATGGAGCAACCACCTGGCTTTGTTGCTCAGGGGGAGTCTAGTTTGGTACGTAAACTCCGTCGCTCACTGTAGGGTCAGAAACAATCTCCACAGGCTTGGTTTGGTCGCTTCAGTGCTGTCTTGCAAGAGTTTGGTATGATTCGAACTGAGTATGATCATTCTACTTTCTACAGACATTCGTCACAGGGGTAACGCATTTATCTTGTTGTCTACGTTGATGATATTGTTATCACTGGTAGTGATCAGGATGGCATTGATCAGCTGAAGCAACATATGTTTAGTCATTTTCAGACTAAGGATTTGGGATTACTCAAGTACTTTCTTGGTATAGAAGTTGCACAATCTAGTTCTGGTGTTGATATTTCTCAGAGAAAGTATGCATTGGATATTCTAGAAGAAACTTACATGTTAGATTGCAAACCTATAGACTCTCCTATGAATCCTAATTAAAACTTTACTATAAAAGGGGGAGCCTATTGCAAATCCAAGGAGGTATCGAAGACTAGTTGGTAAGCTCAATTATCTTCCTATTACTCAGCCTGATATCCCCTTTGCAGTTAGTGTCGTCACTCAGATCTTGCAATCTCGATGTGATAGTCATTAGGATGCAGTTGTTCGTATTCTAAGATATATCAAATGGGCACTAGGCAAAGGACTATTGTATGAGAATAGGGGTAATACACAAGTGATTGGATTTGCTGATGTTAATTGGGTAGGATCCCTGTCTGATAAACGGTCTACTTCAGGATATTGCATCTTTGTTGGAGGTAATCTAGTGCCTTAGAAGAGCAAGAAACAAGCAGTTGTTGCTAGATCAAGTACAGAAGCAGAATATCATGCTATGGCTTTGGTAACCTGTGAACTCTTATGGTTGAAACAGTTGATTCTTGAGTTAAATTTTGTAGAACTGTCACAAATGAAGCTTCTTTACAATAATCAAGCTGCACTTTATATTGCCTCCAACTCAGTAATTCATGAGAGGATCAAACACATTGAAATTAACTGTCATTTTATACAAGAGAAGGTCTTATCGGGTTGTATTGCTAATAGTTATGTCAGCTTGAATGACCAGCTAGCAGATATTTTCATTAAGTCTTTATGGGGTCCTCGTATTGGATTTATTTGTAACAAGCTTAGTGCATATGACTTATATGCTCCAGCTTGAGGGGGAGTGTTGAATTGTATATATTGTATATATTGCTTATTTTGTATTAGTTAGGTTTAACACTAGGCTTTAGTTTGTCAGGGTCCATGGCCCATCTGGTTACTATATATGTATTGTACTATGAGCCTAGTAAAATAAGTCAGAACAATATTTTTCCTTTAGGGTTTTCTCTCTCTCTCTAACTTTTACACAAGAGTTATACAAGTCTATGCCTTTACATTCTGCATTAATTCAATATTAAACAGTTACCAATGAACCATTCCTTGTTCCAGTTAAACTCTATTATTTCATTGCACATAGTTACCAGTATTTAGACATGATCTTAGCCTTAACATGATACAATGTGCATATGACAAGTTAAGGATCTTCGGCTTTTCATCAAATTTTAACAAGATATGGCATATCATAGAAGTAATCATAATGTTTATCCTTCCAATACAAAGAAGTTTGCAAGCAAATACAAAAACCTGAGTGTCAAGAAGTATAAGTCGCTCAGCAGATATCCTTGGCTCTATGCCAACTGTGCAATGCCTTCCCATAACTCTGCTGTCTTCTGACTGTGTAGTAAATGGTGGTAGCATTCCTGCATCCTAGAAAAGTTAATCTCTGAAGTGGCTTTAAAATGATGGTAGATATGGAAACAAATGACAGTAGTAATAATGGACATTCACAAAAAAGAAATCAACCTGCCTTAATTGATAATGGACCACCAAGATGCATAATTACAGAGTCTTAACAGAAACAATGTTCATACAAGATTCAGTAAACTCAAGCCTTATTGGGATAGACAGAGAGTAAGGTATACCAAAATTAAATCCAGATGTATGTGTTATGGTCCCGTGTTTGGGATCGAGTCACAGGGCGAGTATGCTGTTTTTTTGATCGACCTATCTTGAATAGAATTTCAGCTCTTCAAAGGGAGGCTGACACCTTAGAGTTCGATAGAGAGAACTCTGATCTCTTATTTGAATAAATCTTGACTTGCTCTTTATTAATTCCGATTGCCTTTAAATAGGCAAGTCTCCTTACAATAATAGAATTCCTACTCTAAGCATGTTTCCTACTTTCGATAATCCTACCTTATTATTATCCTATCAATAATAGGATTCCTACCTACCTTATTATTATCCTATCAATAATAGGATTCCTACCGTATTATTATCCTAATAAGGAGATAACCATAAAACACCAACTATCTAACAAATCGATAAAAATCCAAATTAATGTTTCTTTCTTTCATACGTTTTGCCCAAGAATGCGTCCACAACATTTTCCATGTCTATGATAACAACTCTTTTAACTATGATATCAGAACAAATATTTGAAGTCTTATCCTGCCACAGCCTTGACCTACTCTATGATGACCTCTACCACCTAGAAACCATCACGACTATGATAAGCACCAGTCACTATACGAATAGAATTATGCAATCTGCAGTAGGCCTCATCAGATATTATAGAGCTATCCTCTAGCTAACTGCGGAGATGAAGATTGGCATTTAACCATGTACAGAATTTTTAAAAATAAAATTCCTTGTTTGTTTTAGTACACATCAACATTCATATCAGCTGAAACTAATTTAACTATATCAATTATGTCCGAAGGTACAAGAATACTGTTCTGCAGATTTCCTCCTTATTCAAGTTGATAATTGTCATGAAAATTATTATCAACCAAGAAAGATCCCACTTAGCAACTAAATTAACTTGCTGCACAAGGTTGAGCACTATTTCACAATGAAGACATGCTATTAGAATTGTCCATCTCCCAAGTTGTGACATTCTTATCAATACATTCATGGCCTTAGTTCTCAATAGATTATGTGGTCTTCTGAACAATTGATGAAAAGAACCAACAAGCATAGCTTGACTTGTGTCCTTCTTGCAGCCTTGATCATCTATACTAACAATTTGTATCTAGTTGTAGACTATAAAAGAATGCTCCCAATTAATTTATTCTAGAATCAGCCGTATTAAATCTCAACCATTTAACTAGAGAATCATGGAAAACTAAGTTTTGACATTTTATAGGCTTTGTACTATCAGTGCTGTTCTTTGCACATCAAACACTTGTCAAGTTTGGTTGAAAATGATCTGCTATTCTTGTGCTATTGTTTCATTTTATAGTAAAAAAGGAAGAATGAAGAGTAAAAAGTCATTGAAGATAATGTTCAATAGTGGCCTGTCTTTGATATAGCAGTAACTTATGTTGAAGAAGAATGTTAGAAGAATTTAAGAAAATGATTAGTAGGAGTTTACTTTAATTAGGGTTATCTCCATCCTTTATAATATTAGGAGCTTTCTCAACCAAGTTAAAGGAAGAAATATGATACGCAACTAGATGAAAATATAGTGATATTATTGATAATTAGCAATAGTCTCGTAGGATCTACAAGAACTAGTGCTACCAGCCACTATGGCCCCTCAAGCATTCAGCTGAGATAATACAAGGTGAAAAGATAAGATACCCTTCTCTTCTCCCCCATTCCCCTATATACTCGATTAGCTATTAACTTCTCTCTCCTCTAACTAATTCTAACAAACTCATTGTCTAACAATCATCATTGCCTGGGTCACTCAGTGCCCTATTCTTCCTCCGGGAATATGTTAACGTGGGTTTGTGGCCCATGTTCTATTCCTGCCTCCTACTTCTTTTTTTAAAAAATAAGTCAATATGAGTTTATGACCCATATTGCTATCAAAATATGCATTTAAATTCAAATCCTTTCATGATGTTATCATTGTTTGGTTTAACCTTAAAAGTAAACTTGTGATATGATCCAAAACGTTCTTGCTTTTATGAAGGTTTTGCAAGATGAATGGAGGAAGTACTTGTTAAGCAAAGTTGAGTTGCGTGAATTTCAAACACCTCAAAAAAAGAAATCAAAGACAAAAGAACCTAAAGGATTTGGGATTCTTGATGGAGTTGTCCCTGTAACGAATGCCCAAAATGCAGAAGCTAGTAGTACAAACAAGCAGGAACATGATGCCCTGTTGACAGCAGCGTCAGATATAAGAAATCTGTATAAAAAGGATTCAGTTGCCGGGCTTGAATTTCATCCTCTTGTCAGCAAAGAATCTCAAAAAAGAAGGGGAAAAGGAATTAAAGAAAAGGGCCTAGCAAATACCCTGAAATCTGGAACTAAAGATAATAGTGGTGATGTTGTGATGGAAAAAAGTGAAGAAACTGGTATATGTGGTTCAGAAAATAAAATGCAAGTGGATGGAATGAATCGAGTTGCTGCCGATATTCATACTGAAGACAATTCAATTCTTGTCTCTGCTGGAAAGGGATTTCTTCGAAGGCATGTACAAGATCCTGACTCCGTGCAACCTGGAACTGCAAAGCAAATGCCCCAAGTTCACTTTTATGCTCTTGATAGTGATCGGCCAATTCTTGACATTTTGATGCCCTCAGTAATTATAGTGTACCATCCAGATATGAGATTTGTTCGAGAAATTGAAGTGTACAAATCTGAAAATCCTTCACTAAAGTTAAAAGTCTACTTTCTTTTTTATGAAGATTCAACTGAGGTCCAAAAATTTGAGGCAAGCATTCGTAGGGAAAATGGAGCATTTGAATCATTGATCAGGCAGAAATCAATGATGATAATTCCAGTGAATCAGGTAAAGTGATTTTTGTCCTTGATGTAGAGAACATTTGTGCTCTTATTCTTTTGCAATTTTCTGACCTGCACTTCTTTGAAACTAAGGTTTGCTTGTGAGAATTGTACAAGGCTTGATTGAATTGACCTCATTACTTCTAACTCTTTGTATTGCATCAGAATGGACATTGTTTGGGGATGAATTCTTTTATGGAGCTACAAGCTTCAAGTTCCCAAAACTCGATAACCAGAAAGGCTGGTGGGAGGAAGGAAGTCGAAAAAGAAATGCAGGTTCAAGAGACAGTACTTGACTTTTTGTTGAAGAATGCATCATTTTTCACTATGGTTTCATCTTCTGATTTGCTGTATTTCAGGTCATAGTTGACATGAGAGAGTTCATGAGTAGCCTTCCCAATGTTCTCCATCAGAAAGGGATGCGGATAATACCAGTGACCTTGGAAGTTGGGGATTACATTCTTTCACCATTAATATGTGTTGAGAGAAAGAGTATACAAGATCTTTTTATGAGCTTCACGTCAGGTCGTCTTTATCACCAAGTGGAAACCATGGTGCGGTATTATAGAATACCTGTTCTTCTGATTGAGTTCTCACAAGATAAAAGCTTTTCTTTTCAGGTAAAAGCTGAGTTAAAATATAATGATGAGTCCATTGTCACCACCCAATTTCTTTGGTAGACTGAAGTATTACATATGAATTTGCAGTCTGCTAGTGATATAGGAGACGATGTCACACCAAATAGTATAATATCCAAGCTGTCTTTGCTTGCTTTACATTTTCCCAGACTGCGAATCCTCTGGTCCCGTAGTTTGCATGCCACTGCTGAAATATTTGCTTCACTGAAGGCTAATCAAGAGGAACCTGATGAGGCAAAGGCAATTAGGGTTGGTGTCCCCTCAGAAGATGGTATCGTTGAAAATGATGTGAGGTAAGATTGCTATTTTCCTTTTAATTTCAATTGCTTAGGGCTGGCAGTGTCATGCTTATTTTATAGATGGTGTTGCATTTTTCTAATTTCATTTCATTGATAAGAGATGATAATGCTTAATAAGTTAAAAGAGGAAGTGTTTATTTTATTATTTAATTTGATGAGGAGGAGTAAACTTATTTTTGTCCCATACTAGAGCTGAGAACTATAATACATCAGCTGTGGAGTTTCTGAGAAGGCTTCCAGGGGTGACAGATTCCAACTACAGGGCTATAATGGATGGCTGCAACAGTTTGGCAGAACTTGCACTTCTTCCAGTTGAGAAGTTGGCAGAACTAATGGGTGGCCAAAAGGCTGCACGTACTCTCAGAGACTTTCTCGACGCTAAGTATCCAACCTTGCTATGATATCGTTCGCAGAAATTACATCTGATTGATTCATTAATCATCCCAGATTAAGCTAAGCTGTTCACTACTACGTTATTTCCAATGTTCCGACAATTTTTTTAAATAAAATTTGTTTAGCTTTTATACAAGTTGGGAATGTATAATTAAAATGATATTTCATAATTGCATGCTCCATATTTTGATACAAATAATCTACAGAATATTATCCCAAAAAGAAAAAAAGAAAGAAAAGAGGAGAAGAGTAACCTTTACGTGAAATTAGAATGGAGTTCACTGCCCACACGGGTAGCTCGGTTGGCAATCTAGCAGGGTAATTTGGGACATGGACCAAGGTTCGATTTCCGGTAACGGGAGCGCATGGGTTGCTCTATTAGGTGGTCGACCGAGATCAAACCGTGATTTAATCCTTCACAACTGGTCGGATCCGGGTGTGAGGACAGCTGGAGTGGCTGATTTCACTTTTTGGGACAAGAATGGAGTTCACTGCACCATTTAATTAGCCTTAAGTTTTCAAAACATTAAAAGAGTTCAAAAGAAAATGTGTGATAATGCATCTACTCTTCTTAACTTTGTAAACCCATTCTTTCTTCAATAACGGTTTAGCTTCCATTGAAAGTTATAAGTTAACATCTACCAAGTCTAGATTGCTAGAAATTGGTTCTGTTTTACTATACAAAAATTTTGGTCTAATGCAAACTTCCCATTTTCCCACCAATCCCACACCAGTATTTCAGATGCGGATATGGATCCTGTCTTGATTAGAATGTGGAGGAAAAGAATATTGACATTGAGAATCAATATTACAATTCTTCTTTTCTTCTACTTATTTTAGCAGTTAAGACTTTTATTTATATTTATTACTTGTTGATAGTTCAACATTATTGTTTTTTTTTTCTGTTTGAGGTTTAACTACTTTCAGTCGTTCCTATGAATATTTGTTCACTAACAACAGTTACGTCTTCAACTTTTGAAAATCCACTTGGTATTATAACAACCATTATAGGTCAAATAACCCTTCCTTCACAGCTTTTCTTGATATTTTCCTCCCTCGAAAACTAACATAATTTTGTTTTCTTTGTTTCTTAACCCAACTATTCTTTACCTCTTCTACTCATGCTTCATTTACATGTTTTTCTTGGGTGAAAAAGAGTTGGTTTAAAATGATATCAAAAGAACACCTCGCATGTTCTGTTGAAGTACTTGGCGTGAAGCAAGAGCAAGTAGCGTTGTACATGTTTGATATTTATTGTTGGTGTACATGTTTAATATTTATTGTTGGTGAAGTAACATGGAGGACTATCAATGTTGGTTTTTGATTTTTATTTAATCTACTTCAAATGATCTCTTTTAATAGTTTATTTAAGGTTAATGGACAGTAAACACAGTTTTCCTAGAGAACAATACCAAATCATATTTGAATTCTGACTTGTGGTCCTTTATCTACAATAAGGTATTTATATAACTCAAGTGTTGTGCTTTATTTTTTTGTGACTTCTGTTATTTTTCTATGATGTCTTCTATTTGTGAAATTAATTGTGTGAAATGTTATGGTTCTTTCATAGTAGAAAATTGATGTTTTTAGAAAAAAGGATACATTTTACACAAGGTTGAAATATGGAGGACTGTGTCTTATAGGAGATCATACTATACTGTCGCTATGCCAAGAGCAAAAGTCAATAATTTTGAGATCAAGCCCAACATGATTCAGATGGTTTAACAACTTTTACATTATGTATCTTATGAGATGAGAATCCAAATGCACAAATTGCCATCTTTATTGAGATTTATAATACTTTCAAGATTAATGGAGCCATTACAAGAAATCAAAGACTTACTGACAGACATAACCGTCGCTAAATATAATTATTTCGTCGATATTAATATTTACCGACAGAATTAAACGACGAACAAAAGTGCCGTTAATACGGGTGTAGGTAACTATAACGATGGAATATCATATGTCTTTCTTTGGGTAAAATATACCGACAGAATTAAACGACGAGCAAAAGTAGGTGACTATAACATCATATGCCTTTTCGTGGGTAAAATATACCGACAGAATTAAAGAAAGTATTTGTATATCGGCGCAAATATACCGACAGATTAACAGAAACGATCGGTAAATAAGACGAATAATTTATAGGCAATATACAATAATCCGTCAGTAATATGAAAATACTTTTCTGACGGTATCATTATTCTGTCAGTAATATTTAAACATGTTTTCCGATGGTTTTCTCTAATCTGTAAGTAATTGGAAGTTAGATTTTTTTAAAAATCTTGACATTAAAGTTTATTTGATGATCTTATAAAAATGCATAATTTCAGCAGTTGTGAATTATCTGTGCATATTAAATTTATTTGCTTATATATTTAATTTATTCAAACAAAAGTTGATTGATGGTATAAAATTTAAAATTTGTTAACTAATAATAAAAACATTACATATCTTTGTTTTTGAAAGCAAATAACTACAACAACCCTAATGTCCTGATAATGGAGGGTATTCGGAGGTGCTACCCCTCCCCTTCAGCTATTGTAGCTCTTGTCTCAGTTAAGTCATCTGCTCCATTTACTCTTGTAAGTGAGCTATTTGGTCCATATTCTCTTGCATGTGAGTTATCCTCTCCATCAATGTATCCATTGTGGTCCGAAGCTTGGTGACTTTCGACGATTGTGCTTGTATGGTAGATGTTGTTATACTGAACATGGACGATTGCGAATAACAAATATTCGCAAATGCCTAGCCTGAATATTCTTCCATAACGGTTCCTACCACTGACAATATCAAAATACGTCTAAGTCTCATCAAAAGGTTGTACCTCCTATGACTACCGCTAAATGGTTTGTTATATTTGGTCCTATTAGAAACCAATATTTACATTAGTAGGGGATTATTCATAATTGTAAAACTAAATGATTATAAAAAGGAATAATAATAAGGCGTTAAGTTTACGTACATTCAATTCTCTACACCAGCTGTTGACAAATGTCACACCGTTATGCTTCTCAATGTGAGTATGTAAAAACAGCAGAGTAGGCGTAGGAGGAAGAACCAAAGGCTTTTCTTGCATATTTAACCTAAATGTTTATCTGTGAACTATATTTAATAAAAATTTCAACAAAGTTTCCCCTAATTTTATGATATGTCCCCCTGTTGAATAAATAAAAAAACTCAACACAGCTATATATGGCATCAGGCATTTATACCATTACCATTATCTATAATGTAGCAAAGTAAAACATGTACAAAATAAGTGTAAAGTTTAGATACTTACAAGTTTTTGTGCATGCTCGTGGTGGTTATTGATCCTCCCATATGTACGGTAAGACTCTCTCCCCCCAGGCTTCCATGTCTGTTGATAGAGTTACGCCCTGAGATTATCATTGTTGTAGGGCTTCTTCAATACTCCTGTCATCGACTCCATATTTGCTTCGAAATATAACACGATCGTACACTAGCCTTGCGTATCGCACCAATAAAGTCACGATAATGTGTACAAACTCACGTCTCCCATAGTATATATATATGTTGACGTTGATAACAGAATTCCAAAAAAAATTTCTAAAATAAGAAGAAAACAATTTAAAATAATATCATGTAATAATATTTATGTAATTAGTGTATGTAAAGCAATATAAAACAAAAGTAAATGTTTATTGTACCTCAAACTCCTGAAAGAAAAATTCCTTTGCTGCCTGAAAGATATTCTTTCACACATAACCCTTAGGATTAATCCATTCTTTAAATTTAGAAGACATATTTTTGGAACACGGTTCAGACGGAAGCAACCTAATATAAGAAGTAATTTGATAAAATGAAAAAGTGATAAACCTATAACTTAATTAAAAACAAATATTCATTAATGTGATTTCACTTATAGAGTGCCATCGCTTGCTATATACTTTCTTCCGTCTAACCCTCAGCTCTAGGCCTGCGGATGTCTCCGTCATTCGATAAAGTGGTATTGGATGATACATGAGTTGCGGATGGGGATACGGATGGTGTAGCATGTTCTGCAGTAGGTGATGCCTTATCTGCAACTATAGGTTCGGAAGGGGGAGGAGGTGAGTTAGTGAGAGCTGTAGAATGTGACGATCCACCTATATAGTAAGTGCCACCTATGATGCCTCTAAACCTGGGTAACATAACCTCACGCTGTCTTTTTGATCCCATACTTTTACCTGAAAATCATTGTTTATCGAATTTTCTACTTATATAATAATTTGAATTCAATATTTGATACAATATATAGAAAAGGAAATAAGACGATTTGTTTAATGTCATATTCAAGTACAAAAGATGAAAATGAAAGTTAACAATCGTAGAACAAAAACAAAAACAACCCTCATTCAATAGGGCATAGGACAAATTCTTACAGATACAACAATATATCAACGTTCAATTGCTTATCTAGTATATTGCAATGATAAATCAAAACGATATAATTATTTTGTTTGATTCCATGTGACATGGTATTCGGTAAAGTTAAATGAGACCCCAATGTCTGGATTCTCGAGAAGTGTCGTGGCATGTTCAAACACACCAATTAAAACAGTGATACTTCTTCCCTCAGGTGTACGATTTTGAACACCTTCTTACAAAAACATTTCTGCTATAGCTAAACTTATAGAGGATACATTGAATGCGTCACTGGTCTTAGTATAAAAGACTAACTCTCCAGATAAATTACTAGCAGGAACTGATTTACCTAAAAAAATCAGTATATAACTTTTATAATGTCGTATTAGAAAACAATTAAACGAACCAATAATGGATATTAATGCATACGTGAATATCCAGACGAGGTTTGTGGATTTGGACGAATTTTGCAAAAATCCTTTACATATTGTTGTGACATCGCTTTTGCCTCTATCAGCATACAAGTCATCTTCGATATTTAAGGAAGCTTAAAACATGTAGTATAGACCATCAAATGTGAATATATATATAATAATTTCATCAAAGGAAATGAGATGTACATCATAAGAAAAGCGACATTATCCAGATCATACTAAACACCTTGAAGTAGAAGATTAGCCATAGAAGGCAAATAATTATTAGTGTATGAAGTGGCAATTTTTCTTGCATATTTTATTCCTTCGATTGGAACAATTTTGCCACATTCCTCCCAACGAAAGGAATTACTACCATCTGGAACCAGTTTCCATATCTACATTCCTTGAATAAGATTTACAATGAAATTCTTTACATAATATATTGAAAAGGAAATAATTTATCACGTTGATTAAAAAATTCAATTACAAGCACATTTTAATCACTATCATAACTTAATTGTAAAGTACAATCATCTTTTTCAAAAGAATAAGAATCAAACTCGGGCTTCTCTTTAAATCTCTCCCTCGTCATCCTCTCTAGATGAAATTTCAACAAATTCATTCGATGGATCGTTTAAAGATTCATTATTGTCAAATGTCACAGATGCATTTATAAAAGTGACATCTTCCCGAAATGCTTCAACGTCAACTCTCTGCTCTCTTTTTCTATGTGATTCGAAAATACCTCTAGGTTTAACTGTGCAAACCGTCAACTAATCTATCTTATCCTGTTGTAAGCTTGGAAAAGGGACATAACATACCTGTTTTGCTTGCATTGCCAACATGAAAGGTTCAAAATGTCTTAATCTTCTCCTTATGATGACGTCAACTAGATTGTATCGACTATGCACTTTTGTTCCAACATTTGGGGTTGGGTCATGTTGGACCCCGATTTTTGATTGAAATTTAGAAATATTAAGTGAATTTAAATGAGTGGTTTTATATATGTATTGTGAAA
>JANJEY010000006.1:34727964-34739470 GCA_024703695.1 Erythroxylum cataractarum
CACATTGGCCTTCCCTGGATGATACTCAATCGTGCAGTCATAGTCCTTCAGTAACTCTATCCATCTCCTCTGTCTCAAATTGAGCTCTCTCTGACTCAACAGATATCTGAGACTCTTATGATCAGTGAACATCTGGAACGTCTCACCATACAGATAATGTCTCTAGATCTTCAGAGCAAACACAACTGCTGCTAACTCCAAGTCAGCACTGGATAATTCACCTCATGAGACCTCAACTGTCTCGAGGCATACGCTATCACTCTCCCATGCTACATCAATACACATCCCAGTCCCTGGTGCGAGGCATCACTATAAACCACAAAGCCTCCAGTACCAGAAGGAAAGCTTAACACTGGTGCAGTAGTCAGCTGATGTTTCAGCTCCTCAAAGCTCTTCTGGCACTCCTCAGATCAACTGAATGGCACATTCTTCCTCAATAGCTTCGTCAAAGGGGCGGAGATCAACGAAAATCCCTCAACAAACCTCCGGTAATATCCGGCCAAATCTAGGAAACTCTGCAACTCTGGCACACTCGGAATCTCCCAACTCATAACTGCCTCTATCTTATGAGGGTCCACCTAAATACCCTCACCGGACACCACGTGCCCCAGAAATACAATCTCATCAAGCCAGAATTCACACTTAGTGAATTTGGTGAACAAATGTCTCTCTCTCATGACCTGAAGGACAATCCTTAGATGCTCAACGTCCTCCTATCTACTCCTCGAAAAAACCAGAATATCGTCAATAAATACAATCACAAATCAATCCAGGTAGGGCTGAAAAACTCTATTCATCAAAGCCATGAAGGCTGCCTGTAGCGCCCCCTTACTGTAGAGCAAACACCGGGACGCCCGTAGGTCATACCGATACATACCCTACGATGAGGGTGCAATACCAAACAATCACTTCCAATAAACCTCATGGCATCAATATAACTAAAGAAGTAAGATCACATCCACTAAAATTTGAAACCCAAAAGATTCCTTCATTTATTCCATAAAACCCTAAATACAGAATCCTGTCATATATACCACTGAATAAGTCCAAAATAGGCAGTACTAACTCCTATCTAGGTCATCCCCAAAATATCCCAAAGGATCCCCAGCTGACCGACCTGTGGGCCATGTTCCTCTCACCGGCACACACACAGCAGAAAAAGTCTCAAAATCCGGAGCTAGAAGTCACACTACCGCTGTCCTGAAAAATAGTCGCAATTTGGGTGAGTTTGCAAAACTCAATGAGTAACCATCATCGATGATTTACCCAATTCATGCATTATGCAAAATTGCGTACAAAGCCACATATCATATTTAAAATCATAAATCAGAATTTCATAAAATCATAATCACACATTTACAATTAATCCCATATCACATTCACAGCACAATCACAGACTGAATGCACAATGATTTCCAGTTCATTTAATTGTTGTGACTGGGCGTCAGAATTATCCCATTTCTGGGCACATCACACAGAAATCGCGTTTTCGGGGGTAGGAGAGCCCTCTGGGTATGCACTACTGCCCACGCGCACTAGGGATAGGAGAGCCCTCTGGGTATGCACTAATCCCTTTTCACTTATCACAATTGATGAGCTTATAGCTCCACTCAGATCAGAATATGCTCCAGTCACAACTGTCAGTTACTGATTCCTATTCATGCCTAGCATGCGATCACAATTCTCAAAACATATCACATGCGGATCACATATCATAATCACAGATAGTTCACACACAAAGCACATAGCACATCAGAGATTGAGAAACCAACTAGGTTACTCACCTCTAAACTTCCGAGCTACTGCCGGGAAGTCTCAGCTGCGTCAGAGGATCGACGCTCCACTTGAGCCTCTATAAGAATCAGAATATTCGAATATTACTAAATTGACCAATTTTCAAAATCAAATATGCAATTATATCAAATAATGTACATACTATGCACGTTATGACATTTCCGACACGAATCCGAATTTCCCGATCTCATACTCTAAATCCAGAATTCAAAATATCTAAATTGAAATCCATTCATATTTAATTGCATCATCAAATTCTTAATTCCCCAAAATTCAAAAACCTCAAAGCTTCAATATCACAAATTCGGAAAATAGTGTCCCTCGCCGCGGCGAGCTCCTCTTTTCTACACCCTCGCCGCGGCGTCCGCACGCCTCACCGCGGTGAACAAATTCCAATTCTCCTCGCCGCCGCATGCTCCCACGCTCATCGCGGCATGCCTGCGGCTCCTCGTTCGTCGCGGCATGTTCTTCGGGCGCCGCGGCGTGCGATCGCAAATTCGCCAGAAAACCCAGAAATTTCCCAGATTTCACTGATATAATCCATCCAAATTCGTTCCAAACACCCCAAAACAATATCATACACTTAACACAACTCATTTCTAACCTTCAATCCATCAAATAAGCATTATTCCATAAACACCCAAATCAAAATCCACATTTACCCTAAAACCTATATCATCCGAAACTTTCTAACTTTCTAAACAATTAATCACTTAATTTCATACTTCAATCAAACCATAGAAAACATAAATAAGCAATAACTTACTTGATTAAGCTTTAAACTCTTCCAAATCACCAAGAAATCCAACTCCCAAGCTATACGATACTCACGGCAACTCCCAAGCCAAAACTCATCTTCATCTTCTCTAATACCACACAATTTGAGATGATCAAAGATGGGAGAAGAAGCCACTCCAAGAGGAATCAAGAAGAAAACCACGAAGAAAGAAGGAGGAAAATCAAGAGAAAACCCAAGTTTTCTTTCAAAGAGGGAGGAGGATTGTGGATCAATATTTTCAAAGGTTTAAGTTTAAATACTAAGGCTCACTAAGGTTTGTTTGGCAATTAATTGCCACAAGTCTAATTCGAACAACCTCAATCCAATTCAAATTCTAATTTCTCCCGAATTCCAATGGTTCATACCATAATTCTTCAAATCATAACTTAAATTATCTCATAACCATTGTCCATCAAATTCGGAACCGAAATCGCAATTAATCAGTCACTAAGCCATTTTTCCGGTCCCGGCCTAATACTCTGAAAATTCCAGAAAAATTCCTATAATTCCACAAAAATAGTAAACCTCTAATTATATACTCAAAGTTTCAATTTGACTCTCCAATTTCATAAATCAAAACTCTAAAAGATCAAATTCACTAATCAAAACACAATTTACTTTAAATCACGAATTCTCCGAATTCACAAATCAAAGCACACTTAACCTTAATCACAAAGTCTCCAATGTCACAAGCAAGTCAGAATTCTGTCATACATGCATGTACATACATATGCTTATGCAATGCTAAACATTTATCAATGAGGTAAAGGCTACGAATGCATATGCAGAATACAGAATACGTATGAGGTGAACCGTACCTATCCCATCGGTGACGGGATGTTACAGGAGTGGTACCTGAAACAATATCAATAGTAAACTCCATCTCCCTTTCTAGGGGTAATCCTGATAATTCAGTAGGAAACACATCTAGAAATTCCCCAACAATAGGAATATCCTGAGTGGTTTGTTCATCCTAGTTATCAACTACGTGTGCCAGATAAGCCTCACATCTACCTTAGATCAGTCTCAAAACACTCATGAATGAAATTAGTCGGGCTGGCACTGCTTTACTAACTTCTCAAAATACCAATCTCAGCTGATTAGGGGATTCAAGAACTAAATCCTTGGTATAACAATTCATCACTGCCCTATGAACAGTGAGCTAATTCATGCCTAAAATAAGGTCTGTCTCTCTCAAGTACAATATGATTAAATCAACTTCTAACTCTGCCTAATCAATCCAAACTAGGCACCTTTTGCATACCTCACCAATCACTATTGTGCTACCCACTAAAGTACTTACCACTAAACTAGTATTCAACATTTCTCTCTTCCAATGTAATCTAGATGCCAGATTCAGTGTGGTGAATGGATGTGTAGATCTTGGATCTACCAATGAAAATGCTTCAAAATTAAAAACATTCAATGCACCTATTACCACATATGGGGAGTTTTGTGTCTCCTATTTGGTAATGGCATAAACCCTGGCCTAAGATTACAACTGATTACTTCGTACCTCAGTCTGGGCACTAGGCCCTGGTGACTAGGTTTTGCCTCTATCTCTACCTCTGTGTGGCTCTGCTAGCTCTACTTTGCTGAACCATTTTCTCAAACATTGTTCCTCCTATAACTCCAAACTATAGTCCTAACATCTTAGGACAATTTTTGATTTGATGGTCTATAACGCCACAATAGAAATAAGCTCCTGTTAACCTCCATCATTTGCCACCATGCTTTTTACCAAAATGCTTACACTCAAGCAGCTATTGTGACTGGTTAGAGAACATTTGTCCTCTACCTCTCAAACTAAACAAATCCACCCCTTGATCAGAATCCAGATTATCTCGATCTAGACTGGAATCGAGATGATCTGTTCTGGCACTTTCTGAAGCTTCTGCTAAAATTAGTCTAAGATATCTATACTCTCCTTGACCATCCTTCAATAACTATTCAATTCTAATCGAGGCCACTCGGAGTTCTATAAAACTACCTAAATTTGAAATAGCTAGCCTCGTTCAAATTTCCATGTTTAAATCGTCCTCAAACTATCTACATTTGTCTTCTTCAGTTGGGATCAATGTAGTTGCATATCCCATTAACTCATTGAATCTTATCTCATACTCTGCCACAGTGAGCCTGCCTTGCTTCAGGTCTAAAAATTCTTTGATCTTTTGATCCATATAAATTTTCAACATATAGTTCTCTTGAAACACCCTCAAAAAATCTTCCCAGGTCAAAGTACCAGATCTGGTCGTACTATTAGAAACAGTCTTCCACCATTAGTATGCAGGACCTTGCAGTAATGAGATCGTATAATCAAATCTTTCATCTGCCTCACAGTCCATCAAGTTAAACACTCTTTCTATTCTCTCTAACCACCCTTCTGTCTCAGCCGGGTCTGTACTTCCTTGGAAGTTCATAGCCCCTTACTTTCTTAATTTATCGTATCTTCTTTCTCACCTTACGGGAATTCTCCGAGGCAATTCAACAAACTTAAGTACAGGAGACCTTACATTGACTCCTACAGACTCCATGTCAATTGACTCTCTAATTTGATCTTCTATAATAGATGACCTATAACAACTAGCTAAATCTCTCACTATTAATCATATTGTGTCCCTAAAGATGTCAAACCATACTCTGATGCCAAAAATGCAACATCCCACTACCATAAGATATATACCCAAACATCCAAGGACATTCAATTACATATCCTATGATAATGGAATGTTAGAGCAAATACATATCCAACTTACACATGGCATCAACTAACTTAACTAAAAGTCATGAAATTTTAACACCATTCATTGCATTCATTCATGAAAGCTTACACAATATTTTATAAACTTTGTACAAGTTCTAGACAAAAACTACAAAATACAACTCTTATGATGTCAACTGATAGACCTCTGAGCCATAACAAGTCCAAAAATGTTCCTCTAGTTCATATTAAGAAACTAAATCTCCTATCTCATACCTGAAAAGCGACGTTGCAATTTTTGATAAGCTTTGTGAACTCAATGAGCGAACAATCATTGATAATTTCACCTAGGTCACATACACAAATCACATACTTCACAAATATTCATTCAGAACAAGTAAATTCCAAATTCTAACATTAACATGGTGTAACATATAATTATACAGTTTATATAGTCAAATAGTTCGTATCAATTTATCATCCATTTTAGCTTCACAAATCATTCATTTAATTTCAATCATATATGTATGCTATATGTATGAGACTCACATTCATTTTTCTTGTTGTAACCGAGTGCCTATCCCATATATATACAAATATTGGTCTATAGGGCTCAGTCAAAACAGAATCACAAAGCATAGCTCTACGTGCAAAATTAGAAATCATGGAACAAAACTCTACTTGCAAGTGTTTTCATATTGGCTAATCCGGTCACAACGCCTTTATCTGAGCATACATCTTTTGAAATGCATCAAACACAGAATATGCCATGTACAACAATCACATATAATGCACAGTTAGAATCTCATAGTTATTGGATCTAAGTCAGGCATTCAACTTTCATTGAGAATTCAAATATCATTCAAAATTCAAATACATATAGAACACTTCCAACATATTCCCAAGTATTAACTTCTCAGACTTTCAGTCCAAAATTTATAAACAAATCGCAACATTTAATATTTGGAAATTAAACAAATACAATCATTCCTAGCAAAATCATCTAGGTTGACTCACAGTATGCTCTAATATGATATTGCCTAGATGATCCGGCAATGTATGACTAGTATCCAACGTGCTCCTCTATAACATACACAACACATTGACATGTATTGCACTTTTGCACAAATGTATATGCATGCCTTTATGCACATCTATGTATATCAAAAATGCACAATGCATGTTCAATGAAAAATTCGGGTATCTTATTGAATTCTTATCACCAAATCATTCAAATATTAAAGCCCTCATAAACAATTTACATTCCAAGAACTAAGTCACTTGTGTGCTCATCTCGCACGTACGTGCATAATATCCAAGAAAAGTCATAGTCGTGATACACAAAACTCACAGCTTTATAGTCAAAATTAATTCAATAACAGGTGTGAGAACTTAACTCACGTCCGTGCATGTCCAAATATCATGGGTTTGAGATCTTAACTCACTCCCGTGCATGCCAAATGACCCCTTTCAGATTTTTCCAACAACATGCTTTTGGGTCAACTTGCATCATCATTCTGATAATGTAAATGACACAATTAGGCAATACTTTCTTCTAAATTTTTTTTTTCAATTTTTCAATTTGATTTAGTATTTCTAAAGTTATACTTGATTTACTTTGGATTGTTCTTAAAATATAATTGTACTCTATATTCAAATTCAAGTCAGATTTTGCAATTCTTAATGACAGAATTAAAATTCAATCTCTATAGACTATTTGTATCTCTACGACTCTAGTTCATTTAAAATCAAGAATCATTCCATTTGGAAACCTATAGATCAAAATATAATCAAAATACTGAAGTATGTTTTGTAAAATCATTCCAATTATCATACTTCAACACAGTCAACATTTTTATCCTAAATTCATCAACCAATCCATTTCATATAACTATCATTTTTAGTGGAGATGAATATCAATGTCTTAGGAGTCTAGTTCAAGAATCAAGTTATTTGGATATCAGGTAAAGAAGTTATAGAAAAAATAGAGAAGGATGTTTAGAAACAAACTGTTTGGAAAAAAGTTGGAAGTCGTGATCGTACATAATTCTACACGATCGTGACTCGCAATCCTCTTCAGTGATGTCGTGATCATGTTGAAGCACAATTGCAATTTGTGACCTTCCTTAATGAAGTCACGATCGTGCTGAAACACGATCACAATTTCTTCTCTTTTTCATCAAACAGTTTCTTCATCGAACAGCTTCTTCATCTTCTCCTTCCATTTTTTTCATTTGTTTCCAGATTACTCACTTTTAATACATTCAGTATGCATTTCTAACTTCTATACAATCCCTAAGCAAATCAAATCCAAGTTTATCCTTCAAGCATCAAAAATCTGAAACTTCACTTTCTCTCTCTCTACTATATTATTTTTAGCTTTTTAATCTTCACTTCAGTCTTCATAAATGAACTTAAATGACACTTAAACTAAGTCTTTTAACTTCATTTTAGCTCATCAACACATAACAATTCAAAAAAATCAAGATTCACATTTAAACATCAAAATCCAATTCTCATTCTACGAATTCCATTTACTGCATTTTATTTCTCTCTCTACTTTCATCTGATACATTTATTCCAGTTTTCTACTCTTTCATTTAATCCAAACAACTTATCAACTCACCAACTCTATATCACGACTTTACCACATCTTCATTTCAATTCGTTAAACTCATTTAAATTCATTTCCACAAATTCATGCATGAACAGTAAAATCAACATATTCGGATTTCTCTAAACCAAAACAGAGTCTTTATTTCTACATCAACTTTCTAGCACTTTTACATATTCAAAACATAACCTATTTTATATTCCTATTTCATAAATCATTCATCTAATTCATTCATCACCGAACTACACTTCTCAAACAATCATGAATAAATTCATATGTAGAATCAACAACAGTAAAACATTATCAAATTCACTTACTTGATCCAACAATTAGTTCCAGCAATAAGAGGAAATCAAGCATCCAAAAAGCATAACAATTTGTTATTCGGTGCTTAGTGTTTCATCACAGTGAAGAACACTAGCTACAGTAAACTTCCCTTACTTAAAACATCAAAATACATGTATGTGTTGCACGTCTTTCACATGTCACTATTTATATGAACCAATTGTCACAATTTGAATGGCTATATTTCCCAGTCCAAAATACCCCAAATTTTCAAATTTTTCCTAAAATTTACTAAAAATTTTGAAATAATCTTAATATGCTTCAAATACATTTTCATAACTAATAATTTACTATTCACATCTTAATCGCATTTATAACTCAATTAAACATGAAAAATGTCAATGAATGCATGTACAATCATATTCATGTGCAATAATCAAAATTCTCTTTTATATGCAAAAATGTGTGAAGCATGATATGCATTTTCTAGTTTCTTATTAATTTCTCATAATTCACTATTCTTGCCTTAACATGGTTAACAAGATGTTACAATGAGCATGTTGACCAGCTCAAGAATTGTGATGGATATATTATTTATCTAATAGTTAAGCACAAATTGTGAGTAACTTTTAGTTAAATCCGTCAAAATTAAGTCAGTACTTAATTCATTATCCAAAAGAAAACCCAAGGAGGTCAACCGCTCGAAAATTTATTACTCTACTAAAATTAATTCAAAATTAATTTTTTAAATTTTCCAAATTTTCTAGAACATCAAATCATCATTCCAAAAATCTCTATGTTGTTTCATGATAATCAAAATAATTTAGGAATCACCCAAAAATTATTATGATCATCAAAACACCGATAAGACACCAAAAAACGACAAATATAACTTCTAAAATTTTTCTAGAAATCAAAATTCAAGCAAAATCATTCAGACATGCATCAAACATCAAATTAAAACATTTTTATCACATAAAAATATTTTTAAGGTTCTGTAACTAAAATATAAACATACAAAAACACCAAACAAAATAAATCCTACAATTTTTGGAAAACTATCTAAATATAAAAAAATTGTTTGATAAAATTATTAAAAAATTAATAATTCTAAAAAAATTACAGAGGCATAAACACATCCCAAATATGATCACATAATTTTCCAGAATCTAATTCCATGAGAATCATGTGTAACCTCATCAGTTTAGCCAATAGACATCACATACCCAGCAAAAAGATAGATTTCATGCATGTTCTTGTAAATGTGAAATTAAATATTTTAATCACATTAAAAATATTTTCAATCACACTAAATTATGTAATTACATCTTTTGAATAGATTCGTAAAAGAAAATCGTGAAAATAAGTTTTCTAAAATTAATTTCGAACAAAACATTATAGGACCCTAAGCTGTCACAACAATGAAAATAGTTTTCACATGTCATGTATTCTACATCTAACAAGGCACAAAATGGCTATGATACCACTGTAAGGTTCCAATTATGCATCTCATACATAATATATATCAAATATATGTGGAGGAAAATAAAATGGAACCTCAAAACTGTTGATCCCCAAATTTTTTCTTGATAAACAAACATGATTAGATTATTTTAGGGTCTTGCTAGATTAATTTATGTTGGAATTAGTTATCATGTTAATGTGAGTAAGATAATATGATATAACTTAAGGTAATTAAAGTGTTAAGGTGGTAAGTTACATGAGGGGTAGTTTAGGAAGATCACCTAGGCATTAAAGTCTTAAGGCATGAGGGAAGGGGCAAAATGGACAATTGATGCTCATTAAGAGTATAAGAGTAAGAGAAAAACTAGTTGGCTTGTTTTAGAAGAAGAAGAAACAAAAATTGACGAAAGAGAAGAGAGAGAGTGTCATGTAAGGAGAAAAGAAAGGAGAGAAAGAAGCTAAGCGAAGTTTTGATTTTTCTTAACCTTCAAGAGGGATTTTGAGAGTGATCAAGAACGGAAAAAAGAAAGAGGAAAGTTAAAGCTTCCATTAGAGCCAAGAAACTCATTGTTTGGTGAAGATTCAAGGTAAGCTTGAGTTTTAATATTTAGATTTTGGAAGGGGTTTTGGTTCAAAGAGCTTAGGAAATTCATGGGTTTAAGTATTCTAGGATCAATTTCATGCATATGTTTCTTTGCGTTGTCCAATTTGAATTCCTTTTGATTTGGACTTTTTGTCAATATTGAAGAAAATCAAGAGAGGCAAGAGGAGCAAGAGTAGAGACTTTTTGAAAAAGTTTTTCAAGCAAGAAAATTAAGGTGGGTGACATTTTTATAATTGAGTCAATAAGCTATTAAATGTTCTTCAAATAAATGGAATTAATTGATTTTTTAACTTCTTATAAAAGTGAATTTATTGCTCTTTAAATGTTTGAGAATGTGCGAGGTGCTTTTTTGTAGGTGAATTTTGTGAATGAATTTTTGAGTTTGATATGAGAATGATTGTTAAGTGCTTCATAATTGTAGTATATGTTGCCTTCACATGACTTGAGAAAGGGTTATTATGATTGGCATATAATTTTGGTTATGGAATTGTGAAATGATGATAGAATTGCATATGAATAGTTCATGTTCATGAAAGACAAGTTTTCAAAAATATGCCTATTGGGAAAACGTTTTTAGTTCATGAATTACATGTTATGTGAGTTTGGCATAGTCCATTCAAGAAATGTCACGTGTGCGTTGACCAAGAAAAAGCTTCCACCGCTTGCTCGCTAGTGACACGGAGCTCCTTCGTAGACTTCCTGAAGTTTATGACTACACAGGGTCATTATATGGAATTGTGTAGCTCGTCATATTTATGGATTTATCCAAACCATTATGATGTGTTTATGTGTTTACATGTGTTTACAAGTTTGATAATTGTTTGATTTATGTGAGTTTTGAATTTGTTGGACCCCGAACTTTCCTTGAAATTTTAAAGTGTCAAGTGACATGAAAATAAGGAAATTAGAATGAATAAATAAAAAGAATTGGAAGAAATAGACTATTGACTTGTAAGAAATAGTGATTTGATTTGATATTGGAGTTATAAGCACAAGAAGTGAAAATTTATGAAGAAATTGAGAGATATGTATGGTGAGAAATTATATAAGAAAGTGATTGATGAAAAAGATTATTTGAGAGAATGCGTTACTTGGTGTGTTGTCTTAAGTTAGAATTTCGAGGATGGAATTCTTTTAGGAGGGGGACAAATGTTGGACCCCGAACTTTCCTTGAAATTTTGAAGTGTCCAGTGACATGAAAATGAGGAAATTAGAATGAATAAATAAAAAGAAAATTTTGAATGTGAATAGTTAGATGAGATTAAG
>JANJEY010000006.1:34739570-34757315 GCA_024703695.1 Erythroxylum cataractarum
AGAGGCTATAACTAGGAGAAGGCCAGAGAGTTTCTGAATCTCACAATGAGGGATATTAGTGTGGGTGAATATGAGCTGAAGTTTACCTAGTTGTCCCGGTATGCGGCCAACATTGTTGCTAATGAGGAGGATAAGTGTCGCAAGTTTGAGGGAGGTCTTCATTTAGGGATCAAGAAGAAAATTCTGATCCACAACTTTTGTGACTACCAACAACTGATAGATGCCGCACTCCAGGTTGAGAAGCTGGAGAATATCAGAAATAAAGTAACCAGGAAGAGGGAGAATAGGGAACAATTTTCCAAGAAAGGGGCGAGTACTCAAATGCCTGAGAGGGGTAGGAAGAGTTCCTATGCACAGAGTGAGGTGGAGAGTAGTGCCTCTACTAGGAATAAGCCACCAAGGGCAATTTCAATGCAAGCCTCTACTGTGGGATGCAATAGCAGGGTGGAGAAGAGCAGGAACATGAACCCCCAATGTGAGCGTTGTGGGAAGCTCCACAAGGGAGAGTATTTCAAGTTACTTGGAGCATGTTTCCGATGCGGAGGGAAGGGACACTTGATCAGAGATTGTCCCCAAGTAACAAGGCAAGAGGGGTCCCAGTTGCAAGCCCGAAGGAAAGCAAAAACAGTAGGACCCAGACCAGTCATAAAGGTGAGCCATTTTGGAGCTACAAAGAAGATTATTCCTCTAGGGAGGAGGCCAAGGGGTCAGACATAGGCTAGAGTATTTGCTATAACCAGAGAGTAAGTTGCAGCCGTACCTGAAGTTTTCAAAGGTATGGCTTAGTTATTTAATTATGAAGTATATGTTTTGATTGATTATGGCTATACGCATTCATTTGTTTCTGCAAGCATGACATTACATGATGTTGATCTGAGGCCTTTGGATAGTCCTTTAATTGTTAGTACTCCTCTAGGGAGGAATGTGATTATAAGACAAGTTTATAGGGATTGTGAGTTTTTCATCGAGGGTGCTTAGCTGGTAGTGGACTTACTACCTCTAAATCTAAAGGGGCTAGATGTCATACTGGGAATGGATGTCGTGGAGAAGTGTCATGCAAAGTTAGATTGTAGCCTTAAGGAGGTGGAATTTGACTTAGGCAGCGGTGAGAAGGAAATTTTTAGGGGGGACAGGAAAACAACATCACTAAGGATTATTTCGGCCTTGTTGGCTGACAGGATGATGGGAAAGGGGTGTGAAGCCTTTTTAACATATGTTGTGGACATTGATGTGAGTGAAGGGAGGTTAGAGAATCTTCCAATTGTGAGGTACTTTCCAGGCGTGTTTCCAGAAGATTTACCTAGTTTGCCACCTGTGGGGGAAATTAAGTTTACCATCGACTTGATTCCTAAAACCGCACCCATCTCTATACCACCTTATAGAATGACTCCAACTAAGCTGAAGGACCTTAAGGAACAGTTGGAAGAACTATTAGGGAAGGGGTACATAAGACCGAGTTTGTCACCTTGGGAGCACCGGTTTTGTTTATCAAGAAGAAGGATGGAACATGGAGGATGTGTATAGATTACCGGAGAATCAACAAGGTGACCATTAAAAACAAGTACCCTCTACCCCGAATTGATGATCTGTTTAATCAACTACAAGGAGCAAGGGTTTTTCTAAGATTGATCTCAAGTCAGGCTATCTTTAACTCAGAATCAAGGACTCTGATGTAAGCAAGACAACCTTTAGGACCCGATATGGGCATTACAAGTTCCTAGTCATGCCATTCCATTCGAATTGACCAATGCTTCAGCTGCTTTCATGGATCTTATGAATAAGGTCTTAAAGGAGTATCTGGATTAGTTTGTCATAGTATTTATCGATGATATTTTGGTGTATTCCAAGAATGAAGGGGAACATGAGGAGCATCTTAGGATTATGTTGCAGATGTTGAGGGAGAGGGAGCTTTATGCCAAACTCGGCAAATGTGAGTTTTGGATTCATGAAGTGATATTCCTTGGGCATGTGGTTTCGAAAGATGGGATACAGATTGATATAAGGAAGGTTGAAGCAGTGGTAAATTGGGATGCAACCAAGACAGTGACAGAGGTGAGGAACTTTTTAGGTCTGATAGGATATTATAAGAGATTCATTGAGGGGTTATCTATGATAGCTGCTCCAATGATGAAGTTATTGAGCAAGAATTAGAAGTTTATTTGGAGTGAGGAATGCCAGAAAAGTTTTAAGGAGCTCAATTGTAGATTAACAAGTGCTTTAGTTTTGATTTTGCCTGTGATAGATAAGGGCTATACGACATACAATGATGCTTCGAGAAAGGGTCTGGGTTGTGTGTTGATGCAAGAAGATAAGCTAATAGCTTATGCCTCGCAACAGATAAAACCTTGTGAACTGAATTACCCGACCCATGACCTGGAATTAGCAGCAATAGTTTTTTCCCTAAAGATTTGCAGACATTATCTGAATGGGGTTCAAACGAAGATTTACACTGATTATAAAAGCTTTAAGTATTTGTTGAGCCAAAAGGAATTGAATTTGAGAAAAAGAAGGTGGTTAGAGTTACTAAAGGATTATGACCTGTTGATTGAGTACCATTCAGGAAAGGAGAATGTGGTAGTGGATGCCTTGAGCAAGAAATCCTCTATAGCTTATGTTCAAATAGTTTACCTACAGCTATTAGAGGAGATGGCTAAGCTTAGGATAAGTTTGAAACAGGAGGAACCTGAGTGTGTTGTTGCCACTTTCAGAGTGAGATCAATACTCAGGGAGAAAGTTAAAGAGTTACAGGCACAAGATGCGGAATTGAGTAAGCTTCGAGAAGAAATTCATAATAGCAAGAAATCTGAAGTGGTAATGAGGGGTGATGGACTTATGGACGTAGGGAACAGACTTTGTATTCTAAAAATTAAGGAGGTGAAGGATGAAATACTGGATAAGGCAAACAATGCCCCTTATGCCATGCACCTATGTAGCACCAGGATGTACAGAGATCTGAAAGAGCATTTCTGGTGGAAAGGCATGAAGAGAGATATAGTAGAATATGTAAGTAAATGTCTAGTGTGTCAGCAAGTCAAGGTTAAACATCAGGCACCTTCAAGCAAGTTAAGACCACTGTCCATTCCTGAGTGGAAGTGGAAAAGGGTAACCCTAGATTTTCTGAGGGGTTTGCCCAAGACAAGTAGGAAGCATGATGCCATATAGGTTATTGTTGATCGGTTGATGAAGTCAGCCCCTTTTTTAGCAATTAAACAGACTGATTCTTTGCATGTCCTAGCGAAGAAGTACATTGATGAGATAGTGAGATTGCATAGGGTTCCAGATTCTATAGTTTCTAACAGGGATCCTCGATTTATCTCGAGATTCTGGGAAAGTTTACAAGAGGCTTTGGGAGCTAAGTCGAATTTTAACATGGATTTTCATCCTCAAACGGATGGTCAATCTGAGAGGACCGTTTAGACCCTTGAGAGAATGCTTAGGGTATGTGTGATGGATTTAAAAAGAGCTTGGGATGAACATTTTCCATTGGTCAAAGTTCCTTATAATAATTCGTACCATTCGAGCATTCAGATGGCTCCATATGAAGCACTGTATTGAAGGATATGTAGGACTTCGATATGATAGGATGAAGAAGGAGAGAGGAAACTAATAGGGCCGGAGTTACTTTAGATGACAGTAGACAAGGTGAAGTTAGTTAAACAAAGGGTTAAAGCAGCCCAGGATAGAATGAAAAGTTATACTAATGCACACCAGAAGGAGATTGAGTATGAATTCGGTGAGAAAGTATTTCTTAAGATGTGTTTTTGGAAAGGACTCATGAGGTTTGGCAAGAAGGGCAAGTTGAGTCTGAGATATGTGGGTCCCTATGAAATTATTGAGAGGGTTGGACTGTTTGCCTACAGGTTGGCGCTACCACCAGAATTGTCACAGATACATGATGTCTTTTATATATCCATGCTGAGGACGTATAGGTCGGATCACTCCCACATCATTCAAACTACTGAGGTTTAGTTGAGAGATGATCTGAGTTATGAGGAGATTCTAGTGGAGCTTTTAGACACCAAAGAGAAGGTCCTCAGAAACAAGATAGTTCAACTGGTCAAAGTCTGGTGGAGAAACCACTTTGTGGAAGAGGCCACATGGGATCCTTTGAAAACCATGAAGGATAAGTATCCATAACTTTTCAGTGACTCAGGTATGAATTTCAAGGAAGAAATTCTTTTAAAATAGGGAGAATTGTTGGCCCCCAATTTTTTTTTCTTGATAAATGAGCAGGATTAGATTAATTTTGGGATCTTCCTAGATTAGTATATGTTGTAATTAATTAGCATGTTAATATTAATGAGATTATGTTACATAGGTGAATTGAATTAAGGTTAAAGTGATAAGTTGCATAAGGGGTATTTTGGGGAGATCACTTAAGTGGGAAGGCTTTAAGGCTTTGAAGGAGGGGCAAAATGGACATTGTCCATTCATTAAGGGTATAAAAGGGAGAATAAAAGACTTGTCTTGCATTGTAAGAGAGAGAAAATGAAAATTGGAGAAGAGGGAGGAGAGATAGTGTCGTGTAGGAGAAAGGAAGAGAAAGAAAAGAGGGTTGAGCTAGGTTTCAACTTTTCTTAACCTTCAAGAGGGATTATGGGGTTGAGCAAGAAGAGAAAAAGGAAGAGGAATATTAGAGCTTCCATTAGAGCCAAGAAAATCATTGTTTGGTGGAGATTCAACGTAAGTTTGTGTTTTGATATTTGGATTTTTGGAAGGGTTTTGGTTCAAAGAGCTTAGGAAATGTATGGGTTTAGGTATTCTAGGGTCAATTTTATAATATGTTTATGTGGGTTGTCCAATTTGAATTCCTTTTGATTTGGGATTTTTGTCAATGTTGAAGAAAATCAAGAGAAGCAAGAGGAGCAAGAGTAGAGGTTTCTTGAGCAAGGTAAGCAAGGAAATTAAGGTGGGTGACATTTTTATAATTGAGTCAATAAGCTATTAAATGTTCTTCAAATAAATGTAATTAATTGATTTTCCAACTATCTTATAAAACTGCATTTGTTGTTCTTTAAAGGCTTGAGGATGTGCCACATGTTTTTGTATGTGAATTTTGTGAATAAATTTTTAAGTTGATATGAGAATGATTGTTAAATTCTTCATAATTGTGGTATATGTTGCCTTCACATGATTTGAGAAAGGATTATTGTGATTGGCATATAATTTTGGTTGTGGAATTGTGAAATGATGATAGAATTACATATGAGTAGTTCATGCTCATGAAAGACAAGTTTTTAAAAATGTGCCTATTGGGCAAACTATTTTCGGTTCATGAATTAAATGTTATGTGAGTTTGGTGTAGTTCATCCAAGAAATGTCACGTGCACGTTGACAAAAAAAGGCTTCTCCCGCTTGCCCGCTAATGACACGGAGCTCCTTCATGTACTCCCTCAAGTTTACGACTACACAGGACCATTATATGAAATTGTTTAATTCATCATGTTTACGGATTTACCCAAACCATTATGATGTGTTTACATGTGTTGACAAGTTTGATGATTGTTTGACTTGTGTGAGTTGTGAATTTGCTTGACAAGTTGATAATTTTGAGAAATGTATGATTTATGGATTTCAATAAGGTTTTGCCATGATCATGAAAGTTTCAAATGGTTTTTGCTTATTACCGTTTATAAAACTGTTACCTATGAGCTTTAAGCTCACCCCCTTCCTTCCCATCTTCAGGCGATGAACAAGA
Source organism: Erythroxylum cataractarum (assembly GCA_024703695.1). Classification (NCBI taxonomy): domain Eukaryota; kingdom Viridiplantae; phylum Streptophyta; class Magnoliopsida; order Malpighiales; family Erythroxylaceae; genus Erythroxylum; species Erythroxylum cataractarum. The sequence goes on from JANJEY010000006.1 coordinate 34,745,269, forward strand.
AATCGAGTGATCGAGTCAAGAGTCAAGGCATCACTCTAATTTGCATATTTTGTTTTTAAAGCTAGATTATGTAAACCAATGCTTTAGTTGCTTTTTGAGAAATTATAGTTTTTGTAAAGTTTGTAATTTTGGATTATGATATAAATGGCTTAAAATGCCCGCTAAAGCATTGTAAAACTCTTATTGGTTTTGACGTTAATGAAATATTTATACATTATGTTTGTTCATGATTTCTCCAAGTCTTTATATTGTATTTTAAATTTTTTCATAAGGGTAAGAATTGTTTCCTGAATTCTAGAGGAAAACTGTATTGATATAGGTAGAATTAGACCAAGTTGTCTTCAGGAAAGTTGTAGCTTATCCTCTTAGCTTTCCGACACTATAAAGCATGTAAATTTTGGGTATGGTAGTTAAGATATATGAGCATTATGAGTGATGATGCTACATCGAAAGTATGAACATGAAAACTATGGTGAATGATGAGAGTTTGTGTTTGTGATGAGTTACTGAGTTGAGTTTTGGGGAGTTTAATGAACCTAAATTGGTAATTGAATGTTTAAGGAGTTTTATTGCCTAAGAAGAATTGAAATTATGAAGATTATGAGTGAATATGATGTTATAATGGATGTAGGAAGCATTGGAGGGGGTTTGGAGGGGTTTGGGAAACCCTCATGTTTGTTAGATGGACTTTAGATCCGTTTAGTGGACCTTCTCGGGTCAAAAATGACCCCCAACATCGCCCATGTCTGTTTAACGGACCCATGTCTATTAGATGGACTTTAGGTTTGTTTACTGGACCTTCTCGAGTCAAAAATGACCCCCAGTATTGCCCATGTCTGTTTAACAGACATCATGTCCGTTAAACAGACCTTCTCGGGCCAAATTTGACTCCCTTCCCCGATAATGTATGTTAGGTGGACATGTATTTCTGTTTATTGAACATTCTATGTTAAATGGCATTTTTTACCATCTTAGAGGCAAAATCTCACTTTACGTTCTTCATGAAAGTTTTAGCGTCTTTCCAATCATCTAAAAATAACATCAATCTGATATCTGCAGCAAAAGTTATGACAATAACGCCAAGACAGGTACAAAATGAATGAAGACTTAAACATGTTGGATTCTTTTGTTCATAACTTCCTCATCCGACCTCCAAATGGAGTGATTCATGAAGCAAAAGACTCCTAGAACATGTTTCTATCTCTCCATGAAATTTGGTAGCTTTTGGGTTTGGTATGAAAAATATTTATGAAAAGATAGCGAGGGGTCAGTTGAGAAAGCATGATTGGGGTATGAACATACTTTGGCTTTTTAAACATAACTTCTTCTATAGAGTTCCAATTAAGATGGTTCATGCCTCAAATTAAACTAGAGATTTAAAGCTACAATTGTTTTGAAGAAGTCAATTATGATTTTGGTGATTGACTGGTGTGGGCACTCCACTCTTGGGATGATGATTAATAAGGGTTCTTTGAATTTAACCCTACAAGGTTATATGCAAGCTCAAGGTTCAGGACTCCGGATTGTTGGGCTTCGGCAACGGAGTCCAAAAAAAACTAGATCTACTCATACATATAGATATAGAAAAAAAAACATGAAATGTGAGATGTTTACATACCTTTCCTACGATCTCCTTTGTTCTTTAATCCTCTCCACATTGGGTTGTCCTAAACTACAACGATCAATGTAAAACATCTCTATTGAAAGTACAAATGAAGATAGAAGGATGAGACCTCACTAGTAGATTGCTAGAATTCTTTCCTTGTGCTAGCAAAGACAATAATACTTGTGAGAGTTAGAAAGAAAAAGAGTGTGTTTGTAAGAAATAACCTTTCTTTCCCTTTTGTCTTACACAAGATGCACAAAGATCATCTCTATTTTCTACACCATTTGGCCATCCATAACCCCATCATTAATGGAGATTTATGGGAAGTTAATGGTTATGAATAGCATGCATTAATGGAAGTTTTGGGAAGTTAATGACCAAATTGGAAATCAATAACACTTATTTCTAATACATTCCATGCAACACTTTCTTCCATGATCACATCAAGATACAATCCTGAAACACTCTCTCATATATTTAATCACCATTCAAGAAAATTTTAATCATCCTTTAGATCTCTTATATGTGTGACCCATTAGGTTTCCAACTATGTTGACTACTTGAATTAACATTTAATTCAAGTAAGTCAAGAGCGGTATCTAGCAATATGTCATGACCCCAATTGATCAAAAAGTTAGTGATTTGACTGCGAAACCCTTTCATAGGCAATGTTGCCATGCAATTCATCCTTTCACTATCTATACCCTACTTAGTTCAAAGTATGGTCAAAATGTCAACTCCCACTAGACTGACTACGTTACATCTAGTCCAAGTGATATTAGATCTTATCCTGAGGATCTCATTACTTTATGTATCATTGAAGACTCTCTTTATGACACATATCTGCTCTAGTCATAGACTCCCAAGTAATGACCCTAACAAGAGGCCATAGGTATCATCTCCCTCTATCAAGAGTGATGAATCCTTTGTTGGATAATCAATTACCTCTGAATACCTCAACTTGTACCCAATCACCGCCCTATGAATAACCCTTGAAAGGCACCGATGAATGGAATCAAAGCATATAATCAGCATCCGAGATATCGTTGAGCACCTTAAGTCAAAGAATACTTTCATCATTGCTATAATGAGACTATCATTGATACTAGACTAGAATATCCATATGATTGTCTAATAGTAGGTCAATCCAATGTACTTACTACCCTTAGTAAGCATCTACATGTTAACTTTAAACAACTCATATCTACCTCTTATGATATCTACTACTTGATCTAATATAATTACACATAATAAGAATCTCATTATCATGATCTCATTACAATTTCCTCCATGCTATGTTTTGTATCAAAGACTTCATTAAATCAATTTAAGATCAACGTCAAATCTATAAACGTATGAACATCGAAATAATGAAATATGCCTTTATTAATCATAAAATGATTTGTACAATAAGTGCTAAAGGTGATTGCCTTTAAAAAGCTTCTCTAACAAGTTTTATATAGGATTGGCTCATCTCATAAATATAGAGTGAACTCATGTAATAACCATTTCCTCTATTTATACGATAGGTCAGGAGGGAGCTTACCACTGATGACAAAATTTGCAATACCTGTGAACCATGTTATCACCATGCTACCAAGATGCATTAGGATTTCATCAGGGAATTTTTTGTTGATATCATCACTTATCTCAGATTCCCCTCCTTCCAACCGTGATAAATGGTCCGCAACTACATTCTCTGCTCTCTTCTTACCTCTTATTTCTATATCAAACTCTTGTAAAAGTAACACCTATCGAATAATTCTTGGCTTTGCATCTTTCTTGGAAGACAAATATTTAAGCACAGGTATGAACAAAACTTATCACATGCATACACCACTGCAAGTAATTCTTTTTCCTTGGTAGTGTAGTTCTGTTGAGGTCTTGCAAATTTCTTTCTTACGTAGTAAATTGTATTCAACTTTTTGTCCTTTTCTTTGACCTAACCTATATCTTGGTCACTTGAATCGCACATAATCTCGAATGGGATTGTCCAATCAAGTGGTGTTAAAATTGGGGCTGATGGTAGTGCCTCTTTTAATTGATTGAATGTAGATGAACAATTATTATTAAAAAGGAAATGCACATGTTTAACTAACAAGTTTGTCAAGGGTCATGCAATCTATGAGGAATCCTTAATAAAGTGATGGTAAAACCCAACATGGCTTAGGAATGTCCGCATGTCCTTGACATTGATTGGAGGTGGAAGTTTTTCTATAACCTTTGTCTTCGCTCTGTCCACTTCCAAGCCTTGGTGCCAAATTTTATTCCTGAGCACTATCCCCTCTTCACCATAAAGTAGCACTTCTCCTAATTCAACACTAGATGTGATTCTTCACATCTTTAGAGTACCTTGTCCAAATTGGTTAGACATTTCTCAAAAGAGTCTCCAAAGATAGAGAAATCATCCATGAAAAATTCTATAATATCTTCAATCATATCTACAAAGATAGACATTATGCACTTTTAGAATGTAGTTGGGGCATTGCATAACTCTAATGGCATCCATCTATATGCAAGGTATCATAAGGACATGTGAACGTGGTTTTTTCTTGAACCTAGGGGTAGATGAATATCTGATTATACCCTAAGTAACCATCTAAGAAGTAATAGAATGAGGGACTTGCCACTCTTTCTATCATTTGATCTACGAATGGGAGAGGGAACACTTGAGTTTTTTATAGTTTATGCACACTCTCCATCTTGTGATTGTTCTTGTCAAAATTAATTGTTAGACCAAAAAAATAAAAAAAAATTATCAAGCATGATTTGAAGAATTTTGAGGTATTGATAGATTAATTTATCTTGGAATCAATTAGCATGTTAATATGAGCTAGACTATATGGCATAGGTTAAATTGAATTAAGTGTTAGGGTGTTAAGAATGTATAAGGGGCATAGTGGGAAGATCACTTAAGTTGTAAAGACATAAGGCTTTAAGTGAAGTGCAAGATGGACATTTTAGCTTCATTAGGAGTATAAAAAGGAAGAAAGAAGACTTGTCTTGCATGGGAAGAGAGAGAAAGTGAAATTGAAGGAAAGAGAGAGAGAATTTCGTGAGTTTGGGAGAAAAAGGGAGAGTTTGCTAGGTTTTAAATTTTCTTAACCTTCAAGAGGGATTTTGAGAGTGAGCAAGAAGGGAAAAAGGAAGAGGAAGGCTAAAGCTTCAATTTGAGCCAAGAAAGTCATTATTTGGTGAAGATTTAAGGTAAGTGTATGCTTAATATTTTGGATTTTGGAAGGGGTTTTGGTTCAAAGATATTAGGAAATACATGGGTATGAGTACTCTATGATCAATTTTATGCATTTGGTTCTTTGGATTTTTCAATTTGGATGTCTATTGATTTGGAGTTTTTTTGCAAATGTTCAAGAAACTCAAGAGAGGCAAGAGGAGCAAGAGGAAAGGCAAATTTGAGTAACTTTTCAAGCAAGAAAACTAAGGTGGGTGACATTTTTATAATTGCGTTAATGAGCCATAAATGTTTTTTTCAAACAAATGGAATTTAATGAATTTCCAACTAACCTATGAATGTGTATTTATTGTTCTCTAAATGCTTAATAATGTGTCATATGTTGTTGTTTGTGAGCTTTGGGAATAAAATTCTAAGTGCTTCATAATTGTAGTAATTGATGTGTTTGAATGAGTTGTGAAATGACTTTGATGTTTGGTATAGGAATGGTTGTTGATGAATTGAGAAATGTTGATGGGAATGTATATGATGTATGCCATGTGTAAGTCAAACAAGTTTTAGAAATGTGCCATTTTGGGCAATATGTTTACAAGATGTGATATGTATGATTATGTGGGTTTGTGGTGATCCCATAAGTATGTCAAGTGCACTTGTCTAAAGGCTTCTCCCGCCTGCTCGCCAGAGGCATGGAGCTTCTTCACGGACTCCCCTAAGTTCACGGCTACACAAGACCATAATGTGAAAATGTGTAGTACGTTCTATTTTTGGATCCACCCAAACCATTCTGATGTGTTTTTGTGTTTGTGATTTTTGACAAGTTTGATAAATTCATTATGTTTGAGGTTATGAATTGCTTGAGATATTGCGAATTTGGAAATACATATATTGCATGGATCCTAATGTGAATTTTGCTATGGAAATGGATAATTCAAAAGTTTTTGCTTGTTTCTCATTATAAAACTGTTACCCACGAGCTTTAAGCTCACCCCCTCCTATTCTGTCCCATCTCCAGGTGAGGAGCACGAGATCGAGTGATTGAGCATAAAGGCATTACTCTGGAATTGGCTCATTTTGTATTTTAAGTTAGTTTTTGTAAAACAATGCTTTAGTCGCATTTTGAGTGATTTTAGTTTTTGTAAAGCTTGTATTTTTTGATTATGATGTAAGTGGCTCGAGATGTCCGCTAAAGCGTTGTAAATCTCTTATTGGTTTTGATGTTAATGAAATACATATGCATTATGTTTTGTTCATGATTCTCTAAGTCTTTAAATTGCATTTTTAAAGCTTTTCATAGAGTAAGAATCGTGTTCTAAATTCAAGGGGAAAAGTTGTACTAATTTAGGTAGAACTAGACCAAATTTTCTTAAGGAAAGTTGTAATTTATCCTCTTAGCTTTCCAATGCTATAAAGTTCGTAAATTTTGGGTATGGGAGTCAAGAGATATGAGCATTATAAGTGGTGATATTGTATGAGTAGTATGAACATGACAACTATGGTAAATGATGAGAATGTGGGGTTGTGAAGAATCAAATGGGTCAAGAATTGAAAGTTTTATGTGCTAGATTTGGTGTTTGAATTGATATGAAGTGATTTTGCACTAGAAGAGTTGAATTTGGGATGATTAAGAGTGAATGTGAGGTTATATTGGATGTAGGAAGCATTAGAGAGGTCTTGAAGGGGTTTAGGAAACCCCTATGTCCGTTAGACAGACTTTAGGTCTATTAAACGGACCTTCTCGGGTGAGAAAGGACTCCTAAGCCAATCTATGTCCGTTAAACGAACATGGATGTCCGTTAAACGGACTTTCTTGGCTAAAAAGGCTCCTAGCCCTGAGAATGTCCGTTAAACGGACATTCACAAGATAGCTTCATGAAATTTGCATTTTTGACCATTTTAGAAGTTGAATCTCATTTTATGGCCTTCATAAAAGTTGTACTTTCAAATGGTCTAATAAAAAACTTAATCAGAAATATTTAAAAAAAGTTATGACAATTTATCCAAGAGAGGTATAAAGTGACTAAGGACATAAACATGTTGGATTATTTTGTCCATAACTTCCTCATCCGATCTCCGAATGAAGTGATTCTTGAAGAGATAGATTCCCAATACATGTATATATCACTCCATCAAAATTAGTATCTTTTTGTTTTGATTTGAAAAAGTTTGATTAAAATAAAGTGAGAAGTCGATTGGGAGAGCATGATTGGGATATGATCACACTTTGGATTTTTAAACATATCTTGAGCTATAGAGCTCTGATTGAGATGATTCTTTCTTCAAAGCACATTAGAGACATTAAGCTACCATTTCGATGAAGTTAATTGTGATTATTGTAATTCCATTTAGTGAGCCCACCTTTTTGGCTTGAGATGTTATGAGAATGATGTTGAACCGATGATGGCTTATGAGGGTGCTTTGACACAACCCGACAAGGAAACCCTCTCATAGGACTTGAGGATAGTTGGGCTCCGGAAACGGGTCCCAACATTAATTCTCCACTTTCACTATCCTTTACAGTCATTCCACCCTTCTTTAGTACATATTATTCTGGGTTGCCCATTTGCTATCGAGTACTGGATATATGATACCCACATCTAAAAGCTTTTCTACCTCCTTTTTGACCACTTCCTTCATGTAAGGGTTCAACCTGCATTGGCATTCCCTCACAACTCTGCTTTCTTCTTTGAGATTTTTCCTATGCATACATGCAATTGGGTCTATACCTCAAATTTCAGATAATTGTCATCTTACAACTTTCATCTGCTTCCTAACAGTCTCAACCACCCTACTTTATTGTTCCCCGTCTAATTGATTGGAAATGATGAGGGGTATAGTTTAACCTTTACTTACAAAGGTGTATCAGAAATGTGCGGGTAAAGGTTTAAGCTCTAAGATTGGTGGTTTCTCTATGGATGGTGGTATAGGTGCTTCAGTTTGCAACATTATTTCCTAATGAGTCTGAACATCAACTCCCCCATTTTAACATCTCCTTTAAACTTAGTTTCATTTGCCTTTTTAGGTTCATTGTCTATCTCCATTTCTACTAATTTAACTTTTACAAAGCAACTTCTTACTTTTTCTTGTGCACTTTTATCTGTAATGTCAATCTTTATGTAAGCACTACTTTCCTTTAGACACTTCAATGCCTTGTTCATATTGAACTCCACTTGATCTTCACTAATTCGGAGGGTCAATTTACCTTCATAAACATCAATCAATGGTTTTCCTGTGTTCATGAAAGGTCATCCAAGAATTAGTGGATAGTTCATATCTTCTTTGAAATCAAGAACAACAAAGTCCACAGGAATGACAAACTTATCCATTTGTATCAAAACATCTTCTGCCACTCCAAATAGTCTTTTAATAGATTGATCAGCCAATTGAATTAGCATTACAATTGGCTTAACCTCATCGAGCACCAATTTTTGAAATATCGATAAAGGTAAAAGATTAATGATTGCCAATAAATCACATATGTTAGGGTTGGGTCCCGCTATTTATCCTGAGACGACCATATGGGGGCATTCGGGTAAGGATCATCTGAAAAAAAAAGTCGAAGCCTTCAGTTAAAGGTAAAAATTTAGCAGCAGCAATTGGCGGGTTCGTCGTGGCAAAGTATAGGTTCACTGTGGCAAAGTTATGGAATGCCTTCCATAAATCTTTTGGGAGGAGTTCGTTGTGGTCAACGCCCCAAAGTCGAGTGACCGCACCCTTCGAGACAAATATACCACGGTGTAGCAAAGCCAAAATTTTCTCAACGAAGTCCCCGAATCAAATCTAAGAACCTTTCGGGAAAAATACGTCATGGCGAAAGTTTGGTTTTCATCGCGGTAAAGTTACAAAATCAAACAAATACCACCCTACGAGAAAGCTTCATCGTGGCAAAAGTTGTGGCTTCACCGTGGAGAAACCTTCGAATTGCAAAACCCAAAACCCAATATTCAAACAGAAAACTTTGTACTTACACATTACCAACTTCCCACAACCATCAACATACATTTACACATACAAATTCTAACAATGCATATCAACTGAACCAAATGAACATGAACACATACGAGAGAAACTTCTTCCATTCATGGTCGCATTACTAAAATGAAATGAAGTTTATACATAGCTTTAGTTACATATCACCATCTACATCAATAAATTGACAAAAATACAATATGTATGTCCATGTTTGATATCCTACTAAAGCTACTCAAAAATAATTGAACTAACTTAGTTACTAAATGTAGTCTCAGAGTTTCCAAATGCCTTGCAAGGATCAACTATCTTCCTGTTTTGCACCTAAGGAGAAAATAATGGGTTAAGCTATAAAGCTCAGTGGTTAAAATATTTATAGCCATTAGCAACGAGCCATACACTCAAACATATATAAATATATTTCTATATCTCATTTAATCTAGCAAGTCAATCATCCAATGTCATCACATAAATTATAGCATATACATTTAACAACCAAAGCATGACAATCAATTATACATCATACTTGACAGTTCAAAGATGTAATGCATGACAAATGGCTCAAGAGTTCTATGGATCGAAATGGCAAAATTAAAATTTACACCATGAAAAAAATGAGTCCAATCTTCAGATCTCATATGTCACAAGTGGGCAGCCGGGAGAAGGCTTAGTCAATGTGTACATGACAAATGAAATGATTTCTCTCTTGCCTAAACGCAAGCAAATTTTATGCTCAATTCAATTCATCACATATATTCATTCTCAAGCATCTCATGTTTTTTCTTCTTTTTTGAATATACAAAATGTCATGGCATCTTTCAAGTCATGACATCATGATACATCATAATGCAATTTCCAACATTCACAAAAATTCACAATTAAACAAGTAATCATACACACACTTAGGCAAGCAATTTGCCCATTTACACAATAACCATATACCCACCGAAATTGTTTGTGAATCCAAGCTCAAGATTGCCTTTCCTCTTGCTCTTGGGTAAGGTTTTCTTGATTTCCTAAAGCAAACTAATTTTCATTCAACATAACTTTCAAATGAAAATTAATAAAAATTCAACAATCAAAAATGCTAAAATTGAGTTTAAACTTAACCTACCCATGGTCCATCTAGGTTAGAAAAATCAAAGCCTAGTTTAGAAATCCATGGAAAATTAAAATGGGTTCTCTTCTTTCTTCCAACACAATACCTATTTCTCTACTTCTTTTTCTACCTAAGCAAGAAGGAAAGATGAAACTTACCTTAAACTTGGCCTAAAACCTCTTCCTTCTTCTTCCTTCCTAGCTTCCCATGTTGTCTTCTTCTTCTTTCTTCTTCCACGATTTCTTCTCATCTTTTCTCTTCTTCCACGATTTCTTCTCTTCTTCTTCTTATTCAAGACAAAAATTTGTCTTGATTTTTCAAAAATACCCCTCTTCTTTGTTTGTCCTTCCAATTTTACCCTTCTTTCATTTAATCTATCAACTACTTACTCCTTAGGCTATTTAAATACCATAAACCCTAACTTAATTCTAATATTTCCATTCTAATTTCTAATTGCTACTTATGTTCACTAAATTAATGGACTCAATTTTAAAATAAATAAAAATTTAATAATTAATAAAAAAATTTAAAAGAAAATTTGGGGTCCAACAATATAAGCATTTTGCGAACTTAAATTCACCAACCACATAGGGTATTGTGAAACTTTCTAGATCTTTTAGCTTGGAAGGCATTTGATTGGTGACTATGGAACTACAGTTATCAATTAAGGTTACAGTTTAGTTATCTTCCCAAGTACGCTTCTTCAATAATATGTCCTTCAAAAACTTAGCCTACTTGGGTATGTGTTCTAAAACCTCAACAAATGAAAGATTTATTTACAAAGTCCTCAATTTCTCTACGAACTTCGTAAATTATGCATCTAATTTGCTCTTTTAGAGTTCTTGGGAGTATGAAATTTTGGTTGGATATGGCGGAGGGGCAACGTACAGAAGGTATTCGTTCATGCCCACATCTTTCTCCTTTTCCTTGTCTTTATCTATAGAGTGGGGTCCACTTTTTGGCTTTATGGGTTGTTGGAGTTCCTTCTTGCCTTGCAATGTAATTACTTCTAGTTTCTCCCTTGGGTTTGATTCCGTATTACTTAAGAGACTTCCTGCACTTCATGCAAACAATCATTTTGCACTTAGCTCATTTGAACCTCTAAATTATGGATAGACGAGGCGTGGTATTTTGTTACTTATTCAATTCATCCTTCCAACCTCTTATGAGGATCTTCCATTCCCCTAGTCTTTTCTAAAATCTAGCTTAGAGTCCATTGAGTTTGGTTTTCTCTATTGGAAACCAGGTGGTCCTTGTGGTCGAATTGACTTTTCGCTTTTTTTGTCCAAGAGAAGTTTTAGTGATTCTTCCACCCAGGGTTTTATACGTTTGAGTAGTGTATGTTCCCTCCTCTTTAACCAAATTATGCTCCCAATAGTTAACTTATTCTAATTTATGGTCTTTCATTAGAAAGCGATCAATGGCGCCATTGTCATTTTGTCCACATAGGTCACATCTTTACTGAATAGCTTTCACAGGAGTTAAAGAAAAGGATTTAATATTATTTAGATGTTAGGCCAAGTTATGAATCTTAGCTTGGATATCCACAATAGGGTCAACAACTAAAGCTCTTTTTTACTTGTAGAATGTTGTATGTTGTCTACTCTTGTCCATTGTCCAAAGACAACTGTTATTAGCCATTTCCTCCAAGAACTCCACTGCTTCATCCTTCGTCTTCCTTATCAAAGATCCTCTTGAAGCTGGATCAATGGTGTCTTGGGTTGGTGGGCTCACTCCATTATAAAAAGTTTGCAAAAAGAACCCCTTAGGTAGGTTTTGGTGAGGGCACCTCCTTTATAAATCTTTGTACCTTTCTCAAGCCTTATAAAGTGACTCCCCATCACTTTGTTGAAAGTTTGTGATTTCCTTGATTATCTTTGTAGTCTTCGTGAGGGGGAAGTACTTATCTAAGAATGCTCACACTAACTATTCCCAAGTTGTAACATTCACAGGACTTAGTGAATGATGCCATGCCTTAGCTCTATCACTTAGTGTGAACATTGGAAAGTATCATATATTTCTAAGAAATTGACTATATGTGTTGGAACCCGATCCAGAGACCAGACCCCAACTGCTTATAACATAACACTCTTACTCTTGCTTTAATTTCACATCTATTGGACCCATTTCCAGAGCCCAATTTCCGGAGTCCTAAAGCCTTGTGCTTATTTCCTTACAGGGTCCTT
>JANJEY010000006.1:34783441-34796384 GCA_024703695.1 Erythroxylum cataractarum
GAAATGGAATCTGTCACGATTGTGACCTTCGATCCTCCGCCAAGCTTCGTGCAAATCTTCTCCATTCTTCGATATTTGATCTCAAACATTAACAAGCACATCAAAGAACCTCAAACACAAAATTAGAGCTCAATACCATTCTCTAACCCATATAACACTCAAAATACAAATATCTAACTAACTAACACAACTCTAAACCTAAACATCCATAAATCAATTAATTAACAACTAAAGCATTCTAAAATGCCTATTAAAACATTGCAACCTACAATTATCATCCATCGTTTAATGTGTTGATCAATGAGGAAGAAGCCCAGCTCTTCAAAGGAGCTAGGGAAAGTAGACAAAAGGATCCCCTTTCACCCTACACATTCACTATTTGCAATGAAGTATTTACTAGGCTAACTTATCACAACATTGAAATAGGGAACAACTTCAACTTCCATAAAAATTTGAACACCTTCACATTTTTATATAAGCCTTTTTAAACTACATTCTTCTATTCAATAGATCTAATCAAAACTTAATTGATCCATCATAAACTCCCTTAAATAGTTTAGTAAAGTTTCAAGTCTATGTATAAACAAAAAGAAGAGCTTTATATTAATTTTAGCTGATATCAATGACAATATGCAAGTCTTTACTCAAAACTCTAGTTTGACCTACAAACCTCCTCCTTCAATTACTTGGGTTTCCGTATCTCTTCAAGGATCAAGGAAAACCAACATGTAGTGGTAGCCCCTCTCTCGTATAATATGAAAAAGAATATGCAATTGGTGTAAAAAGTGTCTATCATATGTATGCAGACTGTAACTAATTAATCTCTACTTAGAAACTTGCACGTCTATTGGTCTTTGCACATCATTCTTCCTTCTAAATTTATGAAAGATCTAGGAAGCTTCTTAGGAAATTCTTATAGACTAGGGTTGCTCACTCCAAGTCATTTGTTAAATTTAGATGGAAAAATATTTGCAAACAAAGAAAGGAAGGTAGACTAGATGTGCATTCAATTTTGTTTAACAAGTGATGATAGCTAGGAGACTTTGGAGACTACTACATTTTAAGGCCTAACTTTGGATTAAATAGGTGCATGGCCATTAATAAGCTAATAAGAACTCATGCATTATGAAACCTAAAGTAGAATCTTCATGGTTTATGAAAAGAATTCTTAAGCTAAGAGATAGCCTACAACCTCATATGAAACACAAGATAGGGGATGGTTCAACAACTTGGTTATGGTATGACGATTAAGAGAATCTAGGTCGTCTTTTCTACATTCTAACTTCCAATGCTTAAGGCTGAGCTACTTTGATAATATTTAAGTAAGACTGTTAATCAATTGGAGTAGTTAGTGTAGGCAACAGAAGAATGATCTACTATTAAGGAAGTTCCCTCCTTACAAGCCTCATATCAATATCGAGGATAGGGTGGAATGGCTACAACATTCATCATGGTCATTTACTAATAAATCATGCAAAGACTGCTTTAGAAATTATAGTCCCATAGTAAAATGATATGATCTGGTAACATGTAGAGTCCTCACACTAAAGTTACCCTTTATCCTATGGTTTGTTATTCAAAACTACCTGAGCACTACAAATAGGATTAGATGTGCAGATACATTCAATCCTACATGCTACCTTTGTTATAATTATAGTGAAGATATGGACCATCTCTTCTTTGAAATCCCCCATTACAATGGAATATGGAAGTCCATTTAGGACCTTGATAGTGTCTTCTCTCATGCAACATGTTGGAGCTGTATTTTACAGTAGTTTAGGACTTATAAGCACTCTTATAAAGATGATTTCCTATTCTTCAAAATGGTTTTTTTAGGAATATGGCTTATTCTGTATAGTTAGAGAGGAACTCCAAATATTTAAAGGAAAACGCAAGATCTTAGCTTGATCATCCAAATGAATATAGACATAATTTCTAACACCAGCTTTATGGTTGGTTGGTTTCACTTTGTTTACACTTAATGATGTTCTGGCTTTAATATCAAATTTACTTATGAATGTGGGCTAGTATTGCTTACCTTGTCATCTCTGGACTGTAAGTTTTAACTGTTTATACTTGACTAAAGCAATTGCCTAATAATAACATTCTTTTAATTTCTGAAAAGGAACACAATGCCATTATAAAATTGGTAATTTTTAAAAAAATTTACTACACTTTCTCTTCTCTTGTGGATGAGATCTTTGCTCAATCACATGATATCCTTTTTTGCTATCCCCTTTTTTTTAATCTAGCTCTTGTCATTATTAAAATTACTCTAACAGTTTAGAATTATTTAAAAATATTTTTTATATTAAAATATTTAAAAGGGACTTTTTATTAAGTTTTTGATAAATCATTTCAACAAATTTCTTTATAAAGTTAAAAAAAATGCACAATTTTTCATGTTTTTAATATTCAATCAGATAATATTTTGTATTAAAATAACTCAAAAAATTAGTACATTATCATTTTTTAAATATTTTTAAATTCTACAACATATTTTTAACTAAGAACATGAGAATTTCTTATAATAAAAATCGTAAGATAAAGAAAACGTATGACATAAACCTCAATAAAAATGTTTAACTTGATTTATAGTCGTTTGGAACCTTCCTAAAGGACCAACAACAAATACTTACTATTACATCGACTTACAAGAACATTGATTACCTTTCAAATATGAACTTGAGGAAAGTTGATCTGCCTGAAACACGTCGATGATTACAAACATGTTCTGGACAGTCATCCAAAAGTAGAGCAAAAATCATAAAACTTCCAACATCTTTATTAATGGGCCCTTAGCCAGGCTCCTCCAGAACAACGAAAAGCTTGCAAAGAAATAAATCATGGAAGAAATATAGAAATAATCTACTAGAAAGCATTTCTATCTTCTCCAAGCTGAATTCAAATTTTAGATAAGGGAAAACTCAACTACCAGATTGCCTGCCGCTGTACATAACTTCTCTGTCAAAGGTTATTTGTTTTTCACTCATTGAAGTTGTTACTAGCAAATGCAATCAATGTTAGCTTAAACAATTCGAGACTTTCAATTAGATTACTAGGAGTGCCATCCTCCAAATAGAATACACGCCAACTATTTTGTAAAATTATCTTTGAAATCTCAAGGCTTATTTCCTTTGACTGAGTTAAGAACAGAACCGAAGTATTGTGATTTCATAAACTTTAGGACTCTGCAGATGAGGATGAATCATCCTTGTGCTTGATCATTCCAGAATCCACAAGAATTGGAACCTCAGCTGCAAGCCATGGGGCAAGACCCAAGCACAGTGCATGTGCTATGCCAAACCTTGGACTGCCGAAAAAATATGAAACCCATAACGTACAGTATTTTGTAATTCCACAAGATGAAATTGTTTGATGAAACAAGGAATTTATAAAAACCAAGCTAAAATAACATCTCAAGACGCAAGCAGACCAACATAGAAGAATGATATACCTAACTCTTCCAAAACCAACATTTAACTTTCCCTTGGCAGCTAAGTTATCAACACTAGTAAATGTTTGCAACGACAAAAATAGTTAAAAAGTTTTGCGAACATTGTAAGAAAATTATTGGTCCGGATCTCTTTATTTTTACATTGAGGCTTGAACATTATACCAAGCTTATACAAACTCATGAATAAGAAAAAATCATTACAACATATGTGAGTAGATTTCTACAATCTCTACATTACCTAACATCATACAAACAGCTAACAGAAGCAAAAATTTTAACATCTCTAGTATGTCAAGGAAATCAGTAGAGTTTCTCTGAGATCACTGGAATGTGCAAGACATAGGTTCCAAAGCTAAAAGAAGAAACTGAAGCATCTGATCTCAGAACTTGGCGTTGGCCAGCTAAGAGATAAAATTAGGAAAGAAACTTTACCCCTGTTATTATGGCACCCATTGCATCTGTAATAGTTAATTGCATATGCAGGCATAGGTACGAAGCAAATCTCGGTTATCAGTTGAAAGGATACGAACAGATTGAGATTCAGCATGTACTGACACCTGATACTGTGCCTACTGTTCACGTGTTCAATTTCGTAGCATTGAAGATAACATAGACACACACACAAACAACTAACAGCATGCAGAAAGAACATAAATGCACTAAAAACCAACAAAGTAATTGGATCAACTAAACAAAAACAAGAATCAAGAAAAACATGTTACCAATTTTTGGCCCATAGAGGCTTGAAATGTACCGTCAAGCAAATCTTCCCACCTCTATACATCTGTAAAGTGAAAAATGAGGCCTCAGAACTTTGAAGTACAAGTTTACAATAAGAAAAGGAAGGGCAAATTGACAAAGTTTACCTTTTGGGTCTTGCCATCCAACTGCGGTAGCTCGAGCTCAGGGGCGGTAGAAGGATAAGTGACAGGAATATCAAACTGGAGATCAAACTCGTACTTGAGAAGGTTGTGGACGTACCAGCACTTTCCAGTCCAACGTGTCCCCTCGGGATTGGCAGCCGAGATGTGGAACCAATCATTATCGTTGGACTTGTTCATCTGAGTGTAGGCGATGAGGGACTTGTACTCCTCTTTCAGCCTCTGGGTCCAGCTAGCACCATCTCTGGGTCCCGCTTTCGTGGACAGAAGTGGGATCTGGGTTAGCGTTGATTTGGTGCTGGTATCCCATCCCTCCATTTTCGCTGAGTCGTATTTAAATGCAGTCCAAAGAAGATCAGAGTTACCTAAACTAAACTAAGGTAGCAACATGAAGAACAGCAGAATAGGATAAGAAAGATGACCCGACACAAAACAATAAACGCTTGATGAATTAAGACTTTCAACAAACGCTTTAGTAACTACTTGTGGTATCTTGATAAAAGAAAAGCATCCATCCCTCAAAATATGCAAAACATAGAAAGAAAAAGAAACAAACTGTTAAAGGAGACTCTCTACCTTAAAGGAACTAGGCGGAGATGAAAACCCGGAGCGGTGGCTGCGGCGGCGAGCGATTGGTGCTGTTGCTTTGGTAAAAGATCAGACAAGGAAATGAGAAAAAATGCAGGTATTTGCCTTTCCCCTTAAAAGGTACTAAATATTCTTTTATATTTTATTATCAATTTTAAGTGTTTTTTTTTTAACGCAGGAAATTATTTCATGCAATCAATTTGATGTTTCATTTAATATTTTGTAAACGAGTTATTTGTAGGACTTTTTATATATATAATGACGCTAATTGCACATCATATGTGACCAGTCAATTGGACAACTCTCCACATCTAGATGCTAATGTGGTTCATATGAATTAATTTTTTTTAATATTTCATAATCTTTTTATTAAAATATTAAATAATTATCTTATAATTAATGACAATTATCAACAAGTACATACTATTTCTTCACTCACTCAACACTCTTACAAACATTCTTTGAATTTGTCATACAAATTAAAGAGCTCCTTCTCCTCATATCTACGTGCAGCATTTGTTATTGTTTTGTGCTGTAAGGGATTGTTAGCAATTTGATGTGTGTCAAAGAGATGATCAAATTAACATAGGCTACATGTGGCTGGACATAAGGTTTTTATGGAATGAAATTGAATGGTTTCTAATGAAATTGAACATAAAACCTTATGTAATGAAATTGAATGGTTTCTAATGAAATTGAACATAAATGGATGTAAAATTAAAAAATTGTTGTTTAAAAGAGATAGAATGATTCATAATGTAATATAGTTAAATGTTGTTTGAAAAATAAATGGAATGAATGTAATGTATGTACAGTAATCATGAATGACTATTCTATTCTTGATAGAACAAAACATATGTTAATAGGGTTGAGTGTATAACTAGAATTATAAGAAATTATTGAGAATATATTAGATAGTATATATTTATCATTTTACATTTTATCCTAAACCTCTCAAATCAAAGATAACTTATTTTTACTTTTTATGATGGAATGAAATGTAATATGAAACATTCTCTTTCTATCTTATTCTATTTTATTTCATTATAAACTCTCCTCCCAAACGATAAAATAATATTACATTCTATTTCATTTCATTACTAAACCCCCCAAACAAACATAGCCTTAAGGAGAGGCTTCAAAGATGAAACAATGATAGTGGAGTTGAATGAGAGTTCGAAGGTGGAGCTATCTCTAACAATATCTAGATGGTTCCAAGGAAGGCCAAAAAGTTCATCAAGGAGATGGATTTTGGTAAGGCCAAGCTTTGATGTAGATAATGAGTTCATAACTTTGTTTTATTTATTTACGCAAATAGATTTTTAATGTTTTCTAGAAGGTTTTAATTAGTCTATTGGTTATTTTTTGGTACCACTTCACAACCTAAAGTTTATATAGTGACACTAATTGCACCTTAAAATCTAACTTTATTAAATTTCTACTAAATTTCTATTACGAGGATGTTAATCCATCATATGTGATATGCCAAGTCGACAACTCCTACCATCTAGATGCTAATATGGCTCATATAAAATTAATTTTTTTTAAAAATTTATAAATTTTTTGTTATTGAATATCTCTTTTCTAAGACATAAATAAGGATGCTTATGAAAGCTTATTTTTGTTTATAGTCATTCTTTTACTATTGCTTCTGTAAAGGGAGATCAATGTTGTAATATCTCGTTACCCATATTAGAGTTAGAATTGTGAATTTTGATAAATTTCTGAGAAATTAGGAAAATGCACATCATGCATAAATTAAGTGTGACACACACATTTTTGCACATTCATATGATTGTGCATGCATTCTTTGACATGTTCGGATATAATTGAGTTAGTAAATATGATTAAAATGTGTTTTGGCAATTTTGGTATTATCTAGAATATTTTGGTATTTTTGTGAAATTTAGAAAAATATTGATTTATTGACCAATTATAGTGTGACACGTGGCATCCTATAATTGGGACAAATGACTTGTATGTATGGTGACACGTGGATTGCTAGTGGTGACAAATGTATGACATGCAAAGAACCCTGTATTTTATGTTTTAAAAAGAAGGAAGAGTTACGGTAGTTTTTGAACATTTGAAGAATTTTCTGCTTGATTTCTTCATCACCGATCATTGAGTTGCTTTTGATGGTTGTCTATGAGTTAATCGTATTGCTGGAAATAAAAGTTGAAACAAGTAAGTAACTTAATGATATTTTATGGTGTAGGAATATACATGCATACATGGGATTGAGAACTTTGGTTTCGGTGTTAAATAGATTAGATGATTAATTTGAGAGTTAAGAATTGTTTAAAATGGTGTTAAATGGACTTTAGATTGGAAGATATGTATATACTCTGTTCAGGTTTTGAGAAAGCCGAAATGGTACATACATACATTGTGCCTATTGTTTATCTGTAGAAGTGAAGTTGATGTTTAAGAGTGAATCTTAGATTTTAAATTGTGTGTGTGTTGATGCTAAAAATGAGTTAGAAGAATTGTTTTGAGTGTTTTCTGAGTTAATTGATGTAAAAATAAATGTGAAGAATGGGGAGAAATGAGAAATTATTATAGTGTGAGAAAGTGAAATCTAGGTTTAAAATCTGGAAAGTGGGGAAGACGAGTCTTCTGTGAAAGTTCACCGTGGCCAACTTTGGTTCGCCGCGGCCAACTCTTTTTAGTTCGTTGCGGCAAAACTCTTGAGTTCGTTGTATTAACTACCCTATCTCAAGGTGTAATCAATTGTCCCTAACCAAATTAAATGGAAACGATTAAGCAATTTCTCAATCTACAGAATCAGTCCACCAATTCAACTAGTTATGAAGTTATCTTATGGGTAATCAACTAATTAACCAAGAACTCTCTCTAGCTAATCAATTAACTTGATGAATGTAGGTCTACAGATTGACAATTCTTATTGTACAGCCCTACACAATTTACCCAACTCAATTTCTCAACATATTACAAGGTATAAGCTCAACATTCATCAAAAGCATCATTCATTCAAATCAACAAAGTAGGAGTTCAATAAGTAGTTCAAAAGTAATTTCTACAAATAACTCAGCCACATATAATGTCATTAACATCTCTAACAACCATAAAATTCATAATAAAGATGCTAGAAGAGAAAAAAGAAATAAGAACTAGATGAAGCAAGTTCATCCTCATGTTTACCTAAATCTGGAAAATCTAGAGTTGGTGTGCTCTTTGCCCAATTTAGAATGGAAATCTTGATTTTCTACCTCTCTCTGGGCTCTAAATCTAATTTTTTAGCTCAAGGAGGCAAGTTCTCACAACCTACCCTTCGACCCAAAGGATTTGTGCCCTTATATAGTCACAAGAACCTAAAAATAAGTGAAACATGCGTGTCTCTTCGAGTTAGGTATCTCATAATCATGGGAATTAGCATGAATCCCACGATCGTGGGTTTTTGTCTTACAACTCCTCCACTTCTCTTCTCCTCTCTTGGTCTCTAGCTCAATCATAAAGGTGGTCACCCTCCATTCCTACATCAAAATGATCAATTCTTACCCTAAATCAACATCAAACATAAAAGAACAACCATGAAAATCAAACTAAACAAAAACATAAAAAAATAAGTCTTAAAACATGACAATAATAAACTTTTATGCAAGAAACATATGCCAAATACTTATAAAAACACATACTAATGCACAACTATCAGTGCTTTCATTCTAGGTCAAGGGATGAGAGATAATATTCGTAAAGATCAATATCTTTTTAAATCTTATCATTAAAAAAAATTATTAAGAGATGCTCTATAAAGATCTATTTCCTTAAGGCCTTTGATACCATTAGTTAGAGGTTTGTTTTACATGCTCTGAAAGCTTTTAGATTTCCTCATAATTTTATCAGTTAGATATATCAATGGTTATCCACTCCATCATATAGTATACTAGTGAATATGGAAGCTACTCATATGTTTAAAAGGGCTAAATATATTTGACAAGGGAAAACTCATCTCTCCCTATTCATTTATCATATGCATTGATGTTTTAAGCAAATACATCTCATATAACATTGCTCAATGCCTTTTACCTATCACTACAAATATAAAAATGTGATCTCTTCAATATGTTACCTGTTGATGACTTATTCCATAAAGATGATAAGGAATCTAAAGGGAAATTAATGCACTCCCTTAAAAAGTTCTTTAAATTATCTGATTTCATTATTAACTACTCCAAAAGTTAGTTATTTGTCTTTTGTTGCCTAAAGGAACTCTCTTAAGAACTTGTAAAGTTCACAGGGCTCCAAATTCATAATTCCCCTTTTAGATACTTGCGTATTCCTATAACCACCACTAGACCTCCATATAAGGTTGTGCCCCTCTAATTGATTCCATTTTGAAGAGAACTCACAGCTAGAAGAATAAGGTCTTATCTTACGTTGGAAGGTGTTAGCTTATATCCTCTATTCTTAATCATATTCTCATATATTAGAGTTCTCATCTTGCATAGCCTCTTAACCTTGTTAAAGTAATTAAGAAAACATTTAAAAACTTCTTATAAACTGGTTTAGGCCTCTTAAAAGGAATGGCTAAAATCAGTTGGAAAGAGGCTTGTCTTCCTAAGGATCAAAGAGGATTAGAGATAAAATGCATTCAAATCTCTAACAAAGATCTCTTGGCTAAAGGAATATCAAGCCTCTTCAATGATCATGAAACCTTATAGGTGAAAGGGACTTATAAGGAACACTTAAAAGGGAAAAGCTTCTAAAGGATGCAAAACTTGACACTTCTTGGACATTAAACCAAATGTTTATGCTAAGAGATGTTTATGATAAAGAAATGAAATATCAAATTGGTAATGGAGAAAGCTCTAGTTTTTGGTATGATAATTGGTCTAATCTTAGGCCTCTTTACATATGTCCAACATTCTCCTTGTGAAATATGTAATCCCTCTAAATGTAAAGGTGAAAGTTATCATATAAGAGGAAAAGTGGTCTTATGAGCATAAGAGAATGTCCAATATCCTCAACATTTAGCTACAAACCTAACCCTCTTAAAAAAGACTCCATCTCCTAGTTAAGGCACAAGTTAGGGAGATTCACCAACCTGTCTTATGCATGTATGTTTCGTCCTCCTCTACAATGTGTCCCTTGGTCTAATATGCTATGGTTCAAAGGCCATGTCCCTAAGATATCTTTTATAACGTGGATGGTTATCAAAAAAATGCCTCAAGACTCTAGATAAAATTAGTTCGATTCCTGGCCTTACTTCCGCCTATTTATGTCAAATGGACCCTAAAAGCCCTTTATCATTTATTTTTATCTTGCTCTTACTCATTTGTCATATAAAAGAAGCTATTTTAATGGTGTAATTTATAAGTTAATCCTAACTCATAGGATCAAGTTATCTTCTAGGCTTAGGTGGTCAACTACCACAATAAGTCTGATCTTAGCATTTTTAAATCGTGTTTCAACTACTACTTGTACGGTGTTTAGAGAGAAATGAATAGTATAATCTTTCAAAAAAAACACCTACTACTCTAAATTGTCTTGTTGGGCCCCGATTTTTTTTTTATTGATGGTATTAAGCATTAACTGTATTAATTATGTGATTATGCTTAGTTTGATCTAAATTTGGAGTATTAGTGGATAATTGAGGTTTATTTGAGTATAATGTGGTTTTAATGAGAATTATAGGGTAAATATATTTGAGGGCATTTTGGGAAGATTGCTTGAGTTAGATAGGTTAAGGCTTTACAAGAGGGGTATTGTGGTCTTTGTCTTTCTTTAGGTTTAAAAGAGAGAAATTAGAAGGGAAAGAAAGAAAAAGAAAAGGAAATGAGAAAGAGAAGAAGAAGAGTCGCCGTCGGTGGAGGAAGAAGAGAAGAGAAATAGGGACTTCGATCTTTGAGGTTTTCGACAGGTTCAGGACATTTCTGGGTAAGTTTCGCTTCGTTTAACCTTGCTTCGGTTGGATTAAACCTAAGGATAGGTTGAATGTATGAGAATCGGAGATTTAGGGTTTGAAAGGTAGAAATGGATAGATTTCTTGGGTTAATGATTTTGTGTAGGTTTTTAAGTTGTTAATGGGTTAGAAATGTATTATAGGACTTGAATCATGGTTTAGATGTGTTGCATGTGCGTAAGGGAAAGATTAAAGTTGAAAAATGCAGGAAAAATGGGTTCAGAGTCATTCTCTAGGCCCACACGTCGCGAAGTGCGTATGAACACGCCACGACGTGCGAGTTCGTCGCGACGTACAAATTTTAGGTTCGCCACGACGTGTGGGAAGGGCAACGTCGCGGCGAGCGTGACAAGCATGCCGCAACGTGTGAGAGGTTGGTGCATGCAGCGGTGCACATTTGTGTGCTCGCCGCGGCGAGCACGGGTGTTCGCCACGACGAGCACGGCTTCGCCGCAATGAGCCCCCTGTTTCCAGCAGCGATAAATTTTGGGTATTTTAGGCATATCTTTCGGTGTAGATGTCCAATTGAGGTGATTTTGGACTCGTTGTGAACAAGAGATAAAGGGCTACAAGTTGTACGAAGCAGGGAAGTTCGAAATTAGCCTATGAGTTTTCAGGAATTTAGATGGAAGTCGTATGCAGACTTGTAGTGCTTTACATTTGATTTTGAAGCTTTATGGAATATTTATTTTGAATATTAATTGAATAGGAACTTGTTTTATTATAGGAAACCAATCTGACTTGACCCAATCGCAAGAGGAAGGACATCAGTGAGTCTGATACTCAAGCGATATTAGGTGGGTAATATATTTATGGTTGTTGTGTATATGGGCAATATGTGTATGCTTGCTTGCATGTGTGTGACATAATATTGAAAATTCATTGTGATCATGATTATGTACGGCCCTGATAGGCCTTATGACATTTTGCAAAAATGAAAAGAATGAAAAGTATGAAATGCTTTGAACATGAAACGAATGGTTATGTGCTTTGTTTGGGTGAGAGAGTAACAGATGGAGCTACGTGGACGTCGACATAAAGCCTTCTCCCAGCTTCCCGCTTGAGGCCACGAAATCCTTAAGAAATCGGACTCGTTTTGTTTACGGTATAAACTTCGGTTTATCCAGATCGTTTTACGAAACTCTCGAGCCATTTGTTGTGCATTGCATAATTGATTTGTTGGAAATGATGCATAATAATTGTTATGTTGTGAAGCAGGAATTGCATGATATATTCTCTTGATGGTTATATGAATGTGAATCAATTGCTAAGTGTTAACTTGCTATACTTGTACATATATATATGCTTGAATGTGTGGCTCGTTGTCAATGGCTATAAATGTATATGCCACTGAGCTTCGCAGCTCACCCCATTATCTCCCACTCCTCAGGTGCAGAACGTTACAATCGTTGATCTTGCAAGGCATCGGAAACTCCAAGATAATTAGGAGCTTTGTCTTAAATTAGTATTTTTGGTTAGCCCTCCAGGCATATCATCATTGGGCATTCTCATGTATTTTGAATTCAAACTTTGACATATGTTAAGCTATTTTCAAGAATGCTTGTTGAATTTCCTTCGGATTGTTATGGCATGAAGCCCTTGTTTTATGGGGTGTTTAAATTCATAGATGGAATGCATGTGTAGAATGTGTGTATGTATGTTTGTGTGAATCAAAATTGCGTATAGATGTTGGGATCGGGTCCAAATTTTTGGGGAGCTCGTCACTGGCGCAGCCCGAGGGGCCACCTCAGGAATAGGGATCCGGGATCCAGGACCCGGGCCCAACATGTCTGGTATCAAAGCCTTAGGTTATGTGTCCTTGGCTTAGAATGCATAGTAGGATGAATTTTTTGATATATGATTATGTGTTGCATTTGATTGATTGCATTAAGTGACATGCACATCATGCATACATGTTGGAATTAAGATTGACATGTAGCTAATCCTTAGTGTTTTATATTTGAAGGAGTACGATGCCACCTCGTAGAAGGACATGAGGAGTTCTGCAAGGATCTGTTGCACCTGACTCTCCGACTAGAGAGGAGAGGACTGATGAGTCGGTAGCCCCAGGAAATGCTGAGGCTTCTGTAG
>JANJEY010000006.1:34796484-34813248 GCA_024703695.1 Erythroxylum cataractarum
GGTAAGTTTCGCTTCGTTTAATCTTGTTGTGGTTGGTTTAAACCTAAAGATAGGTTGAATGTGTGAGAATCGGTGGTTTAGGGTT
Organism: Erythroxylum cataractarum; assembly: GCA_024703695.1. NCBI lineage: Eukaryota > Viridiplantae > Streptophyta > Magnoliopsida > Malpighiales > Erythroxylaceae > Erythroxylum > Erythroxylum cataractarum. Next base: position 34,796,570 of record JANJEY010000006.1, read on the forward strand.
TTAAAAGAAAAATGGATAGATTTATATGGGTTGATGATTTTGTGTTTGTTTTCAGTTGTAAATGGGTGAGAAATGTATTCTAAGACTTGAATCAATGTTTAGGTGTGTTGCATTTGTGTTTGGGGAAGGATTGAAGTTGAAGAATGCAGGAAATCGGGTTCGGAGTCGTTCTTCAGGCCCGCACGTCGCGACGTGCGTATGAACACGCCGACTTGTGTGAGTTCGTCGCGACGTGTAATATTTTTATTCGTCGCGACGTGCGGGGAAGGGTTCGCCGCGACGTGCGAGAAGGGTGCACGCCGCGGCGCACACTTGCGTTCTCTGCGACGAGCGTGCGCGTTCGCCGCGACAACCGGAGTTTCGTCACGGCGAGCCCCTGTTTCCTGCAACAAGGAATTTTATTCTTTTGGGCATATCTTGGGCTGTAGATGTCCAATTGAGGTGATTTTGGATTCGTTGTGATCTAGAAATAAAGTGCTACAAGTTTTATGAAGAAGGGAAGTTTGGAATTAGCCACTAAGGGTTCAGGAATTTTAGATGGAAGTTGAATGTAGACTTTTAACGCTAGTACTTTTACTTTTGAGCTTCTTGAATATTTCTTTTGAATGTTAATTGAATGGAAACTTGGTTTGTTATAGGAAACCAAGCCGACCTGATCCAATCGTAAGAAGAAGGACAACAGTGAGTCTGATACTCAAGCGATACTAGGTGGGTAATATATTTATGGTTGTTGTGTGTATGGGCAATATGTGTATACTTGCTTGCATGTGTGTGACACTGAACTATAAGAAATATTGAAATTGCATTGTGATCATGATTATGTACTGCCTTGATAGGTATTATGGCATTGTGTAAGAAAGAAAAGAATGAAAAGTATGAAAAGTATGAAAGTTTTGATAAAATACTTTGAGCATGAAACGAATTGTTATGTGCTTTGTTTGGGTGAGAGAGTAACGAATGGATAGTCACATGCACGTCGACGTATATTCTTCTCCCGGCTGCCCGCTTGAGGTCACAAGATCTTTGAGAAATCGGATTCGTTTTGTTTACGGTATAAACTTCGGTTTATTCGGATCGTTTTTACGGAACTCTCGAGCCATTTGTTGTGCATTGCATGATTGATGTGTTAGAAATGATGCATAATAATTGTTATGTTGTGAAGCAGGAATTGCATGACATATTCTCTTGATAGCTATATGAATGTGAATCAATTTCTAAGTGTTGACTTGCTATACTTGTATATATATATATGCTTGAATGTGTGGGTCGTTGCCAATGACTATAAATGTATATGCCACTGAGCTTCGCAGCTCACCCCATTATCTCCCCTCCTCAGGTGCAGAACGAGACGATCGTTAATCTTGCAAGGCATTGGAAACTCCAAGATAATTAGGAGTTTTGTATTAAGTTAGTACTTTGGTTAGCCAGCCAAGCATATTATCATGGAGCATATTCACGTATTTTGGATTTACACTTTATTTTGTATTATGCGATTTTGAGAATACTTGTTTGAATTTCCTTTGGATTGTAATGACATGAAGCCCATTGATTTATGGGGTGTTTAATTCCTATATGGACTGCATGTGTAGTTGTGTGTATCGTATAATGTGTGCGAAAATGTATGTGCGAATCGAATTATGTATGGATGTTGAGATCGGGTCCGAAAGGTTTGGGAGTTCGTCGCTGGCACAGCCCGAGGGGCCACCTCGGGGATAGGGATCCGGGACCCTGGCCCAACATGTCTCATTTATTATTGGCTAAGAGAGGTTATTGTTGTTAAATCCCTTCACACTAACTATAGTGCATCACTATAGTTGTTAAATCCTAGTGTGAAGGCACAATACCTCTGCTCTTCTACCAAGCTTCTTTAATAATGTAAGTAGGTGCTTGGCTAATGGGTTTAGGAAGATATTAATGGTTAAGGAATGAAAAATAGTCAGTCAGTTATATATTATCATTACGTGAATAGTATTTTAATATTTGAGTTTTGGGGATTACCGTATACTTCCTGAATATAAGAGGACTCACTCATTCCTCGTTAACACACATGTCATAGTGTGACAGATCTCTTTCACGCCTGTGAGAGGAGTGTCACTGGTTGTCACGCCCATGACAATTTTTTTTTTGCTTTTTCTATTTTGTTATTAGAATATATTAAAATTAAATACAATTAATTAGAATATATTAAGATTTGATGTAAAACTAAAATTTAACAAATTTTTATTTTCCTTTTTAACAAAAAAATATAATTAATTAGAATATATTAAAATTGATGTAAAACAAAAATTTAACAATTTTTTCCTTTTTTAGCAAATCAATATAATTAATTAGAATATATTAAATTCAAATATAATTAATTAGAATATATTAACATTTGATGTAAAACAAAATTTTTATAAATTTTTATTTTTCCTTTTTAACAAAATAATATAATTAATTAAATATATTAAAATTAAATATAATTAATTAAAATATATTAAATTTTGATATAAAATATATTAAATTTTAACAATTATTAAGAAAAAAATATAATTAATTAGATATCATTAATTAGAATATATTAAAATTTGATGTAAAACAAAATTTCAATAAATTTTTATTTCTCAAGATTTTCAATAAATCAACCAGTATCAATAATAATAGTAATCATTTCTTCGTCCTAACCAATCACCATAATTATAATAATTATATTTATTATCAATTTTCACTATATTCATTCTCATTCCTATTATTATTATCCCATTTGAACTAAGCGCCTCCTAAATTTTCCAAACCTCTTGGTTAGCTTGATGTTTAGCATTAGAGAGGCAATTATGTTTTTGATCATTTATTTTATAAACTTGTTGCCTCTTTTACCTTGTATTTTCTCTTAAGCTTTGTAACTCTTGTTGGAGTTCCTTCATTAATATTATTGTTTTAATTTTCAGGAAATTATTAATGAGGTTATAATTATCAAAATTTCTCAAAACCCTCAAGAAAGAAAATTAGAATTTGGAAATTTAATTGAAGAATTTGTTGTGTTGTAATATTGTATCTAATTAGATATTTTTAATTTTTGGTCATATAAATTATGATTTTCATAAATTTGTTAAACTTTACAATCCCCAATCAATCTCAGTTTATTAATAAATAAATCACTAATTAAGCTTTGTGCTTAAAATATATCTTTTTCAAGGTTACTTTGATTATATATTTTATATTTTTAACTTTGATTTTTCATAAAATCATTAAAATATTCAACTTATTAATAAATAAATCGCCAATAAGCTTAACGCCTAAAACATATCTTTTTCAAGTTTACCTTGATTAAATAATTGATGATATATCTGATCAAGATACCATGACATCGACAGCAACCCCTTAGAACAAACTGTTTTTGGCAATAATTAATTGTTTTTTATTAATTTAATAAAAAATATAATGTCCCGACTATTGCAATGATTTCTTAATTTTATTATATAACAGAGCAGCAAATAATAAGCAGAAAACTTGATTATTTTCACACAATTTAAAAAAATCATCAGAATTTTATTATTTAATATTAAAATTTTCAATAAGAAAAGATTCGGAAGTCTACTAGGAAAGCGTGAAAGGTTGTTGGGGCGATGTCCAGAAAGCTGTGTTTATAACGGGTACTATTTTGTAGAAAATAATGTTGATTGCTCGTATGATGTAAGAGTCATAGATGCAGCGGGAGTACATTACAGTTAAGATGATTGGAGTATCTTCTTGTAATCCTGGAATGTTCCTTGAAAGGGTGTCACTTTTCCCTCGGATACCACCCATAGCTCCTCCACGCTCCCAGATATTAGATGCTCATCGTGACTAACCTGAACGATGTCCAAAAATGGCATCAGCAAACATTTAATATCATCCATTCCAACATACTAGACTAAAGTCATTGATCATGGTACCATCAGAATCCCTCCTTGAAACAGTACAAGCCCTTGAATCAACGCCTCCACAGCATCCAAATCCTACATTCCAATTGGAAAAAGAAATTTAAGACCCCCTCACAAAACACTTACAAGAGCCTGATAATGACAAGAAAAAATAATCTTAAGACAATTTAAGTATATGCTGCTAGACCATTCATCAATCATCATCTTGTTGGTGATTATGATGAGTTATGCAGATGATAGTAATAACAGGAACTATTGAAAAAGAAAATATATGAATGGTTGTGTTGAGAATCGAGATCTAATACTTATTCAATATTGAGAATTTTGCTAATAAAATCATTGTTAATCTCCAGCTGAGGACGTTATCCAAGATAAACAAAGAGTTTTGAAGAGGAGGGAAGAATGCCTGCAACCGATAATAACTTAGTCCACGATAGAAACAGCAGTCAAGACAAAGTCGCCAATAAATCTAATAATTACATGTTCCAATTTCCTACATCCAATGGTACAAAGAGAAAATGGAGAAAGGAAAATAACTTACAAGATGATTGGATGGTTCGTCGAGCAATATTATGTGGGGTTTCTTAAAGGTTATCTTTGCAAATGCTACCCTGCTTTTCTGGCCTCCTAATAAACAGCGCACAATATCAAACGCACCATCAAAATGTTACCAAACAGTTTAGACAAGACCACAGACACAAGTCCACCACAAACAGATCATCCATTAAGCATAGCTATTTAACCTGTACTTTTGGTTCCAGGCAAGTCTCTGAATCAAAATTTTAGCACCCAATAATAAACCTCGCTAATACAAATTCAAGCAGATCAATCTAAATCTGTTTCCATCATAGCCAGCAAAGCATGGAAAAAGGAAATATACCAGATAATGTGTACATCGGTTGAAGAGCAAGATTTCCCGTTACACCAAAAGAACCTAAGTGAGCACGTAGCTTTTGATCAGGCACTCCCTGCATGAGGGCATTTAAAACGAACAAGATGGATGGTGAACAATAAATTTCAAACCATATATCTTTCCAAAATATTATGTTGAAGTGATACAAAGCCCTCCTCGTGGCTTAAGTAACCTCATACTAAGTATATTATGGACACACAAAGACGAGTCTGTTTTATAGACACTGTTTATATAAGATATCCAAAAGCTCAATTCCTTGCTCATTGAAATAAAATATAGCTTGAACAAAGAGAATGACAGAATTATGCCTCAAAAGTACTCACAGGGAAGCATCGCATCATATACAAAAGAGGATTTGAGGACAGGTCTAGTCCATCAACATGATGTTGATTAAACACAGCAATGCGGACCTGGACATCAAACAATACTAGTTCTCATCAGGCTCTAATGAATAAGCAAGAGTAGTAAAAGAAAATCAGAAAGTCATGACAAAAGCATCATAGTATAAGAGCAATGAATAAACTAGACAAACTTGATAATAAAAATCTGAATCTCTGGTTTCACTGTATGAGCAAAGGTCTGTCTTTGTATTTTAAATTATGAAGTCACCCTCTTCTAGTACAATCTAATGCCACAAAATTTCAAGACATAATAGCTTTGCCATCATTTGTAGAAGATCAAAGGAAAGAGTAAAAATGCCTTTGCAGATCGGAAAACAGTGCCTGAGCTTGGCTGTAGCTCTCCAGCAATTAGTTTTAGTATTGTCGATTTGCCAATACCATTAGGTCCCACCACTGGCAAAAAGAACAAAAATAGGACATCAGAGAAATGCCATATGATGATACCTTTTGGCACTATCTTTTGCAATGACAGTGCACTCTGAGATTGTTGCAGATCTTATGTTCAAAACATAACACGGACTGTTGAAATAAAAAGAGCAAATGCACAAATTATTTATGTGATGCTAACAAAAACTCTCAAAATGAAAGCATCCTTACTTGCTATGCGGCTGTCCAGATCTATCCCAAAATTCAAGTTCTTAAACAGTGTTGGGCCTCCAGGATAACCAAATGAAGCATCACTGTTTCATATTCAATCATCATTGATAGATGTGCACATAGATCCAACAATATGATAGAACTCTCAGTAGCTGAGAGATTTTGCAAATAACAGAACTTTCCTTCTCCCTTCTAGAATAAACCTTAGCGATAGGAGGTCTAACACAATACTTATTTGGCTATTAATCAAGTAAAGTTAACAAAATTTGATGGCAAATAACAGAAGAAATGGAAGTTTTTACAAGAACCAATGAGATCTATCAAACATACAAGCAACAGACGATAACTATAGAAAGAATTTTTAGTGACCTTCTAGTGTTATTAAAAAGACCAATTTGTACCTGAAACTTATTATAGGTGGGCCTGGTCTATCATCTGGAGTAGGAAATTCAAATTTGTAGCTGTCCATCATATTAAGTAAAAAAAAGTAAAAAAAACAAATTAAAGACAAGAATCTGATTGAACAAAGACAAGAAATAAAAACTTTTTAAGTAAATGGATGACGCCAAAAAACTGAATAAGTAAACTGTAGAAAAGTAATCCATACTCTGGATCATTAACAACTTCATCTACATGACCCATGCGCTCTAAAGCCTGGAGACATCAATGGAAAAGAAAAGGAAAATTCTAAGACAAAAAAAGATCAGAAATAGCTTTTTAAAACATAAATTTAGTATTAACCATCATGATATTACAAGAACCTTGATTCTAGACTGGACAAGGGATGCCCTCTTTGCATTATAGCGGAACTTGTCAATAAAGGACTGCATAATCAAAGAGAATAAAGGTATCAATTAAACAGCGTGTATGATTAGGAAAATTTCACCATAATAAGAATCTCATGTCAAACAAAAGGGGTTTCAGCAATTGCAATTTCGAAACTGTCAAACTCAGTTGCAGCAATCAAAAGGCAAAACTACTGGAATCACCATTGACTCATATGCACAAGAGAGAGAATTTTAGGCTAATAGCTATTGAATATCAAGGTGACCAACAAGCCAATGTGGTACAATAGCACGAACTTCAAAAATTGGCACCACCACATAATGTAGGACCTTACTCATAAATTTAATAGATGAAAGCGCAGTAGAAGCTCTCATATACCCAATGGAAAAGGAAAAGAAATGGTGCAAAGCATAATATCATGTTTTATGTTATATGAGCTCAAGTAACATATCACATGCTTTGATGTATTTCATCTGGAAGGATCGTAATTGCAGAATCCTTAGACAACAAAGCCGAAGCATTGAATTGGTTTTTCAGGACATTTTCCTCCATTGCAGATTGGCCATGTTAGCAAGAGGAATAGCAACAAAGCTGTCAAGCAGTATGAAAAGAAGATGGGGATTGGAGTAATATTAGTTATGTGGTCTCACAAGTATCTCTTAGTTTTCAAGTTGTAGATGATTATTAGGAACCACAACTCTATGTAATCTAGACCTTTTGGATTAGCCTCGACCTTTTGCACTCTAGATTGTAAATATTTAATCAATGCAATCTTTATTATAAAAAAAAAAAAACATATCACATGCTTTCATGCATTCAACAATAAATGAGCCTGATGTGAATCCTTACTGTTAAAACTGAAATCATTATCAATTGGAAAATGAAATACTAGAGCACAGAATAAGAAATGGAAAAAAGGTAATTTGATTAGACTAGATATCACCAAACAACAAATAAACATTAAGCCTCATTGTAATCTTCTGATCCAACCAAAAAATACCTGCATATGAGCCCTCGCTTTCTCATTTGCCTCAAATGCCTTCTGTTGGTTTTTAAGTTGTTCCTCCCGCGTCTTCTCAAATGTATCATAGTCTCCCTTGTATGCAGTTAGCTTTTGGCTTTGCAAATGAAGAATGTCCGTCACCACCTGAGAAGGAAAACTGATTTAAAGGGAACAGTTAAAAGAATATTGCAACGATCTAGAATCCTAATCAGCTTAGTGCTACCGTGTTCAAGAATTCTCTAGCATGAGAAACTACTATAAATGTCTTTGGCCATTTCACCAAGTATGATTCCAACCACAGTACAGCATGAAGATCAAGGTGATTCTGAAAAAGAAAGAAAAATGTTGAAAAATGTTAAAACCAAAGTATGCTTCACAGAAAAAAAAATCTTTCACAACAGAAGGCATAAAATATACTCCACCGTTGGTTCATCAAGTAGTAACAAATCAGGTTCTATAAACAAGGCACGAGCAAGAGCTATCCTCATTCGCCATCCTCCAGAAAAGGTTTTAGTTGCCTTTCGTTGCATCTCTGGGGAGAAACTTAAGCCCTGTAAATATCCAATGAACCATGAGAACCGTGGATTCTTAAGCTAGCTGTCTCAATGAGCCATATTCAACTAATTTACATTAAATTACGCGTAAATCAGGTTGAAGTACTGCAGCAATCACATTTTGAAAACTGACCTACACGGTTATGTTTTTTCTCTTTCAGATGAAACCCGTAATGCTCACTTTCTTAGATCCAAATTTGCCTAAGATATTATTTCTACATTGTATAACTCTGTTGTAGACATAATTCTTAAAATATAACAGCATATAAGATGCCAAAACCTTCCAATATCTGGCACTATGCAAACAACCATACAATAATTGTATCCCAATAAGTACAAATTAATTCGGAACTGACAGCAAGAATAGAAGCAGCACGTGCTTCTGCAGTATATGCATCTATCATCTCAAGCCTTTTGTAGATTTCCTCTAGCCTTTGAGCAATAGTATCTTTGCCAGTTGAGCCATTACGATCTGCTTTCCCGTTTGCAATTTCACCTTCAAATTCCAATTCTCTCTACAAGAAGCTCATCCATACATAAGAAAAAAATTAAGTAAACATTACGGCATGAGCAACAAATAGATCATAACTGTAATTCTCCCTAATGAAAGGTAGAGATTCACCTGTTGGGCAAGCAGAAGAGCTTCTTCTTCCAAAAGCTGGTTTCTCTCAATGTCAGAGTTGAGAACACATTGCAAGGCAGATGTATCATCGCCAACCACTTCCTGTTCAACATGTAAAATTTGACAGTTTGGAGGAATACCTTCAATGGCATGCATAGCCATGTGCCTCAGGAAAGTTGTTTTTCCTGTACCATTTCTTCCAACAAGGCCTAAACACAAGATATAGAGACAGAAAAATATAATCTCCAAACAAACAACTAGAGGAATTGGTAATTCACCTATTTCTAATTTCCCATCAACTTTTTTAAAATCCCATTTTTTCTTCTTTCCTATTTCTTGGGACAAGGTCAAGAGCAAGAAAAGAGAGCAACTTACCGTAATGTCTTCCATAAGAAAGTGTCACTGAACCATCTACAATTAAATCGCGACCACCAACAGAGATATTAAAATTCTCCATGTGTAGATCCTTTACAACAGGTCCACCAGAATTATCATGATTAACACATACTACAGGCATTCCATCTCTAACTGCTTCCATTTCTGCTAAATGCATCTGATATTGCGCCTGCACAATACAAAGGAAACTAAAATGTAGCCAAGCAAATGACGTGGGTAGTTAATTTATGGAAAAACATCTGGTCAGTTTGGTGCCGGTGTAAAAAATGGAAGCTTCATTTGAAATAGCCAAATGACATAACCTCAGACTCGGAGTCCACTAGCCAGTTACATAGTAAAAAGGAATATATCATCTAATGGTGTAAAAGTCGAATGAAAAATGTTACTTCCTCCATTGGTGACATAAGCATAAACTATCATCAAATAATAACCTAATACTTATGACGTGAAAATAATAACAGAAAAAAAGGACCAGCAGATACCTCCCTTTGGCGCTCCTCCTTCCTCTTTCTCCGCTCCATCTTTTGACGGTCACGCTCAGACATGGCAGGGCCATCCATCAACTCTGGCTTCTTCTTTTTAACCTCCTCATCCATTCCCTCGTTCATTCTAAATGGTGTCGTGAGGCTCCGAACTGTTTGTTTTGCTTTCACCAACCCATGTTTTCCAAACTTTTCAGACAGCTTGTTACATACCTAAAATTTATTTAAAAGAAAATGCACCCGTAGAGTTTAATTACTTCACCATGATCGATTAAATCTTTAGTGAAGTTTGAAGTTAGGCATCATTTCAATGCCTCACATGCATCCCAAATCTAGATTCTTAAAGCAAGGGGGTTCATTATTTGAGCATAAGCCAATGTGCGTTCTTGTGACAGTATCGATTCCCCTACTTAATATTCACAAATTATTGAAAAAAGAAGATAAAAGGCAAAAAGAACCTGGCGGCACTCCTCGAAGTCAGAGACGCATTCAGCGGCGACGAGGAGCTCACCAATGGCTTCAAAAGCGCCTTCTCCTCCGTCGCCGAAATCGAAGTCCTCATCGGCGAGGACGTTTATTATATAATCCACAATTGGTTGATCCACTTCCTGGAGCCCGCGGCCGAGCACCTCGTGGACCACGGAGCTTGCTACTTCCGTCATGGCCGTCTAAGCAAACAAAGACAAAGGGTTATGGAGTTTGGCGAGTGAGGAACGAACTACGTAACCACAAAAGAGGGTGGGAATTGCCCGTGAAAGTCAAGAGACAAACGACAGCGTTACGTTGCTTCACTTTCTTACTTCTACTGCCGGTCTCATTGACCATATTTACTAAAACATTATGGAACTTACTAGCTTACATATAATTACTCTTTGTCCTAAAAAAAAATTAATTTCATAGATGTCATGTTCTTACTATAGTTCACTTAATCTCAGAGAAAAATAACTAAAGTTTGAGGAACAATAACTTATGAAAGAAATTTTGTTTTAATTTTATTAAAAAATACAAATTTAAAACTCCATTTCACTCATTCAATTAAAGAATATTTAGTAATCTAAATAAACCAAAAATATATATGTATATATATATGTACATTTTTCTTGAAATAGAAGAGATGATGAATTTACCAATAAATGTTAAATGATAATGGAAATTCCAGAAGTTCTTTTTTTATCAAATAAAATCACACCATTAATGTTAAAACTTTAATTTACTGAAATTTTGAAAAATTCAATTTGAACATTTTAAATTATATTTTACTCCTCTGAGCTAGTCAAAATTATTTCATAATGGTAATTATTTTCTTTTGTTAAGTAGGAATAATATGTTCTATTCATTATTGAGTAAATAATTTTATAATTGAGTAACCTTATTTTAAAAATCAAATAATGTACATTTGAAAATATTGGATAATTTCCCATTAAATTCAAAATTATTAAATTTTTTTGTAGAAAACATTCTTATGAATTATCTATCTTAGAATCTTCCAATTCTTTCCAATCCAGATACTTCCTTCTACTTTAAAAAGAAAAGTTTGAGATTAATAAATAGAAGATATTACCATAATAAAAGGGATTTAATATGATGTGTGTTTATATACTTCAAGTAAGGTCGGATGAACAACTTTAACTTTAATACTGGGAAGACTAGATAAAGTAATTTAGTAAATCCCCCTAACAGGAGAGTTATTCTAGACTTTAAGGGTAATATAAGGGCGACTTATTCTAAGATGAGACTTTAGGGTCATATAGGGGCGACCTTAAACGGATATTCATGGACTCATAAGGTTTTAGGTATGATAATAGGAATGATAGCGGGCTTCTTTTGTTGGATCTCGAGGTAGCATTTGAGTTGGTGATAACTAACTCATATTTTAAGAAAAATGAGGAACACCTGGTAACTTTTAAGAGCAAAATCACGAAAACTCAAACTAACTACTTCTTTGTAAGACGAAGTGATCGTCCTAGTTGCAAGGATTGCAAGGTGATACTTGATGCTTTCTTGACAACTCAGCTTAGATTGTTGGTTATGGAACTTATAATTAAGAGTTGGAGGAAGAAAAGAAGTCCTAAGAGACATATCAGAGTCAAATAGTAGAATTTGAAAGGGGATACGATGGAACAACTTAGGGATAGAGTAATACATGGAGAAGAATAGAAATTAAAAGAAGATGCTAACCAAATAAGTGGAAGAGGGTAACAACTCTCTTAAGGAATATAGCTAAAAAGATCTTAGGTGTTTCTAAATGGCTTAGGAGTAATAAGATGGAGTCTTGGTGGTTGAATGAAGATGTACAAGAAAAAGTTAAGATAAAGAATAATACATATAAAGCTCTATTAGATAGCACTATAGAGGTAGAAAGATTAGTTAATAGAGACAGTTACAATATGGCAAAGAAAGAGGTGAAGAAGATAATCTTAAAAGTTAAAAGCAAAGCTTACAAGAAACCATACCAATGATTGGAAACTAAAATGGAGAAAATGATATATTTAAGTTAGTGAGAGCTAGAGAGTAGAAAACGAGAAACTTATATCAAATTTTTATTATAAAAGATGAAGTAAGTATGGTGTCGTGGCAGAAAATGACATTAAGAGAATATGGTAGAGATACTTTTCTGGTCTTTTCAATGAAACATGGAGGACAATATCTTTTTAGGTGATCTTAGCACATCTGAGAGGTATCATAATTTTACTTGCTATTGGAAAATTACAAGGAAAATATTAAAATATCTTTGAGGGAGATGATAGCTTTTTTAATGAAGCATAGAGGGACAACATCTTTTTAGGTGATCTTCACACGGCTGAGAGATATTGTAACTTTCCTTGTTGTCTGCTAATTACAAAAGAAGAAATTAAAATAGCTTTGAGGGAGATGAAAAGTGGAAGAGTAATATGGCCTGATGAGATACCCAATAGATGTGTAGAAGAGTCTCGATGAAGAAGGTCTTGCTTAGCTAGCCAAGCTTTTTAATGTAACCTTAAGTTTGCCAAAATGTTAGATGAGTGCAAAATTAGTATGATAATTCCTCTATATAAGAGCAAAGGGGATATCCAAAACTGTAACAACTATAGAGACATTAAACTATTTAGTCACACTATGAAGTTATGGAAGAAAGTGATTGAGAATAGAGTGAGAAAGGAACGCACCTATCTCGAAGAACTAGTTTGCCTTTATGCTAAAAAGGTCCATAATAGAGGCTTTACATCTCCTTAGAAGATTAATGAAATATCACATGAAAAGACATCATAACCTACATATAGTTTTTATTTAGATACAGAATGCTTATGACAGGGTACTTAGGGAAATCATATGGAGGTGTTTAGACGTTAAGAGAGTTCCTATGACCTATATATGAGTTATTAAGGATATGTATGAAGGTGTACAAACTAGAGTAAGGACAATAAAAGGAGATACAGAGCATTAACTGCTAGGCCCCGTTTCCGAAACCCAACCTCGGAAACAAAATACCATTATACTTAAGCGTGGTTCCTTGAAATCTTTTCTTGCTCTGATACCAAACATGATGAGCCCCGTTTTTGGAGTCCAACCATTGAACCATAAACGTTGACGTAATCCAAAGAAATCATGAAGCTTAAAGTCTCATACTATTTCTATATTCCTTTTTCCATAACACATCTCACTTATATATATATATATATGTATGTAACAACAATTCACAATCAAAATATTCATATCAAATCGATAACTTCCTCAAGTATACCGAATTTTCACTCAACCTAATCCATATACACAAATGCATACTTCCACTCAACATCATCCATACATAATTCATAATTACTTAACATCAATATAGTTTTACAAGCTGTAAAGGCATTCTAAGCCACAATTACAACAATAATCCAAAATATCAAAAGATAAAAGTTATATGAACTAGAAATCCTTGGAAAGTGACAAATCCTTGTATTTTATATAAATAACTCAAATTACAACCTAAGAAAATTGGGAGTGATGCCTTGACTCTCTTTCACTCCATCTCTTGCCCAACACCTGAAGGTGGGGACGGAAGGGGGTGAGCTTAAAGCTCGTGGGTAACAATTTTATAATGAAGAATAAGCAAAACCGTTGAAGTGTTCATTTGTCATATAAAAATCATAATGAATTCATAAAATGATTTGTTCCCAAATTCTCAATCAAATTTGAAATTTGAACTCAAAACTCATAGTTAAAAATGTCATCACATCAACACAGCATATCCATTTAACCATTAATACAAAACACTCAATTTATGCAACATTCGTGACCATTCAAAGGTGCAATGCACAAACAAATGGGTCGAGAGTTTCGTGGAACAAAACGGATAAACCGAAATACCGTGAACAAAACGAGTTCGATTTTTCAGGATCTCGTGGCCTCAAGCGGGCAGCCGGGAGAAGGCTATATTTCGACGTGCACGTGACTAACGAAACGTTCCTCTCTCGCCCGAACAGAAGCACATAATCATGCTCAAATCATTTTATCAAATGTTTTCATGCTTTTCATGCTCTTTTCTTTCTTTTCATTAGCACAAAATGCCATGACATTTTTCAAGGCATAACACACCTGAATTCCTTACTTGGATACATTCTTAAAAGATGCCTCTCCTCTTGATCCTCTTGCCTTCCTTGATTCCCTTTATCCAATACAAAATTCCTATTCAATAGGAATACAAATTGAGGACCTAAGTATTGCATATTCACTAAGATAAATTCTAAAAACTCAAACTCTTCCAAAAGTCCAAACATTCATGTCAATTTTCCATGACCACTATGATCAAGTAAATGACAAAATCTGGTAAAATTCTCTTCTAGAAAATGTTTCTCCCATTGTCTTAAGTTTCTAATGACTCAAAAATCATTAAATTTGTTTCATAAATCCAAAAGTTATACTCCAAACATATTGGGGCTATCCTTATGTTGAAATAAGAATCTATACTCAACTTTCATCCAAACTTTGAGATCTTTAAAGACTGATTCAAAAATTCCTTTCCTAATAAAACTTGTAGACCTTTGTCTCTACTTTACAACAAATCAAAAGTCATCTCATTTGGTCATCTACATCAAAATTTATGGCGAAAATACCAAAACATATCTATGCAGAAAAGTTGAGCTCGCCGCGATGAAGGTTGAGATTGTCGTGGTGAAATCTAGAAGCTCGTCGGGATGAGGACTCTTATGCGCTCCGCGACGTGGACTCTTGCGTATGCCGCGACGTACGCACAAGTGCGCCGCGATATGCGTGACCAGAAACCTCCTGAAAACTTGTTTTTCGACATTCTTTGTCTACATACTTCCCATATGTCAAAAATAACTCATCTTAACCCTAAATCATTCACAAACACAACATAATCATTAACCCTAAAAGATTACAACATTTTCATACACCATTCAACAATAACATCCTACACAAATTCAACCCAATTTTTCACTTCTAACCATCATCCTCTCTTATCTAACATCAGAATATGTTTCATTCATCTAATCAAGAGAAACGATGCTTATACTTACTTGTTGATGCTTCACATTCTTCAAAATCTTCAAAAGTCTCCAAACCTAGCTTTCCTCTTCTTTTTCTCATATTCCCACGACACACTCTTCTTCTCTCCCTCATTCACAATTCTTCTTTTTCTAATTTCTACTCTTAATAATCATACGAATGTCCATCTTGTCCCTTGCCCAAAGCCTTATGTCTTATAACCTTTAGTGACTTGCATAAAATGCCCTTATGCATTCTTACCACTTTTAATACAACCAAACCATATAATAAATTCTACTAATATTTACATAACAAGTAGCTCCAAAACTTTATCCATCAAATCTCATAATTTATTTAAATTATGCTTTATTTAACAAGAAAAATTCGGGGGCTAACACAAAATTAGGGTAGTCTCTTGTAAAATGCTCAATTTGACCATATTGAAAGGAAGCACCCAGAGGAATATGACAAGGTCCTAGATGGACTCTACCACAACTCTCATAATTAGTGCTTTCAGAGTGAGAACTACAATATCCAAAGCTCTACCTACTGTAACTGCTGCCCGCTCTAGGTCCAAATCAAATTGATCTTGCTAGATTCTTACGACCATATCTATTCTTCTTAAGCCCATGTAGGTCATGACCTTGTCGAGATTGTTTATGTTTCTTTCCATTTATACCTATCTATAGCATCGGTAATGACAAACTATATATTCCAACCCTAATACCACTAGGCTGGTAAGGATCAGGTGTCCTACATTGATGTGTCGTCACTCCATCTCTCTAGCCTCTTTTATGTTACCCTCCAAAGTTTGACGCTCTGAACAAAGTCCTACATATGTAGGACCCAAACTGATAATGTCAAGTCCTACTATCCATCTTTGATTAGTCATATCCTTTGTGTTTGTTATCAGTCAATAAAAGTTGACGGTATTGGTATACTCCTCAACCCACTTTTCACCTCTCCTAAGGTGTAAAAATTGCCACCTATAAGCATCTTTCTATGGTGGTGGACAAAATCATCTTATGAATCTGTATTTAAAATCCTTTCAAGATGAGGTACCCATAATTCACCGAATAACGTGGATAAACTAATTTAATGCAAGCTCTTGAACTGATAACTAAAGAATGTGAATTTGTATATGCCATTCTAGTCCGAGACTCGATGCCGTTGAGAAATTCGTAACAGTACTACGAAAGAATGGAAGTAAAGGCAACAATTTAAAACAAACATGATCCTAATTCCGTAATAGTTTAAAGAGAAATTTAACTCAATTCTGATCAACCTAGCAACTCAAATTTAAACAAAGGCTCTGATACCAACTTTATCATGGCCCTAGCATTGGACCATGATCGACATTAAAGGAGCAGTAAACTCAAGATTTGCTGGACCCTTAGTTAGCCTAAAATGCCATTAAATCTCCATATCCATAATAAAGATGAGATTTTAAAATGATAAAATGCATACTATTAACAATTAATAACAGTATCCAATCCACATTGTGCTACAACATTGAGGTAGTTAATACAAGAGAAATTTAACACATACAAG
>JANJEY010000006.1:34824976-34841311 GCA_024703695.1 Erythroxylum cataractarum
TGAATGATCGTTCTAGCATGCCACTTTTGCGGGGTACGTACTCGGAAATCACCATGGTTGTCGAGTATGTGTCTTGCGAGAGTGGGGTGCTACATGGAATGAATCATGATAACTTTTCTTTAGACTAGACAAGTTGGTAATTTGAGAAAGGCAAGAGTGAAATGGCAAGAAGTTACTATCTATACAAAATATGGAGGTCTCAAATTATTCCAATAGCGCTCATATGCAAAAAGTTTCAATATGTAAACGCTTATGGAGATTATATACCAATCGTTATGCCTTATGGAAAAAATGGATGCATGAAATATACTTGAAACATTAAAGTTTTGGGCAGGTTGATTACTCTCAGAATGACTCTTGGCTACTAAAACAGACGATGCAACATAGGAATACTATATACCCTCATATCAAACACCGTATTGTCAATGGAAGGAAACCTGGTGTGGTTTGATATCTGGCTTGAAATCAATCCACTTATAGACTCTCTTAACTTCTGAAGGTTACAGAATAGATGCCATTAACGTTAAAAGTTTCCTCTCTAATTGTTAATGATGCATGGCAGGTCAACTCTCGTGGATTCACATCTCTTCTAAATCATCTCCCACAGCTTTCCAATGTACCATATGAGAATCACATATGCTAGAGCTTAAACTCTGATGGTGTCTTTGCTAATAAATCTTGCTATCGACTCATTTCTCATAACTGAATGGTAGTATATTAGTTCTCTCTCTCTCATATGGCATAACACCATCTGTCCTAAAGCAGCCTTCATTACTTTGTTAACTCTCAAAAATCGAATCCTAAATACTGACTTATGTGCTCTTTGCAACTTAGCTACCGAGGATCGAAATCATTTATTTTTCAGTGTTGTTATGCAAAATCCATCTAGAGTTGTGTTTTGCACCTGTTGCTATTGCCTTGTGACCGATATGACTGAGATTCTGATTGGCGTATATCATTAGCAAATCAAAGAATGGAGCTCTAAATGTTACTCTTTTCTCTATTACCTTTTCACTGACTATCTACAGCATATGGAAAGAATGAAACAATTGAAAATTCACTAACACCAAAACAAAGATATGCATCTTAGCCGATAAACCCATCAATCATATAAGATAGTGTCTTTTTGCCAAGGATGTTCGTAGACTACTCACCATGGATGTCCAGGGTACTTGGAAACTTTAATCATATAATGCTTCTTTACTCGTTCTTCTAGTCGTTTGTAATAATCTTTTTTAGCTCCGATCTTCAATTAGACTAGTAGATTGTTTGATCTAAAAACTCTTTTTTAAGTTGTAATTAGTACCATCTATTGCAATATACCAATCATTTCCCAAATAAAAAACGTTATAATTTCTAAAGTACTATTCCCTCTCTTTTAAACACTTTCACTTATGTCACACTAAACTAATTCGTTCAAGTTAGTCATTCAGATTTATTTTGATTTTTTGTTTGTAGTGGATCACTTTTACTACATAAGTGACACTATCTCTCTAAATTTTCACTTTTGGATGCTTTCTTTTACAAACAAAATTGACATATGAAAATGTTGTATAAGAAAGATTCAAAGGAATGACTAATTGATCTAATTCTTAATTATTTTAAGGAAATCATCGTCTCTCTCACTTATTTATTTATAAGTTTTTTAGTTAAAAATGAATTGGGTAAAGGCCCAAAAGAATAAAAAGTTGTGAGCAAGTCTTCCAATATTGAGAAAATAATGAATGTCATCATAGAATTGAAGAGGGATTGAAGATGGGTTAAAAAGAGAGACCCTTCCTTAGAAATAGAGTTAGAAAAATGTTAGCAATTATTGTCTTATTGGAAACTAAATTCAAGGAGTAAACTTACAATAAAGGGTTATGGTTTCTAGGAAATAAATTGAAAACAATCTGTAACCACTCAACTCATTTAATAGGAGGATTATAGTGGATTATAGATTGGATATGATCATAATCTTCAATTCCTAATATACAGATCAACTCTTGCATATATATGAAAATCCATTTTCTCTTTATAAGTCTAATGATCAATGTTACGTACATTTACTAGATTTCCATGGAAGGATTTAGAGAATATAGCTTCCTCTATTAAGGGCCTTAGTTAGTTTTAGGAAACTTCAATTGTATATTGTTTGCTTAGGAGGCAGAGGGCCTTAGCTTAATTCCTAAGCTAGTAGATGATGACTTTAGAGAATGTTTAATCTCCTCAGGTCATATTGATCTCAAATTTAAGAAAATTATTTTCTTGGAAAAAAAAAAGCAAAAAGGTACCTGGTTGATAAGGAAGAAACTTAATAGAGGACTTGTCAACAATGAATGGATGTCAGCTATCCCCCATAGTTCTTATTTATTCAATGTCCCATATATATATATGATCACTTACCTATAGAGGTTTGTATTCCTAACTCCATTCTTTAGCTAAAGACTCCTTTTAGATTCTTCAGTTTCTTAAGATATGAGTAAGCATTGAACAAGGTCCTTTCAATGCATATTTTTGATATAAAGCCTTTAAACTAATGAGGAAGCTTCATATTTTAAATGAAGAACTTGAAAAACTTTCATAAGAATTAGTATAGCAATGACATGTTAATTATTGTGAACTCTCTTTGAGTTGAGCTCTAAGAGGTCGTCGTGAAACTCTATACTAAACCTAATAACAGTTATATTAAGCTATAGGAGAAGAAAGTGCTTAGTAATTACATATCTTCTTTTGAGGTACATAACTCTCTAGTGAGACAAAAGGCTAGAGTATATTGGCTCAAACAAGGTGATGAGAATAATTCTTATTTCTTTAGGACCATCCAAGCCAGAAGGAATTTTAACATGATTTTTAATATATTATATGACAATGGAGTTCCTTATTAGGATCAAAATCTTCTTAAGGATGTGGATTTTAATCATTTCATGAAAATACAAGGTACATGAGCAACTTCGACCTCTTCATTGTAAGGTCTTAATGAATTCATCTCTCTAAGTTTACTTAATGATCAATTCATCATGCTCATATGCCTGCCACAAATAGAGAGATTAAGAAAGCCCTCTTGAGTATGAAACTTGATAAAGTCTTTAGACTTGATGCTTTCAATCCTTCATTTTCTTAAAAATCCTAGAATTTAAAAGATAGCTAGGTGTGTAATGTTATTAAGGAATTTTTCACTTCGTGAAACTTACTTAAGGAGATCAAAATGAAAATTAGATCTTCTGTCCAGTTTTACGGTGTCTTATTGTGTCCAGTGAATCTCAGTCATTCATTTATGCAGGCTCTACGTTTATTTATGTGGAGCCCACATAGAACCCACATAAATGAATGGCTAAGATTCACTGGACACGATAAGACACCATAAAACTGAACAGAGGATCTGGACTTATCAAAATGACCTATATGGTCTTGGGCCTAAAATCATCATCCCTTATTCATTTTATGATTATAGGCTTATTATTTGTTACAATGCAATCTATAAAATGATCTCAAAGATTTTTGGCTTTAAGGATTTAATCTTTTATTGGTGAAATGATCAATATCTCTTAGTGTGCTTTTATTTTAGATCTAGGGATTAGAGACAATATTATTATATTTCAAGAAATTTTCAAATCCTATGACAACAAAAGATCTATTAGGAGTTACTCCATGAAGATTGACTTCCTCAAAGCCTTTGATATATTAATTAGAGGTTTATTTCACTTCCTCTTTAGGCTTTTGGAATTCCCTTAAGTTTATCAATTAGATATATCAATGCTTCTCTACTCCTTCATATAATATACTATTGAATAGGGAAGCTACTCATATGTATAGAGGGGCTAAAGTTATATGACAATGCGACGCCATCTCTCTATATTTCTTTACCAACCAATCTTATGAATATCTTATTCAATCCTCCTAAAACAATGTGTATCATAGTCTGATCTACAATGGTTTAAAGACTATGTCCCTTAGATTTATTTTATAACTTAGATGGCTATAAAAAAAAAAAACGTTAAGACTCTATATAAAATCAATTGGATTCCTGACCTTACTCCCTTCTACTCCAATTTTAATTATACCTGAAAAGCCATAACTACTTATTTTTCTCTTATTTTTACTCGTCATATGGAAGAAGTTGCTTGAATGGTGCAATTTATAGGCTAATCCCGACATATAGTATCAAGTTTTTAGCTGGGTTTAAGGAATCAGTTATCACAACAAGTACATCAAGTTTGATCTTAGCATTTTTAAATTATGCTTTAATTACTACCTGCATGATGTCTAGAGAGAAAGGGTATAAGAGTTTTACAAATAAAAATAGCTTTTTCTGCTTTAAGTCGTCTTATTTACTATTGACTAAGAGAGGTTATTGTTGCTAAATCCCTTTATACTAACTGTAGTGCATGGTTTAAAAGGATTTTCAGCCTCCCTTAACTCTTGCTCTTTCACTATAATTAGTAAATCTTTGTGTG
This sequence comes from Erythroxylum cataractarum, assembly GCA_024703695.1. Classification (NCBI taxonomy): domain Eukaryota; kingdom Viridiplantae; phylum Streptophyta; class Magnoliopsida; order Malpighiales; family Erythroxylaceae; genus Erythroxylum; species Erythroxylum cataractarum. The sequence goes on from JANJEY010000006.1 coordinate 34,829,413, forward strand.
GAGGCATGACCCTTTGCTCTCCCTGCCCAGCTCCTTTGATAATGTCAACTGATGGAGCCTTTTAGTTAACTTAATGCTCAATATTTGTGGTAGCTGTATGTTTGGTTGTTTATATGTAAACTTGTTACTTCTTTAAGTTTGTATTAGCTCTAAGCTTTGTAACTCTCTTTGTGTTTCTTTATTAATATCATTATTTTAACTTTAAAAAAACATTAACTAATTTTTAGAACTCAATTTTTAGTAAGTGAAATTTCTGGAAAATTATATGTTGTGTAAAATATGTAGACCTCTCATGTAATTTAAGAAATTTTGAAAAAGATTCGTTGATATTTAAAATTCTTGAAAAAAACTCATTCTATTTTTTAGTTTTATAGAAAAAACTCCTTCTCTTATACTTTGGTTAAAAACTAATAGCGAAATATACATAGTATGAATATTAGGCATGGACTGACCAAATGTCACTAATATGTTAACCTAATTCAACTTTTATACTTGATTAGAATGAATTAAGTTTGACTTGAATTAATATTTTAAAATAATTATAATAAGTTATTAGTTTGAGTTAAATTTAATTAATTTAGTTCAAGTTTAATAGTTATATTGAGTGATCGTATAAATAATATTTGATTCATTCGCATCGAATATTCGTACTACTCTTGTCTCATCAATAATTTTTAATCAAAGATGAAAAAATGAGTTTTTTTTTTAAAAATTATAAACTAGATTTTATTTTGAGAATTTTAATTTTTTCTAAAATTTTTTAAACTATAAGGAAGGTGTTTGTCTTTTAACCTTATAAATTTGTGGATTATCTTTGAAAGTCGATTTTATGAAACAAATAGAAGAGTATGATCTTTCAGTTGAAACACCCATTTTTTCTCAAAAAAGTGCTTTTAAGAAAAAAGTACTTTTGAGGTCTCCAAAAGTTGTTCCAAACACACGTTTAATGTTTCATCCGTCGGAATTTATAGGAATCTATTTCTATTTCCAGAAATGATATTATACTGGTTGGGAATAGCAAACTGGAAAAAATGAAGAAGATAAGTGAGGTATTAAGGTGAAAATAGTAAGAAAAACTGGGAATTAAGTGAATTTTAAATGTAAAAAAAAACAAAGAAACTTGCTTGCTAAGTAAGAAATACATGTACATAAGATACGACACGACACGACACACGGCAAAAGTAAACACCATTTATTATTTTAGTCTGTCCTATTTAAGTCTAGCCTCTCGCCCTCTCTTTCTTTCTCGCTTTTCATTTTTCTTATTTTCGCACTCATTATATGTCCATCCATCCTCTCTCTTCCAAAACTATTTCCTTTAATGATCGTTATCCCCTCCTAATTATCTATTCTTTTTAGCTATGGCGTCCGATCCTGAACGCCCCATCCGCACTTCTCCTGTAATGATCGTGATGACAAGCTTTTAACTCTAATTCTCTGTTCTTCTGTTCTACTTAGCTTGTTCTAGTTGCTTATCAAGTTAGTAAGAAAAAGAAAAGTAAAACAAGATGGAGTAGCAATCAACACGAGAATATAAATTTTGATGTTCTTCCACTTTTAGTTTCAAATTGACGTTTGAGCTGAAATTCTATTGCTCTATCTCTAACTATGGGATGTCAGTTTTTGCTTCACAAGTAACTAACAGTCACCCAAATGAGTTATTTATCGTTGTTTGTCTTCATTTTCCATCAAAAATGAAGTTGCTTGTTTATTTATGAAGTTAAAAAGTTTGTGCTAATTAGGTAGGGAAGCTTTCCGGGGAAATCAATAACGCAGAGGAACCTCTTCTTAATGGAATTCACCCTTCAGAGAATTATACTGTCTTATCTGCAATTCTCCCGTAAGCTTTTACTTTCACTCGATTTTATTTCCTCTTATTTGTGTACGCTAACAAGCTGGACGTAACTATTAGCTTGCTTGTAAAATTTTCCCCAAATGATTGTATTCTTACTATTTGATGGTTGCTAGGCACACTTTCCTTCTACCCTTTATCAAACAGGTAAATGCAGTAGCATTAGTGAAATGATAATAAACAGGCCTTTTTTGTTCCTTTTGTCTCAACGTGGGATTTCAGAGTTCCGTGATAGGATATGCAAAAGTGTTAAAGATGGTCACTACTTGTAAGTATTAGATGCCGAGGACCTTTCTTAGCTTGCTTTTACAGGCATCTTGAGCTTATAGCAGTTGTGTCAAAATGAGTTTGTTTGTAAAAGGCTATAAGTAAAAGATAGTCTGGTAAATTTAGTGAGAGGGGAGTAAGAGAACACTAATGGAAAGGTGGACGAGATTGGAGAGAAGAGATTGGAGGGGAATCTAACGGGAACAGGGCAGGGTTTCTGGGTGAATAATGTCACCTAATGTTGTTCTTTGAACATGGTACTGCTACTCAAGATTGGAACCAAATATTTTACCTTGCTTGCAAGTTAAATTTGGAAATTTGCAGCATGAAGTACTTGAGCAATAAGAAAAAGAAGCCATTTCTCTGAGCTAGTTTGGTTTGAGAAGCAACATTCTAGGTGGTTGTTTGTGCTAAGAAATGAATCAAACTCTCTTTTATATGCTCTGTGAAAAATACTCATTTGTGCTCAGTCAATATTTCTTTTCTTGTTCTTCCATTCTTTCTTCAATTAAGAAGAAAACAGAGATTACAGAACTGAGTAGTTTACATGGAGTTGACAACAAAGAATATGCTGCACTTATTAACTAAAATGCAAAGGTGTATATTTAATAGTTTTCGAATGCGCACGAGTAGCATAGAAGTATTGGGCATTAAAAATATTGAGTTGCTCTTGAAAGAAGACCAAAAAGTTGATTATCTAAACAAAGAGCATTTTCTTCACTCATTTTTTTTATATGCTAGATTTTCATAAATCTCTTAAACATGTACTAGAGAGCAAAGCCTTGCTTGACTTATTTCACTTTATTGATTTTGTGTTATTTGATTGCCATGTTCCTTACAGAGAGTACTAACGAAAAGTGGCATTAATGGCCAATGAATATTAGCTAATAGAACTTATGATCAATATTTTATCCCAATGTTTACTAATCATATCAATGAACTTAAGAAGCATTTCCTTGATTTCAGATTCCTATTTCCAGCTCTTGGAGGACTATTGTATGGATATGATATTGGTTCTACATCTTGTGCGACAATATCAATAGAGGTGTGCATCTAAAGGCACTTTAAACTTGGGAACACACTATATTTTGACTTGTTCCACTAGATGTTAGTATAAGTTCTTATTTGTAGAATCAGTTTACTACATATTTTACTGTATGATCCCCCTGTAGTGTATTTTCCAGAATATAGGCACTGAAACAAGCATTTTAGCTACATTTCATGTGTTTAATGAAAAAATAAATAAAGGAAAACAATTAAAACATAACAAACACCTTGAGATTTCCATTATAATGGATTTTATTTCCCATTAATAATTATCTTCTTTCTCTTTCTGTCAAGTAACCAAAAATTTTGATATGCAACAAAACATGTAGGATGGGCTACTGTGTATACCTGTAGTAATAACTGAAATTGTCAGTGCACATGCACACACTCCTTGCAGTGGTGTGGGGTGGAGGGCGTGAGGTTGTGGGTCAGGAGGAGCAGAAGTTTTCATTCTTGTAACATTACTGTTGAAATCAGAAAATCTCTCTTTCTTAACTTGTTAGCCTTTTGTTTTCATGTGCAGTCAGCCACTCTGAGCGGCATTACATGGTACAATCTAAACTCTGTTGAGATCGGGCTCATAGTGAGTTTCAACACCTTTGTACTCCTTCTCCTATCAATATAATTGATGCTTAATCTTAAGTTATTGCATTACGTTTACAATTTTAATTTGCAATTCTATGACCTCTTTTGACAGACCAGTGGCTCACTGTATGGGGCCTTAATTGGATCAGTCTTAGCTTTTAATATTGCTGACTTTCTAGGTTAGTGCTGTTATTGTGTAACGTATGGTAAGTTGTTTGATAACTTCATTTTCAAGACGAAGGTAGAATGATGTATTTGGTTTGCAGGAAGAAGAAGGGAGTTGATTTTGGCTTCTTGCTTATATCTTCTTGGAGCAATTGTAACAGCAGCTGCACCTATATTTGCAGTTATGGTGATTGGGCGGTTTGTGTTTGGTATTGGAATTGGATTGGTAAAAACTTTTCTGCTCCTTTTGCAGAATTTTGTTATCTGAATTGTAGGCATTCTCGAGCATTCTGTGAATAATGGGCACGTAAACTTTATTATTTACAAGTGCAATGTACCCATTTTTTTTGGAAGATAGTTCCATGTACCCATTTTAAGTGCAGATTAATTGCAATTTGAATATTAGAAGGAAGGAATTAACTCAAAAATGTTTTCAGACATTTGTTGTTTTAAAACTTATCCTAATTTAGATAGATAAACTCTTTGTTCTGAAATTTTAGGCCATGCATGCTGCTCCAATGTATATTGCTGAGACAGCTCCAAGTCAGATTCGTGGTCGACTAATCTCCCTCAAAGAGTTTTTTATAGTCCTTGGGATGGTTGTAAGTTCATTGATATTTTATTGGGACTTTGAGTTTGTTTTGGGTTTACAAAATTAGTTGCCAGGAATTGTTGTTGTATGAAGCTTTCTTTCAGTCTAGTTTTGTTTGTATGCTCTAACTCCTGAAGTAGTTACTACGAGACTATCTTGCAGGGAGGTTATGGAATTGGTAGTCTTTTAGTAGATACTATAGCTGGTTGGCGCTATATGTATGGAGCCAGCACTCCTTTGGCAGTTGTCATGGGAATTGGGATGTGGTGGCTACCAGCATCACCTAGATGGCTTCTATTATGTGCCATACAAGGAAAAGGAACTATGCACGATTTGAAAGAAAGTGCAATATGTTGCTTGTGTCGACTTAGGGGTGAAGCTATTGGTGACACTGCTCCTAGCCAAGTAGAGGAAATTCTTGCGGAACTTGCCGTGGTTGGTGAAGAAAAGGAAGCTACATTTAGGGAAATGTTCAGAGGAAAATGTTTGAAGGCTCTTATAATTGGTGCAGGATTAGTTTTGTTTCAACAGGTACTTCATATGCCAAATAGAAATAAAATATCTCATAAGATGCTCGAGTTGCCACATTTTGTCTTACACATGATATGTAATGGCAGATCACAGGGCAACCAAGTGTACTGTATTATGCCGCATCAATCCTTGAGGTATCATGGGTCCTGCTGCCGAAAGTCATGAAATAATTCTCTCTTTTACAGAGTATTGCTAGAAGAAACATAATTTCATCCTGATCCAAGATCTTATGACAGACTGCAGGATTCTCTGCAGCATCTGATGCAACCCGAGTTTCAATTCTACTTGGTCTACTGAAGGTTAGTTTTCATTTCATGATAACGTCATAAACAGATTTCATATAGGCTATCATTTATCTAGAATTAGTGGATAGAAAGTTCTAACACAAATTTAATGTGTTTAAAATAAATGCACTTTGCGGTGTTGTAGGAGGAGAATTCACTTTTGTGTTAGAAATTCATGATAATTGAAAGTTGCATATTTTGGTGATGTAGAAGTTCTTGACTTGTTTTTTCACCTCGTTCATTATATTCCATGAGAAGAAATTCATAAGACTGCTGCTTTTATTTCCTTATGTATTGTGGAGGATATATGTTTAGCTTTTTTCTTAACATCCAATGCTGTTTCTATATTTTGCTTTTGTTTTAAATTTTGAGGGTGATGTGGCGGCACAACATATTCATAACTGGATTGGGGTATAAATATTTTCAGTTTCCTCTTGAGCTATGTTCCTGGATTTGAATATTTGATTTTGTATGTTGTCATTGAATATTTGATCTTGTATGTTGTATGTTGCCATGTCAGTTCTACTGTGCTATAGATCTTCTAATTCTTTTAATCTAGTAAAGAAGCTTTTGTGTGATGAAGCTTACCCAACATTTAATCATGCTACTCTTTATTCTTTAGTCTTTACCTGTGCTGTATGAATTATTTTACCTTTCAAGTTACTTCTCTTCATTTTCCAATATCTAGTGGAATTTTGTTTGTAGTTGGTTATGACTGGAGTAGCTGTTATTGTCGTCGATAGAGTTGGAAGGAGACCTTTACTTCTTGGTGGTGTTTCTGGAATGGTCCGTTTTCTCCCCCTTTATTGGATTCCATTCTTTTATGCTAATACCTTGAGCAGCATGTACATAAAGATGGTATTTCATTCGTTCATTTCTAATAAAAAGGAGTGGTGGAGGAAGCAGAGCAATGTCAGTCTTTTACTGACCTAAGTTTACAGAAATTTCTGTGAGATTATCTCTCACATTACCCAAAAGAAGGGTGATGGAGGATGTGGAAAACATGGGAATTTTGAATTTATAGGGAAGCAACTCTTAAAATTTGAACAACCACACTGATATGCACGCTGTATCTGTATGGCAGGGTGTATCTCTGTTCCTTCTGGGGTCATATTATCTTTTCCTAGATGATGCACCACTTGTCGCTGTTGTTGCCTTGCTGTTATATGTTGGTTGCTACCAGGTAATCAAGATTTTCTTTTTGAACCTGAATAAATCATTACTCAAGAGTCAGAGCTCTTTGGTTTACATGAAAGATAAGATGGTCTGTTTAGTTTTATGGAGCTTTTTGGTATTTATATGGACAGAAGGTCACAAAGAACGAGAAATAGGCAATTTTTACTCTTAAAAGAATTTGATTTATGAAATGCTTGTTTCTTCTTACCAATAGTTCAATGATGTGGATTAGGAATCTTCTTTTTCCTTTATTTTTTCATGTACTTACATATGCATTAGTTATAGCTGTTGGGTAAAGTTTGGGGTTTACAGCGAGATTTTTAGCACTCTCATGTTTAGTCTGGCTGGTGTTTTGTAGATTGGTCTTTAGGGTGGAGATAGGTGACACTTACCTAGCACTTTTGAACCAACCGTGGTATGCGGTATATTTTACGCATTCGCAGCATGGTGAATAGTATATGATATTATAATTGAACATGAGAGCCAAATGAATCGAAATATTCGTGTTTGGTTTAGGAAGAGATCATGAAAGTTTTGCAATGAATGAAAAAAAAAATCTTATTGGTTACATAATCGAAAAAATATAAGTTTGGGATGAGGTGCTTGTGGAGGAGGAAACTTTGGATGAATTATATGGTGGAATACTTATTGCCCATAAGGTCATCTTACGTCTTCAAGGCTAATATGAACTTCAGTTTTGTACTGTCCTCTGCGTGCTGTCATAATATACTTATCACTTATTTTTTCTTAGAAGTTTTAAGATCACACAGAATTAGTATTTTATAAGAATATTATTATGCATCTAATAGTGTGATCAATTTAGATATATTTAGGAACATTATATTTTCTTATTAGATTCTCTTATATCTTTAAAGCATTTTCTTTCGAGTCATATGTTTTTCATTTAGCCTAATCTTTTAATATACCTTAGTTATTTAGCCTAAATATTTTCTTAATTAACCTAAATATTTGCTTGTAATGGCTTGTTTGATTTATTTTTGTACTTATCTTCTTTCTATTTTGTGTATTTATTTATTTATTTACTTATTTTATTTTTATTTTTTACTCTTTATCTTATTCTATATTGATTGCATTATTTATGTTGTTATTTATTTTATCTTTTTTATTATTTTTACTTATATGTATTTATTTTTATTTTTATTACTATTATCTTTTATGTCTATTTTTTTATTTTTTAAATTGTTACTATTTTATTACTTTAATATATACATGCATATTTATATATTTTATTTGGGTTTATTGCAAATAACTTCTTTACCTATTGGGGTAAAACTGTGTATTACTAGATTTTATTAGATCTTCAATGGAACTTTTACCGAGTTGTATATTTTTTTATTAGAGAGTGTTGTAATTCTCTACTATTATAAGTTGGCGGTTAAGCCTAATGATTAATTTCCTTTCGATATAAATAGATGAGTTAAGCCTAATGGATAATACACGTCAGAACTCTTTTGTGTCAGTAAACGTAGACTTTACAACCGAACCAATAACCACCTTAAACTAATTTGTAAATTCTTTTTCCTCGTCCTACTCTTTACTTTCCATTTTATATCTTATCCCAAACCACTTATTCTTTATTCTCTTCCAACTCACAAGTTTTGTTTCATTGTCTTCGAAGTCATTCTTCTTCTGTAAGTCGTCCATTTCTCTATTGGCTGCTCCTTTCACACCGAGCCTAGTGATTAAGTGTTGTTACCTATTGTTTTTCTTTTCTTTTGGAAACCCATTGGGAGAGCTCTTACCTTTTTTCCACTTTTCCTTTTGGCAGTCAATTGAGAATGTTGTTACCTCTACTCTTTATCTTTTTTTTTTTAAGCAGTCCATGAATCATGCCGCCTTTCTTCTTGTCTACTGTTTCTTCTTCAATTATACCATCGTCACTATTCTCTTTCTACAAGTGTCTTTAAAATGTTGTTAATTTAAAATTTTATTTTATATATTCGCAGAATTCTCCTTCCACAGGTTCATAATTTATATGCAAGCTAGATATGGATAACATCCACTCGCCTGCTTGAGGAAATCTTGAAGATCATATATATCTAGTATTTTGTATAGGAATATTATATCTTTATATCCAAACAACGTTAACCAATATGTAATTCTTTCACTCTTTCCTACTCTTACTTTTAATTTTAGAAGAAATTATTTGGATAAAGAATGTCAGCTCACGTTGTAGTATATGCTAGAGAAGTAGTAGATTCCACACTGACATGTTTATTTCCAAGCATTACAAACAAATTAAAAAAAATGATAAAAATAAGACCAATTTTCAACTCCTCACTTTTGCCTTAAGAATCTTGCCTACAATGTCTTCTTTGGTGACCTTTTCCATAATGGCTAATGGAATTGCTTTGCAGTTATCTTTTGGTCCCATTGGTTGGTTGATGATTTCAGAGATTTTCCCCCTACGCCTAAGAGGACGGGGCCTCAGTATAGCAGTGCTTGTGAATTTTGGTGCAAACGCTCTGGTGACATTCGCATTTTCCCCTTTGAAGGTACTTAATAATCTCTATAGCTGTAAAATATTTCCATTTTTCGTCTCAAGGTCATCCTTTGGATGCATTTTTTCAGAAAACAGTAGGCAATACCATGGATAAAGCCACTGTAAAGAGTAACCAATGCCAGGATTCTTTGACAAATAAACTACTGCTAGGTGATTGAGGAATTGAGGTGTCTATATTAATACTATTATTGTTTCTGAATGTGGAATATTTTGAGGAAAATACACCTTGAAATAAATATACTCACAATGATTGCTACACCTTTTGCAAACCCTCGGAACCATACTCCTTATAACTGTTATTGTCTGGTAAGAGATCCAAATGTTGCTTATGTTGCCTTCATCCAAACATGCTAAAAATCATCCAGAGTGAAGTCTTAATGAATCTCTCTGATTTTATTGTTAGATTTCTTATTTCATCGGAACATTTGAGGGAAAATAAAGTGTAGCTGCTGTTGCAATTTTTGTTTTATGATTAGGTTGAAGTAATTGGAACATGAGAGCATTGGTTTTGCCTATGCTGAAATATGGATCTTTCTTTCACTTTTATTTCTGGGTTGAGGGGGGTGTAAATGAAAAGTTGACGCATGGTAGAACCTGTGCAAGTATAATTGAGACCACAACATTTGATGTATCCGGAATACTCAGCCAGATATTAAGAAAGGCCTACAGTACAAAATGCATGTATCGTTCTTTATGGTTTCTGTAAACAAGTCATCCACCTGCCAAAAGCTTAAGTTGTTGGATGAGGCTTATGAACATCATATTAGAGACCCTTAGTGTAGTGTAGACGGATTACCCTTCAAATATTATTCTATCACGTGCATTATGTAGCGTAGACAAATCACAACATGGTGAGGATGACAAATCACCATTCAAATTTTATTATATCACACGCGTCATGTAGTTTAGACAAACCACAACATGACAAGAGTGACTTGAAATTGACATGTATCATTCGGGTACGAAAGTGCGGCTCTTGGTTGAGGTTTAAGGAGGATGGTCAAATTTATCACTGTCTAGCTTGGATGCATTCTTATGTATAATTAAGTCTTTGCTGCATGGTTCTAGTTACCTCATGGATCTTTCAACTCGCTGATAACATGTTCTTGCAACTTTTGCTTTCCAAGCGTTCTTTATGAAAGTTTTGTTCTAAGAATTTCCAAAAGGTGCAGCATGGCGCTTCTATTTTCTACCTAATTCTTCTTGTTGTGCATGGTGTTCCCTGTGCGACTTGATTGAATCTTATCCGGCTTACAGGCTTTACTGGGAGCGGGCATCTTGTTCTACGGATTTGGAGTGATAGCTGTTTTGTCTCTTCTCTTCATATTATTTATTGTACCAGAGACGAAGGGACTAACACTCGAGGAAATTGAGGCCAGATGCTTGTAAACTTCTGTTGCATATGTTCAAGTACTTGCACTGATGGCAGTTCCGGCAGTCAATATGCGTATAAAATTAGATGCATACCGCTATCTTATAGATTCTGCCATTCATAATGCTGTAAAATTCCTTAATTACGATGCCATAAAAAGGTAGTATACACAATCGATCTCGTTGTCGCTACTTATCACTTAATCTAAAACATGTATAATAGAAAGTAGTTATCAAGTAAAGCAGTTGATTTGAACAATGAAATGCTGTATTGCTCTTTCCTATTTGTTCTTATGTTTCTATAATTAAGACTATATTACTGCATGGAATCGCTTACAGTATTAATGGGAAATTGTTGTATAATTCTTGAGATAAGAACTCATAAAGATTATATGAAGGAAAATGAAGTCGAAGAAAGGCAAATAAAATTTAGAAATAGGGAGCTAAGAAAGGGCATATCCAAAGACTGCAGATTTGGAATAGCTTGATTTGATTTAACTTGAAGTCAATTGGTCAGGTTCAATTTTACTAGAATTCAAGTTGGCTTAAAAAACTTGATAATTTAACTAAAATTAGTCGGTCTGATCTTTGTTTTAGGTAAAATTTTCAATATGACACCATTTTGGTCTTAAGTTAAAAAAAATAAAAAATAAAAACATTGTTTTAAATAATGGACCTAAAATGATGTTATTTTGGGTTGCTTGTTTAGACTTAGGCCTACATTGTGTGAATTGAGTTTGCACAAGTTTTATGTTTGTAGTCAGTTTGGGTCGACGATAGGTCTAATTTGATTCAGTCCATTATCATGCCTAGGCACATTAAGTAAGCTTTCTAAATTTTAGTTTTGTGGTATAATAATAATATTGTTGGTCTCTAGACTATACATGAGAGGGGGGAAGAAGAGTGAGTTATGTGTGTTTACTTTTTGTTTTATTTAAAAATTAATGAAGTAATTACCTATTCTAATGAATGGTTATATCAATTTTTTTTATAAATATTATAAAACACAATAACAATAAAAAGAAAATAGGGAAAGAGAGCTAAAATGGTAAGAAACTTTATAACAAACACAATAATGATAGAAAGAGGATAGAAAAAGAGGGATAAATTTGAGTTATAATGGTTTAGTCAAATAACATCTACCTTATGTTCCTAAGATCTACTTAATAATTTGTTAACTTTTTTCTCTAATAAGTGAAAAGGAATCCTTTATACAATATCTTTTTTGACACGAGTGAAGAAAAACCTTTACATTCATTTTGATTTGCAATGGGTGAAAAGTAATCTTTTATATGAAAACGATCTAGAAGGGGGGTTGAATAGATCGACTAAACTTTTTCGCAGAGTTCTACAAAAAATACGGAATTAATACACAATAAACAATCAAATTAAACAAATGAAAATGAGTAGGGAAGAAAGCAAACACTGTTTTTATAGAGGTTCGGTGCTAAGACCTACGTCCTCTACCTAAGCTCCCATTTAGGATTTGGCAAACCACTTTACTG
>JANJEY010000006.1:34841411-34851662 GCA_024703695.1 Erythroxylum cataractarum
AATGAACTCTATTCTTCAGATATGATAATTTCAGTCGACTGGTAATGCTTGTAGTCGACTGGAATTTCTCCAACGGATAATTTTGAAGATAATCTTCGATCTTTCAAGATTGCTATCTATAATCTTTACTCAGATTATCTTTTGTACGTTGTCAATCTTCTCTTGATCATAGGAGATTACTTCTAACTTTATATTTTATCTCTTTGACATTTCTATCACTTGCATAACTTGAAATTGCATTGAACCTGTAATTAAAAACCTGAAATAATTTCTTAACCAATTTCATATATTCTATAATTATCAAAACATAAAGGGATATTTATTTGCCAACCACCATTGGTCCAACATTATAAATCTCATTCAAAATCAAGATTATCACCCACAGTGTATATCCTAAATAATCTAAACAAGCACAGCCATATACAGCTCAAAATCTCTAGTTCTTGATCACATCAATTAATTAAGGCTTAATATATGCTTAGCAATGCAAAAATTTCAATTGGTTTCTTTATTCTTTTAAGACTTTTAATAACTCTCTTGTATTTTAAAGATTATTTATATAATTTAATTGTCGTGTACTTATATTCAAACTAACTTAAATATTATTAGACACATACTAATTATTACAAATGATAGTTCTTGGTAGGATTGGCTAGTTGATCACCTGCCTTCAACTAACCAAACAACCTTTTGCTAGCTTATTGAGTACCCAAACTCTTAGTTGAACATAATTTACATTTTTAGTAACTTTTGAAAACCACTACTAGTTGTAAACATTGGCTAGCTCAGAGTCTAATTGGTTACAAGCCATCCATTTTGTAACTTTTAAACATTTTGTTTGACTAACTTATCCAAATCATGTTTAGAGTTGGTTAGGTTGTTGAAGTCCCCAAAATAATTTCGATTGTCCAAACTTTTTGTATTAGTCATGGAACCAAGTCGAATCTCTAAAGAGCTAAACACTAGTTTCTTAATTTTAAGTAATAAAATAAAATGAGGGAGGGGTTTGGATGAGTTAATTAATTAAAATTAATAAGGAATCAAAATAAATTAACTAAATATAAAAGTGAGAAAGTTAAGATTACTAAACTTCGTTCAAGGGAAAGATCTCATCTAATTGTAATATTGATCATTGTTTTAAAACAGAATATTTTTCACAATACAAGTAGTTAGTCTGAAACATATTAAGATAGTTATAACAAGTCTCAAAATTTTCTAAATTAATTGGTTCAAACCTAGCATCCAAACCAAAACTTACCATCCATTGACTAGGTATGATAGCATTCCATATCAAACAAATGATAGCAATAAGCTTAGTAAAAAAGACCAAACCTTAAATTAAATAATTGAGATAAATGTTCAATTTTCTTATTTATCACAACTTAAATATGCAATTTCATAAATAACCTATTTGCTACTTGTACCAAATCGTTGTGACAATGATGGATCATTGAATTCATGGATAGCGATAAAATAATCAATATTAAATTAAATTGTCAAATTAATCAATATTAATCATTCATCAAATATAAGAACTCAAAACAAGAAATACTTGAATCAAAACAAGAATAAAAAGTTTATAACATAAAACCTCATAAGGTTACAACTTGAATATCGAATCCTCTTTAATCAGAATAATTGAATTTAACCACACATCACTTTTACTTCAACATCAAAAATTGAAGAAAGACAAAGAATTGAGAGAAAAGTAAAAAGAGAATTATTCATTCTATTGTGAGGAACGTCCCTTTTATAGGATTTTCCTGAGCTAATCTTAATCTAATTCTACCTTGCAAAGCTGTCTATCTAAAACAAATTCAAATTCAAATTCCTAAATAATAGGTATACAAAGAAGCTTCCCAATTAAACTCCAACTCTTCAAGTGATCAATCTTATTCGGCGCAACAATCTCTTAACTTTATCCAAAATTCTTGATTATCATCAATAATGTCCTAATTTGATGCAATCTACACTTTTCATCTCCTAAAGCAAAACAAACATTGATTTTAGTATTTAAGCACCAAAATAAATCCAAAACAAATGAGATAATATCAATTAATATATCAAGATAACTCTTATCAAATTCCCCTACACTAGACTTTTGTTTGTCCTTAAGCATACATCAATTATCTTCATAACAACCTCTCATCTCCTTTCATGTTATCTAAAAATATCCAAAAGTTAATTTACATTGAAGGTTTAAGATAAAATAATAATCGAGAGAATAAGCACTCATAGGACATATTGTTAAAACTTAGCGTCTCATCAATTCCATTTGAATGAAATGAAACAAGACTTGACAACCTCACAAAGATTTCACTCTATACCCTTAAAGTGTTTAGGATTCATTAGGCTCTCAAATCGAAACATAGCAAGTTATTTCCATAAGCTTGCTCAGAATCATATCTCCACCACTTAACAAAAATGAACCTAACACATAAATCAAAGGGACTTAATAAGGGTTGTAATGTGACTTAGGTAAGGTATGACAAAAAGAAGCTTTTTGGATAAATAAATTGAAGGACATCATTCAAAGTTATCTACTGAAGCTTCAACTTAATTCATTCCAAAATTTACTTGATTCAAATAGGATTCTTTTCAATCCTTTTTCTTGTTTTTAAACAAAAATATCAAAGAGGAGATTTTGTTTTGTTCTTTTTATATATACTTCTCCCGCATTTTATAAAAAATTAAAACAATGCAACTTGAATAATCTAATTTACTTTTCGTGAGAATAGTCAAAATTCTATGCAAATAAGCTCGATATAATTTCTTCAATTTAGGGGTTAAAATCATTAAGGATATCAACAACAAAAAAGATAAATTTGGCTTATAACAAGGTTATTATGCAATAAAAGAATGGGTAAGGCTCAAATTGGTTTTCTAGGGACAAAAAGGTAAGGTAGGTTTGTTTAGGTCAAAAATGGTTATCCTAAATGCCCTCATCATCTTTATACACAAATTCATAAAAAATGTGGTCTCAATATGTATTTAAAAGTAAGTTAGCATAATCAAGCTATGTTTGATAACATAATAAAAAGATATGTATAAGCACACATGTGATGAATATTCTTAGGCTCAAAGCTCATGTAAGTGTCAAAAATGTATAAAGTCTTGCACATCTTCATCCAACAAAATCAATGAGATACTTGAAATAATTTAATGAAAACATTAATCATGCTTGTCTCTCTCATGCATTAGATCTTAAACCAAAAATGAGTCCTAATTGAAGGATTATTTATGAACAACAATCAAAACATTATGAGCCTATCATGAGGAATAATCAATATATGATTGATAGTATTCATATGTTTAAGAACAAATCACAAAGTTCATCATAATATAAATACTCCCTTCCCCACACTTTAATCATACATTGTCCCTAATGTATGCATAAGATAATCACATCTTAACAAAAATAAAAAGAAAAATAAACCACAAAATAGAGGAATTCTTTGAGATGTGAGTATCGAAAAGGACGTGTATTATAGTGTCGGGGGATGGCTGTGTGTTTGGTTACTGTGTCTGCTTATGCTAGCTTGGTGTGTGTGGTTTGTGGAAACAAAACGTAGGTATGATGTGGGCGTGAGATGGCTACTGGTGAAGTATGCATTTTTTTGTTTTTGTTTCAACAATTCCCGCCAAAAGAGAAAGCAAAGATTATGTTTTTTAACAATAAATAAAATAAAATAAAATAGTAAAAATAAATTAAATAATAAAAAATGTAAGTAACTAAAGAAATTAAATAATTAAATGATAAAAATATTTAAGAAAATTTTTGGTAAATTTTAAAAAAATAATTTATAAGAGGACTTTAGGGTTCCATTGTAGAAAACCAAATTACATAAGGCGAGATCTTGCCTGATGAGATTTAGTATCATAGAATTTTAAGATATTCATTCTAGATAACTAAATTACATAAGACGTGATCATGCTTTAGGAAATTTAGTAATATGAAATTTTAAGACCCCTTTTCCCCTTAAGTTAATAAACTTTAATTTTCAAAAACAAGCAAGTGCAAGCTATATATAAGCAAAACGAAATCAATAAAAACTATCATATTCTGGGTTGCCTCCTGAAAGTGCAATTGTTTAACGTTGTTATGTTCGACGTGGCTTTTTCCTCTCCAATTTCTACGTAATTGCAATCTTTTACTCTTTAAGTAGTGCTACTAGCCCCTTGCTTTATAGTCAACCGTTTTGAAACGATTGTATGTAATGACTTTCTATCAACTAAATAGACATAGTTTTGGCTATAATGTAACACCTTCAAATTCTATCTTCGAAGCCTGTAAAATAGAAGGTAATATTTTCTTGTGATTTATAGTAAGTTCATCATTCAAACTTTTTTAATTTATTAACATTGCTAACAATGATTCTACAACTTCATAATTTTCATCAACTTGCTTGTTTTCTTCTAATTTAACTTTAAAGTCCAACTCATCTTCAACACTTTCTTCTTTAAACATATCCTTCACAAATGGATCCATAATATTCATATGATAAATGGATTGAAAATCATTTGAGTGCTTCATTACTTCAAAAATATTGAACTTCACTATCTCTTCATCAAATTCAACAAAAAGGGTACCCTTATCCACCTTGATTTTTGTCTTGGCCATCTTCATAAACGACTTACCTAATAAAATCAAAGTTAAATGTTCAACACTATCTCCATCCATTTTCAAGATGTAAAAATCTACTGAAAATACCAAACCATTAACTTAGACTGAAACATCCTCAATAACTCCAATATGATGCACATATGAATGATCAGCTAGTTAAATAATCACATTAGTTTCTTGCAAAGAATTCATATTTATAGCTCGATAAATTAAGTATGCATGACATTAATAGATGCACCTAAGTCTAGCATGGCATGCTCAAATTTCTTATTGCCAATAACACATGAAAGTGTAAAACATACTTGGTTCTTTGCATTTTTTTGATAATTTTCTATTTATCACAGTTGATACATTCCTACCCAAAATTATGCTCTTATTATCCTTCAAATTCCTTTTATTTGTGCATAAGTCTTTCAAGAATTTGCATATCTTAGAACTTGTTTGATGGCTTTTAGCAGTGGTATATTGATTTCCACATTTTTAAAGGTTTCTAGGATCACTCTTTGATGTTCATCATCTTTTGGTTTAGCGAACCTACTGGAAAAAATAGATACACGTGCATTAATAAAGATCGATGAAGATGAATCATTTTTTAACCTTTATTGATTCTTAAGTTAGAATCATTTTTTAACCTTTATTGATTCTTAAGTTAGAATTTCTTCCTTCTTTTCCCCATCATCGTGCTTTTCTACCTCCATTGTTTAAGAAGTTCTAGATTGAATTTCTTTATCACCTCTCAAAGTCATTGAGCTGACATTCTCGTTAGGATTCACCACCATTTGGGAGGGTAACTTTCCTAATGCTTGCGTTTCCAATATACTTACAGTGGTGACTAATTTAGTGATTTAGTTTCCTAAGTCTTTAAGGCTTGCCCTCGTTTCCTATTAAAATTGTTGAGTATTAGTAACAAGTTCCTTAACAATTTCATTTATAGACATACCTGAATTTGAAGACTGAGGTTGAGCATATGTAGGGGCTTGATGTTGTTTAAAATTTTTAGGTTGATATCATTGTTTCCCTCCTTAATTTCCATAGTTCAAGTTTGGAGGGTCCCTCCATCCTCGATTATAGTGATTGGAATATCATATTTTTATTGAGGTTGGCCAGAAAATCCCCCTATCATATTTGCTTCTTGAAAAGAGTCTTATTGCAATGTAGGGCACATATTAGTAGGGTGTCTAGAGAATGAACATTGTCTAGAGAATGAACATATTACGCTAACTCTTGTATTGTAATTAACCTACAACCATTTGATGAATTATAGTAGTTAAATATGAAATTTTATCCTCAAGGTGTGCGTTACTTACCTTATTCACATGCTTAACATCTCCATCTATCCTTGTCCTAAACTGTTGAGAATTTTCAGCCATAATTGATATCAATTGTCTAGCTACCTTAGGTATTTTTTTAATAAAAAATCCTCCCCTAGCTACATCGACCATACTCTAATCCATTGGAAGTAGTCCTTTATAAAAGTATTGAATCAAAAGTGGTGACAAATTTGATGGTGTGGGCAGCTGGCATATAATTCCTTAAACCTTTCCCAATATTCATATAATGTTTCTCCAGTAATTTTTCTTATCTCACACATCTCCTTTCTAATGTTTTTTGCTCTTGATGTGGGAAAGAACTTATCGAGAAACATTCTTTTCATTTCATTCCATATTGTCACTGAGCCAGGGGGAAGATAATATAGACAATCCTTTACCTTATTTTTCAATGAGAACGAAATGGCCTTGAGATTTTTTTGTTATTCTATCACCCTTTGTGTCTTCATTCTAGAGTAGACAAAATGAATTTCCTTTAGGTGCTTATATGGATCTTCACTTGCAAGACCACAAAAATAGGGATTAAGTGAATCAAACTAGATTTCAATTCGAAATCTACCTCAACATCTAGAAATTGTATGTATAAGAGTTGATTGAAATTTGGTGCTGCTACCTCCATCAATATTCTCAGGTTAAGATTTGCCATATTTTCTTCCACCTCTTGAAAATTAGAGTCTTCACCAATTGTTAGATCTACTTCAGCTTTCATGTTTGAAGTTGAATGACCCCTTCCTTACTTATTCTCTTTTCACAAATGATGTAGTGTCTTCTCAATTTTTGGATTATATTGTAATTTGTTTGTCTGAAATAAGACAAGAGGGCTGTAGTAATTGCAAAATAAGACAAAGAAAATAAGCTACTAAAATAGTTCCCCGATAATAATGCCAAATTTTGATCGAGTTATTAAAGCCCCTAAAATAATTACGATTCTCCAAACTTTTTGTAGTAATCACGGAACCAGTTTGAACCCTAAAGAACTAAACACTAGTTTTTAAATTTCAAGTAATAAAATAAAATGGAGAGGGGGATTTAAATTAATTAATTAATTAAAATTAACAAGGAATCGAAATAAATTGACTAACTATAAAAATGAGAAAGTTTATATTACTAAACTTTGGTTTGAAGGGAAAGATTTCATCTAATTGTGATATCGATCATTGGTTTAAAAAGAATATTTTTCATAATTCAAGTAGTTAGTTCAAAACATATTAGGGTAGCCATAATAAGTCTCAAAATTTCCTAAATTAATTGGTTTAAACCTAGCAGCCAATCCAAAACTTACCATTCATTGACTGAGTGTTATAACATTCCATATGAAATAAATGATAGCAATGCTTAGTGAAAAAAGACTAAACCCTAAATTAAATAATCAAGATAGCTGCAACTATTTAATTTAGTTTTCATATTTATTATAAATGAAATATTCAATTTCATAAATAACCTATTTGTTACTTGTACCAGTCCTTCATGAAAATTACTGATCATTGAATTTATAGATAGGGATAGAATAATCAACATTAAATTAAATTGTCAAATTAATTAATATTAATCATTCATCAAATATAAGAACTCAGAACAAGAAATACTTGAATTAAAGCATGAATAAAAGGTTTAGAATATAAAACCTCACAAGGTTACAGCTAGAAGATCAAATCCTCTTAAATCAGAATAATTGAGTTTAACCACATATAACCTTTGCTCCAATAACAATAATTTAAGAAAGACAAAGAATTGAGAGAAAAGTAAGAAGAGAATTATTCATTTTGTTGTGAGTAACATCCCTTTGTTAAGGTTTTCCTGATCTAATCCTAATCTAATTCTACCTTGCAAAGATCTCTATCTAAAACAAATTTAAATTTAAATTCCTACATGATAGGGATAGAAAGAAGTTTCCCAGTTAAACTACAACTCTTCAAATGATTAGTCTTATCCACTGTAGCAATCTCTTTATTTCATCCAAAATTCGTGATTATCATTAATAATGTCCCAATTTGATGCAATGTCCACTTTTCATCTTCTAAAACAAAATAAACATTAGTTTTAATATTTAAGAACCAAAATAAATCCAAAACAAAGGAGATATTATCAGTTAATGTATCAAGCTAACATCTTATTAAGAGTAGCCAAACTCCTTTAGAAACCAATTTGACAACTTTAACTTGAAAGTCTTTTCAAACATAACAACACACTTCTTTGATAAAATTTAACTCAAAGCTATTTCAAAAGTTTCTAAAAAAACATTTGGATGATAAATGGGATTTTCTTTAAAGCCTTCCTAATTTTCTTCTTGATTGTAACAAAGTATAGGCAATATGCACTATGTAGAAATGATCATAAAATGATTGAGTCTATAATTTTTTGAATGAATAAGATAAGGTTTTAAAAGATTACAATAGTTGTTACATCTTAAGTTTCTTCATTCCTTCTTGTTAATGGTTCTTTGCTTACAATTTTTTAAAACTCTCTTGAATTGCCCATATGCTTCATTTCACTTATTTTATTTATTATTTTATTGCTCAATCTATTCAATTTATTCCTTTATTTAGTTAGGCTTTCCATTGAACTTGGTCTTTCATATATGTCTTGATTTCTTATAGTAAAGCTATTAATATCACTAAAAGTAAATTAATTAATATAAATATGTTTTTTTATCATAAAAAAGGGTTAGGACCTCACTTGGTCTAACAGTCTCCTCTTTTAATAATGGCAAAGTATTTGGTGATATTGTAGAAAAAAATATTGAATAAACTTACCTTATTTCAAAGAATTACATAATATATATTTTCCTATGATTTATTAATCATTTAATATAAATGATCATGTTTCAATAACTGTCCTTTCTCTCAAGTTGTCAACATTAAAAGGGTATAGTTTATAAGAAACTAAGTGTATCAAAAAGGTTAAGTAAATAAATAATGTTCTTCCTTCCTTTTTAAAATATTTGTTGTATAAGCAATATTTTCACCAAGACATGCAAAAAAATGAAATCAAAGAGAAATTTTGAGTGTTCTCATGTAACAATTTATGCTCAATTTGTATTTCTCTTCTTGAGTTTATGCAACATGCTTTAACCTCTTAAAAATGTATTTCAAAGTTAATATGGTTAAATTTCATCAATATGAAAACAAGTGGTTATTTCCCTTTATTTACCACTAATGGTTACCTTATTTTCTTCTTCACTCAATTCAATAATCGATCTTTTGATACCTATTTCCTAAACTTGGATCATATGAGGAATATTAATGATTTACTCTTTGAATTCATTTATTGGAGAAACCATGGTTGCTTGACATTTGATATTGACATAAGTGATACCATAACCTTCTAGGTTCACTTAACAATCATTTTTACAAAGAGCAATTTCTTTTTATTAAGTATCTATATTAAGAGCGAATGGGATGGACGACCACGCAATCCATCCCATTCGTCCATTTAATATGACGGTTGGGTGCTTCTGAATTAAATCCTGTCTCCTCTCGAAATTTCTACCTTCACGCAACTCACAACGCTCTTTCTCTTTCTCTCTCCATCGGCTTCCTGCCCTTCTCCACGGTTGGTCCTCCTCCTCTTCTTGCTTCACCGTCCCTTCACTCTCGAAGTTTCTACCTTTACGCACTCACAACGCTCTTTCTCTCTCCGTCGGCTTCCTCTCCTTCTCCACGGTTGGTCCTCACATAAGAATAGGCGATTTTGGTGAATAAAATTTTCTAGGGTTTCGTTATCGCTTTATCGTTGATAGATTTCTCTTTGGTACGCTTCCAATCTCTTGTTCTTTCCTTGTGTTTGTTTGATTATTTTTTTCTCCAGATTCTTTATTTTTTTATTCTGTTTTCTCAGGATCTATTGCTCATACTCTCCGTTGAGTTGATTGATTGGTTTCTGGGTGGCTGTTATGAGGATTTCTGATTTGTTTCGTGTTTGTGAGTATCTTGTCTCTTGGTTCTTCATTATTTATTTCTTTTATCGTTTGACCGTGTTATCATGTCGCGGTTCTCTATCTTTTTGTTTTATGAATTTTATTACCCATGATAATCTTTCAGTTGCTGTTCTTAGACAGAGGAGGGATGGATGTCAGTCTGCAACATCTGAACATGGCTTCCGTATTGGCTTTAAGGGGAATAATGTTGTGGTATGTTTTTGGTTAATCTTTTACTTCACAGGACCTTTTTCCTGCTACTGCTGATTGAATTATCTGTACCTTTTACAGACCAAGGGTATTTTATCAATAACCACTTGAGCTTTAGGGTGATGTACCACAGGGATGCTGAGATAGAATCTGCTCGCATAGTTGGTGTTGAG
>JANJEY010000006.1:34933719-34945292 GCA_024703695.1 Erythroxylum cataractarum
GAGAACTAATTAAATGAAGGGTAAAAAGGGAAGAGCAAGCATAATGTGGTATTATTTAAAAGAAGAAGAGGAAAATCATGGGAGTTGGAAAAGAGAAGAGAAAGTCATGAGAAGAGAAGAGAAAAGAAAGAAAAGTGCATGGAAGCTAGGGGAAAAGGAGAAAGAAGGAGAAAGAAGAAGATTTGGGCCAAACCTAAGGTAAACATCATCTTTCTTCCTGCTTAGTGGAAAAACAAAGAGGGATTAGAGAAGAGAATGAGTTTGTGTAGGAAGAAAGAGGAGAAACCTTAGATGGATTTTTATGGATTTCTAAACTAGGTTTTGGTTTTTCCAACCTAGATAGACTTTGGGTTGGTTAAGCCTAAGTCCAACTTAACATTGATTTCATTTTTGTGATTTGTTGAAGTTTTTTGAATTTCTATAGGAATGTTATGTTCAATGAGAACTTGGTTGTTTGAAGGAAACCAGGGGATGACAATCTAAGAACAAGAGGAAAAGCAAGCTTGACTTGGATTTTTGCAAAGAAATAGGTGGGTAATATGTTTATAGTTGTTGTGTGATGGGTAAATGCCCTACTTATGTGTTTATACTAAAATTGCTGAATTTGAATTGTTATGGAGTTTTGAAAATGCATGATGAATTTTGACCATGTTATACCTTGAAAAAGGTTATGAATTGAATGAAAAGAAGAAAAAGCATGAAAATATGAGAATACGATGAAATGAAAGAAACATGAGAATATGTAAAATGTATGGAAATAAATTGAGCATAAATTTTATTGTGTTTGGGCAAGAGAGGAACATTTCGTTAGTCACGTGCACGTTGACATATAACCTTCTCTCGGCTGTCCGTTTGAGACCACGAGATCCTGAAAAATCGAACTCATTTTGTTCACGATATAAACTTCAATTTATCCGTTTCGTTCCATGAAACTCTTGAATCATTTGTTTGTGCATTTGCATTTTGATTTGCAAAGTTATGATGCAAGATTGAGTGTTATGTTTTGATGATTACTTACACTTGACATGTTCTATATGATGATGTGTTGATCTATGAGTTGTGAATTTGAATTGTGAATGATTGAATTGCTAGCCTAATGAGATATAGATGTATATGATTATATGAAGTATATGCATGTTTGATTGTGTGGCTCATTGCCAATGGCTATAAATATATTAGCCACTGAGTTGTGTAGCTCACCTTACGCTTCCCTCCTCAGGTGTAGAAGGAGAAGATTAGCGATCCTTGCAAGGCATTG
Source organism: Erythroxylum cataractarum (assembly GCA_024703695.1). Lineage (NCBI taxonomy): Eukaryota > Viridiplantae > Streptophyta > Magnoliopsida > Malpighiales > Erythroxylaceae > Erythroxylum > Erythroxylum cataractarum. The sequence goes on from JANJEY010000006.1 coordinate 34,934,978, forward strand.
GAACTGCAAGATAGTTAGAGACTTTTGTATTGAAGTTAGTTTAGGAAATTTTGTAATTTAGAATCATTTTAAACATAAGCATTCATATTGTATCGTGTGTATTTCGTATTTTTGTATTTGTATTTTGAAATAAGCTTTTATAAACTCTTTTAAAATTCATTTGTGAAATATGATTGGATTTTGGTTTTTGACTCTCTAAATTTTAATTGTTTGATGTTCAACTTTTTTAGGCATGCCACCATTATGGGATAACGGGTTCCATTTTGGCTCTGAATGTTTGGGCTTCGAAAATGGGGTCCAACAATTTGGTATCAAAGCGATTAGGTTTTTCCTAAGCTTAGAATGTATAGTGTTATGAATTGGTAGGCTATGGGATTAATTTTGTATTTTGAATTGATGTGTTACATTAAGTGACATGCATATCATGCATACATGTAGGGAATAAGATTAAAAATGAAAGTCAACTGAAACATTAGTGTTTTATCGAAGGAGTAAAATGCCACCTCGTAAAAGAATACAAGGAGTTTTGTAAGGATTTGTTTCATCTGATTCCTCACCATTAGAGAAGGGTACTGATAAGTATAGAATCCTAGTAATTGCAACCGTATGGGTTGCATGTGTGAACTTCCGTTAAGAGTTTGGACTAATAGAAATGATGAGAAGAATAGTGTTTGGTTAGAATGTAAGATGAGGAAAGTTTTTGGATAAATTGTAGAATAATATGATTAAGTACATATGAGATAAATATTTGGATACAATATAGGGGACTAAAGTGTACAGGCATAATGAAATGAAATCATAAAATTGTTATGATCATAAAAGAATGAATTTGGAACCGAAATGGTTATATGAGTATTCTGATAAGAGTTTGTAATTCAGTATACAAAGATATTAGGGGAAAGTTAGAAATGCATATAAGATAGGATTTTAGGCAAGAAAGAGAGAAGAGGAAAGTTGAAGGACTTTTAAAAATAAGAATATAAGTAGAAATGGTGAGAATAAAAAGTACGAGGCAAGTGAAAAGTGACTTTGAGAGGTTGAACTTGGACTTGAAATGAATGTTTGAATTAAAAAAATGTGACAAGAGTTCTGAATTAGTATAAGAATCTGTTTGTGAAATTGAGACCAGAATTTTTGGATGAGTATGCATCTATGATTTCGAATTGATTGCGAACATAGGTATGCATGATGATATATGGTAATTGGAAGGTGAGAGGATAACAACAGAAAAAAAAATAGTGTTAAAGGTAAGTTGATTTATCATTGTGAGTGCACGTCTGATAATAGGGACACCATGATAAGTGAGAATACTAAGCCTATGTGTATTATATGGATGGAGATGATATAAGAAGCAATCTATGACTTATTGAATATTGTTGGTCATAGTTCTTATAGTTCAAAATCTAAGATGAGCTAGAGCAAGATGTGGAAGTGCTTGTAGTGATCAACTAGGAAGGAATTAAGATTGTTAATGATGTTACAATATGTGATGAATTTGAGGACAAAGAAGAAGAACACAATTATGGCATAATTTCCACGATCGAGGACTGGCACAAAAGGAGAAGATTTATCTAGAATTAAATGGGATTAAAGTATCCTTAGCATAAGCTACTAATTGTTGAATTGACAAAAATACATCTCTAGATAAGATGAAATGATTTTAGTGATATATGTCAAGATATTAGAGTAAATGAAATTGTTTAGTATCTCATTGAGCCTTATATTAAGGGGTGTTTCTGTTGGACTCCGATCTTTAAGTGAAAATTAGAAATTATTAAATGTATGAAATGAGTATTTTTATATATGTATTGTGTGAAAGATGTTTTTATGCTTTAAGAAAATTGATAAGAAAAGAAGTGATCGATTTTGATGACTCTAGAATTTGAACAGATTCGTAAGGGTTATGAAAGTTAAAGTGAATGAGTTATTGAAATGGAAGATGAAAAGCAAGAAATAAATAGTAAAAGTGTGAGAATTTGGAGAATTAAGAAAGTTTGACTTTTTTGAGATAGAGAGTTGACTTTTAGATTTAGGTAGAATTTAAGAAAATGATCTTCATAAAACTTGTAGCTTATGTTGAAAGCTTTCTGTCGCCATAAAGTATGATATTTTCGATAACGGTAGTGAAAGTTATGAGCTTCTGAAGATAAGGTTATTTTGCTTTGTTTTTTAAAAATATTATTACGGGTAAGTTTGTGTGTATTGCTTTGAGGCCAATTTCTGTATTGATGTGTTTTGAATTGAGTTAAAGGGTTTACCTGAAAGTCATAGAAGATTTTCCTAGCTTCTCATTGATGTATAATATGTTATTTGTGCATGTGAGAATTGGAAGATATGAAATTTTAAGGTTTGGATGTGGTGTAGGTTGACCAATATTCTGGCAGAATCTTTGACTGAAAAATTTACCTAGTTAGAGGTTGAAATTGCTTTTAAGTTCTTCATGAAAGTTTTAGATTATATTTTTATCTTTCTATTGATGTAAATTATGCAATTTTTGAACCATGTAATGTGAAGTTATGATTTTTGGAAGTTTCTGTTATTGTTTAGCATGATTATTAGTGGACAGAATTTTTGATTGGAAATTTGACTTCCTTAGAGGCCAAATTAGTTTTCGAGTTCTTCATGGAAGTTGTAGAGATTCCTTGGAGCTTTCTATTGATATCAAATTTGTCAGATATGGAGTTTTGGACCAAGAGTTATGAATTTTGAAAATTTCGGTTAAAAATCCTTTTGTTTTTGCTATTCTCCTCCCCTAATCCGACCCTTGGTCAATCTTTTGTTTATAACTTTTCCGTCCGACATCCGATTGATTTAGTTTTCAAAGCGTTGGATTCCTAAGACAATTATTTTCATCAGAATGGGAAATTTATAATTTTTGAGATTAAATTGAAAGAGATTGATTAAATCAAATTGAGTTAGATATTTTTCTGAATAGGGTTTAGTATTTTGAGAAATTCTTGATCTGTGGAGATCCAATTGAGTTGGTTGTTGTGGAAAATTAAAATAGAGTCATGGGGCTACAAGTCTTATGAAGGAATTGAATTTCAATTTAGCCTCTAAGACTTCCAATTTCTGAATAGAAGTCGACTTTAGTGTGCAGTCTTGGATTAGAAAAATCTGAAAGTATTTTGGCCATAACTTTTTCTCTAGTAATCCAAATGAAGTGATTCTTGATTTGGATTAAACTAGAAAGATAATGATACAATTTGTATGAAGGAAGTGAATTTTAATTCAGTCTCTAACATTTTCAATTTTTGGATGGAAATAAAGTGCTGAAAAATGTGTTAGCATAAGACTAGTCCAAAGTGTTTGGAGCATAACTTTTGGTGTAGTGCACCAAATTAAATGATTTTGGTGGCGTTATAAAATTAAGGCAATAAGGAACATTTCTATAGAAGGAAGTTTTGACAAATTCCTTCAATTTGATGGTGAGAAAAATGTCCTAAAGCAAGCATGAATTGAAATAAAGTCCAGGGGCAATTTTGGAACATCACTTAAAGGGTTAGGTTTTAAGGCTTATAAGTAAGGACTTTATGGTCATTTGGATTTCATTAAGTGAATAAAGGAGGTGGCTGTCGTTTTAATAAGGAGGAGCACGACCCTTAAGGAAAGAATGAACAAAAGAAAAAGAGAGAAGAGAGGAAACAAGGTTTCAGATGAGAGAACAAGGGAGAAGAAAGGGGAGAAAGCTAGGGTTCGAAATTTTGAAGGCTTTCAAGCACGATTTTAAGAGGATTCAAAGGAAAAAAGATGGAAGAAGAAGAGAGCTTCCTTCCAAGCCAAACAAATTCGAAATTGGAGAAGAAATGAGGTAAGAAAGAACTTTTGAGCTTTGGATTTTTAATGAAGTTTGGTTTAGATACATTGGTAATGGTATGGGTTTGTGAATTCTAAAGTCAATTTTGAAAATTACATGTTTTAATTGGATCAATTTTGGATGTTTAATTAATTAGGGTTTATGTCTTGAAGTAGGAAATTTTTAAGTGAGGCTTTGGAGCAATTGATGCTTGGGACAAGTTTCAAGCATGGAATTGAGGTGGGTAATATGTTTATATTTTGAAGTATAAGCTAAATTTGTGTTATTGAAAAATCAAGAAAGGGAAAGAAAGAAATTATCGAATTTTATTGTTTAAAAATGTTTTTGAAAAAATTGTTACAAGTTTTAAATGTTTTGATAAATTAAGACAATTTCTGAAATTATGAAAATTAATGCAATCATTGTTTTGAATGATTTGTTAATTATGGAAATTCTTACATTCATTTATGCTTGAATGATTTGTTAATTATGAAAATTGAAGCATTCTTTGACTTTGATGGTTGAGAATTCTTTGGTTTTGAATGCTTGAATAATTGCTATGTGAATTTGATTGTAATGTGAATTTTGCAATTGTGGAAATTATGAATGGAATTTGTTTGATATGACACGATATGAGAAGCAAGTTTTTGAAATGTGCCTTCGGGCAACCCGATTTTTCAAGTATGAATTTATGTGTTATGTGGGTTTGGTCTGGTCCCATAAGGTTAAGTCAAGTGCACTTGTCTTCTTTTTATAGGCTTCGCCCGCCTACCTGCTAGTGGCATTAGAGCTCCGATTTCGGACTCCCATAAATTCACAGCTACACTGGACCGCTATGCGGGAAAGTGTAGAACGTTCTGTTCACGGCGGCATAGGACCACTATGCTGGAATGTGCAGTACATTCCATTTTAGACCGACCCAAACTATTCTGATGTGTTTATATGCTTTTTTTTTGTTCCTAAGTGTTCTGCATTCATGCTTGGAAATTGTTCATGATTTGAGTAAAATTCAGAATTTTAAGAAATAAGCAACTGAGGTTTTCAACCGTGAAATTTTTTAAAGTGATTATGAATGATTTTAAAAGTTGAAAAGTTTGAAAAATAAGCTTTCGATAAATTTTCTTTTGAGAAATGTTTATAATGGCAAACGTCTTGAAATTTGATTTTTGCTTATTTTTCGACTTATAAACATGTTATCCACGAGTTGTCAAGCTCACCCCCTTTCATCCTCATCTCCAGGTATTCGAGCAGGAGATCGGATGAAAGAAAGTCAAGGCTTGTATTCGATTTTGCTTAGCTAGTATTTTATGTAATTTTGGATTTTGGTATTGTATATGGCTTAGAAGGCCATTAATGTTTTGTAGGCATTATTTCAGATGAGTATGAATTATGATTTTTGTATATTGAATTAAGATATAAATGGGATTTATGTATGATTTAAGTTATGAATGTGATTTGTATATAAATATAAATGGGATTGCTTCTGATATGGATTCCGGACGGGAGGTACGATGATTCTGAACATTGATTGCGAATTATTGAAGTGTTATAGGTATAGAATTATGTTTGTTTATACTAGGTTTCCGATCAGAAGGTCTGATAAATTGTGTGTATTGCTTTGGTAAGTAGAAGTGAGTTTAAAACCATTTACAAGTTTTTGGGATTTTTTAAAATACAACCATTATGCTGCCCAATTCTTGTTCATATATAGATTGAATAAAGAGAAAAAGAATGAATAATATGAAAAAGAATTACGTTTTGTTTTTAAAAAATGAGAAATGATGAAATGAATTAGACAAATCTTATGAATTGAGTTTGATTGAGGATAAATTAAAATATATATATATATATTATTTTGATTTGTATAAGATTGAATAAAGATGAAAAGAATGAAAGAAAAAAATTAATACCATTTTGGATTAGCTAAGATTAAATGTCTTAAGGTTTCCAACGCGATAATTTTCTAAAGTATAAAAAAAGTTATACCGTTTTGGGTTAGCTAAGATTAAATGTCTTAAGGTTTCCAACGTGATAATTTCCAACGGATGTCGAAATTAAGTTTTTTATTCTTAAGCCTTTGATATGATTTGCTTTCTTTGTCTTTCGCCATATGTTGTCGCTTTGTTTTCCGATATTGTGATTTCATTTTTTCGGTTGGGGTTCGGTTCCGAAATCGGGTCCCAACAAAAGTTACTGTCATGTAACTTTTCGTTTTATTCTTGACTTTTGGGTACTTTTGTTGTATAAGGGTTAAAATGCCCTCTAAAGCTTTGTATTAACTTACGATTTCATGTAATTGAAAGAGATTTGGGTTTTAATGTATTTTGTGATTGTTGCTCATAATGTGTTGTTGTATGGCTTGAGAATGGCCAGAAGAGTAGGTTGTAGTTGCTGCCTTCTTGCATAGCTTTAGGATGGAGTTTTTGTGTAAGGTGTTTGGATTGGGAGATTGAAGAAAGTGGATATGGAAGTGTGATGCAGGTGCTGGAAATTAGTGGATGTGTTTGAAGATTTTGACTAGTGAAATTTTAGGAGAGGTGCTGTCAAAATTTTCATAAATGGTAGAAACTTTGACTGAGGTTTTGACCCTCTTAAGTTTGAATTGGACAGGGAGGTCTTCTTGAAGATTGTAGTTCATGATTAGAGCTTTCCATTGGTGCATAATATGTCACTTTTGGACTTAGGAATAAGAAATTATAAGGTTTGAAAGAATACAGTTACTGTTGGAAAAGGTATTGTCCAGGCAGTATTTTCGAAAGCATTTTTCACTTCCTTAGAGCTTATATTGAGTTTTGCATCCTTCATGAAAGAGTTAGATTGTCTTATTTTCTTTCCATTGATGTATAATATGCCATTTTAGGATTAGGAGTAAAAAGTTATGAGGTTTAGAAAGATTCAGTTACTATTGAAATGGTCATTTTATAGGCAGTAGTTTTGAAAGAGTTTTTACCTCCTTTAGAGACTAAATTGATTTTTGTTTCCTTCATGAAAGTTGTAAATCGTCTTTTTATATTTCCATTGCTATAAAATGTGACAATTTTGGGCTTTTGTTCTAAAAGATATGATTTTTCGAATTTCTGTCTTTGCGTGGAAAAATTTTAGTTTGGGTCGTAAATTTGAAGTGGCTTTTGACACTCTTAAAGGACAAATTAGTTTATGAATCCTTCATCGAAGTTGTAGAGATTCCTTTTATCTTTTTATTGATACCAAATTTTTGAATTTTCGATGTCGGTGTGAAGAGTTATAAATTTTCAAAGTTTCAGATGTTTTAAATTGATTTAAAAAAAGTTTTCGAATCTCGCAGGCGCCCTCGCGAGGGCGAGCGCATCTCCCATGTGAGTGCCTGCGATCGCGAGCACTCACGTGTGAAGTGACGCCGTTTTCCAAATTTCTGGTTTTATTTTTATTTTTTTCTTTTTCTTTTTTCAAATTCAACCTCCTCCTACTATTTTGCTTGTAACTTTTTCGTTTGACCTCCGATTCACTCGGTTTTTGAAGCATTGGTTTTCTACTGAAATTTTTCTATCCTCTCATGCAAAATTTAAAATTTTCGGGATTGATTTGAATTTTATAGATTAAATCTAAGGGATACAATTGAATAGAGATTTTGAATATGATTCCGTATTTGGGCGATTTCTCGATCTTTAGAGATCCGATGTAGGTGATTTTTGGTTCTTATTATTATAAAGACATGAAATTTTCATTTTAGCTTGAGAATTGGATTTAATTTTGGGCCTAAGAAGATCATTTTTTAAGGAGGGAAATTAGGATGAATCTTTCGATATCCGTTCGGAAGTAATTGAAATGGGTTCGGGTTTATGGTTTGATGTGGTGGAAAATTCCTCTCTCGTGGGAGACGTCAGACACGTGACTCTCCAGGGTGGGGCTCCAACAATTAGCCTCTTCAGGATTTCAGCTTTTCTTCTTTCTCACAGAAAGATATTGCGAGTTTTGTTACAAAAAATAAAGCTATCGTGTTTTGCATAAATACAGTATTTAGCTTTTTGAAATTCACTAACAAAATCACTAACTCTTTCAGTCTTCGACTTCGACTCATATTTATAGTCTTCGTCTTCAACTGTTTCTTTCTTCTTGATTCTTGATCTTTAAAGAAATGGTTATTCAGTTTAGTTCTATAACTAATTAAAACTGATTTGTTTCTTCATCTTCGATTCTTACATCTCATTTTTGGCTTCGCTTTGTCTCATTTTGCTTTTGCATCTTATTTCGCTTCCATCTCATTTTGCTCTTCCGTCTCATTTTTGCTTCCGTCTTATTTTTGCTTCCGTCTCATTTTTGCTCTTCCGTCTCATTTTTGCTTCCATCTCATTTTTGCTTTTCTGTCTCATTTCACTTCCGTCTCATTTTTGCTCTTCCGTCTCATTTTTACTTCCATCTCATTTTTTCTTTTCCGTCTCATTTCGCTTCCATCTCATTTTTGCTTCCGTCTCATTTTTGCTTCCTTCTCATTTTTGCATTTGTGCCTCATTTCGCTTCCATCTCATTTTTCTTCCGTCTCATTTTTGCTTCTTCATCATTATTTGGTTTTCATCAAAATTAATCGTAAAGTCATTTTGACTTAACAAAACAATCATTCTAACTTTCAAGTTCAAACTTTCAATTTCACTCTGCTTGTACACCTTAAATCTTGTTATTTCCACTTATGTCTCTATTTCTTCTCAGTCGATTCATGCAAATATTTTTAAATCCATATCAATTCAAGTACATATTCACAACAAAATTTTGTCATTATATTTATTTACATAATCACAAATACTGTATCTATGTCTAACATATAGGACCACGTAATATCCACGAATTTTCATTTTCTCACATTCTGCCAGATCATCATTCTTGTCTTACTATTTCTATCATGTCAAACACTTAACAATTACTCATACGTGTAACTCATACATATACATCTTGACTAAGGATCAGTTGCTACGGCATGTTAAAACATATCAAAATACATGTAACTTGATACATATTTCCAAAAATGCCTATGTAAGATCCTAATTTTAGGTTCTGATACCATAACAGTTGGGCACCAATTCTGGAACCCAAACCTGGCTCTAATACCACAACTGTTGTACCCCGCTTTTGGAGCCCAACATTCGGAGTCATAAAATGTGTTCTTTTACTGATTACCATATATTCCAATCGGTTCATCTTCATTCTCTAATACCGTAAGTGTCAGGCCCTATTTTCTGAATCATTCTTATACTGAAGCAAATATTCTATGCTCAACTTCCATCTAGATATTGACCATCTTAGAGGCTGAATTAGAATTTGACCTCTCATATAATTTGTAAACCTACGTCTCTAGTTTACTCTACATCAAAAATCATCTCAGTTGCAACCCTACAAATCCAGATATATTTAAAATGCCGAAGCATGTTCAGTAAAATAACATCAATTCATACTATTTCAACAGATTCCTTTACTTTCCTTTAATCAAAACCTTTTTTCAATCAATTCGAAATGCTGACAATTTTTGTGGAGAGATTGTACAATGTTTGTTGGGATCTATTCCTTCAATAATCACTTTATTTGGAGGTCGGATAACAAAGATTGGCCGAAGGAAATCAAACAAGGTTCTGTCCTCAATCATATTGAACCTATTTCGGGACAATGACATAACTTGCTCTAAGGATATCAGATCAAGGTCATTCTTAAAGGATTCGAAAGAGGATTTCAATATCTACATCTTTCATATAGGCATTGAAGTGAGATTTTATCATCTAAAGGATCAGAATTAGACCAGACATTACAAGATGAACAGTGATCAGAAGAAGGTTACGAATAGTATACAAAAGATGTCTTATAATTGGAATAGATTTCTCTAGAGACATCTGATTAAGGTGTTCTTTAGATGGTTAGAAAGAGGACTTCAAGATCTATAATTTTCATGCAGACCTTAAAGACAAATTCCATCGTCTATAAGGTCAAAAATGGGAAAAAAGACGATAGGATTAGATGAACAGTGCACCAGGCGATATGATGTCACCACCAGATGATATGACGTTACTAGACAATACGTCCTTACCAAACAATACATCCTCACCGGAAAAAGCATCCTCACTAGATGATACATCCTCACCAAATGATACGTCATCACTAGACGATACGTCCTCAACAGATAAAATGCTCTCACCAGACGATATGTCATCACCAGACCATACGTCCTCACTAGACGAAACGCCCTCATCAGATGATACGTCCTTACTAGACAAAGCGTCCTCACCAAACGAAGTGTCCTCACTAGACGATACGTCCTTACTAGATGATACGTCCTCACCAGACGATACGTCATCACCAGATGATACATCCTATACTCCTGAGCATCTTCACTTATAAGGACCATAACTTTTGACTCTGATATCCAAAAATTGCATACTTTATAGCGTTGGAAAGCTAGAAAGACAAGCTAGATCGGAAGAGCACAGTCGGGTGTTGGGTGTTAAAATAAATAATCGACCTACAAAAATTCAACATCATAGCTTGTAAGACAAATTGAAA
>JANJEY010000006.1:34952305-34969062 GCA_024703695.1 Erythroxylum cataractarum
ATTCTATTTCAATCATCTCTTAATTTCCCCTGAATCAACATATACATTTAACAATCATCCTAACTTCACTTTCTTAATTGCACACCATTTATAACAATTTAACTATCATTTGGAATTTACCCAAATCTCAGCCTCAAATCATATGATTTCTTACATTCAATAACATCTTGTCATTTATAATTTCGTACTTTTGCATAAGATCTCACATATATAACCATAATTCATACTTAAGATTTCCCAACTCATATCTTTACATAATTTACATTTCCTCATCTATAACATAAATCACATATAAAACACTCATTTGATTTCATTTATTATTTCTAAATTTCACTTCAAGGTTCGGGGTCCAACAGAACTTTTCTTGGAAGTTAGAACTATTAAATGAGAAATTGTTATTGATTAGTCATAAGTAAAGAAAAAAGAGAACTCTTGAATTTGAAATGATATACAAGATTAAGATATTGAATGTAGTAAGTTGATGATGAGTGAGTATATGTGTGTATGTTCTGTTATTAGTGTTCATGATTACTCATGGACTATAATTTGTTTATGGATGATATTGAGTTTAAATGGAAGTTGAGAGGAAGAATAGTGATTGAGAATGAAAGTTGAAATTGCAAAAAAGTAACAGAGCATGAATAGGTTGATTATGAATTCTAGGTTTTTGATGATTTTTGAATAAATTTGTATATTTTGGAGTAGTATGAATTTATGGTGAAGGAGTTGATTGAAATGGAGTAGAAAAACTAGAAATAAAATTTTGAAATGTTGGTATTTGAAAATTGGAACTTTGAAAATTTTGAGAATGAATAGTAGGAGAAAGTTGAATTTTGGATCTGAACTTCCATGAATTTTCTGGGTTGATCTAGGTAGATTTTGATAAAATTTTCTACATAAAAATTGTATAGCTTTCTTTTAGCTTTCCATTAATATAAAGTTTGCAAACGTTGAAATTCTATATCAAAAGTTATGGAGTTTAGAATTTGGGATGTTGGTGGAGAAAAAGATGTGGAAAAGCACCGTCGTGCAAAAGCACGAGGGTGACTTTTAAGACTTTAGGCCAAAAGCACCATCGTGCAAAAGCATGAGGGTGACTTTGAGGGATGGCCAAAAAACACCGCCATGTAAAAGCACAACAACGACTTTGGAGGTGAAGAGAAATTTGCACCGTCGCGCAAATGCACGATCGTGCATTTGGGATTTTGTTTTTTACTGAATAGTGTTGTTTCTTTTGATCATAACTTATTCTCTAGACATTCACAATACTTGATTCTTGAGCCATTGGATTTGTAAGACCTTTTTCTAACTCTTCACAAAAATTAATAGCATTCTAAATTGATTTTAGAAAGATTAATGGAACGAAAGTGAGATAATCAGTTGAAATGGTGTGAATTGGTGTTGTTTTACTGGACATGTTTCGGTAATTTTTGCATAAATTTTCCTGTAGTTATCCAAATGAGATAATTTTTATTTTGAAGGAACCTAGAGGTATAGGCCTACAAATGTTCTCAAGAAGTCGAATTATGATTCAGTCTCTAAGACGTTGAATTTCCCAATGGAAGATGTGTATAGTGCACTATTTTTTAATATTAGTAACCTGATAATGTTTGAGGCATATCTTCCAAATTACTAAACTGAATTGGATGATTTTGAGATCATTAGAAATTTAAGGAAATGAGTAACATGTTTCTAGAAGGAAGTATTATCAGATTTCTTTATTTACCTGATCAAAATAAGGAGTTAAGATGTTAGTAGTTGATGGACAAAAAGGGGCAAAATTGGGAAAACCAATTAAATGAAGGGTAAAAAGGGATGAGAAAGCATAATGTGATATTATTTATAAAAAAAAAAGAGGAAGATCGTGGGAGTTAAAAAAGAGAAGAGAAAGTCATGAGAAGAGAAGAGAAAAGAAAGAAGAGTGCGTGGAAGCTAGGAGAAAAGGAGAAAGAAGGAGAAAGAAGAAGATTTGGGCTAAACCTAAGGTAAGCATCATCTTTCTTCTTGCTTAGTGGAAAAACAAAAAGGGATTAGAGAAGAGAATGAGTTTGTGTAGGAAGAAAGAGGAGAAACCCTAGATGGATTTTTATGGATTTCTAAACTATGTTTTGGTTTGTCCAACCTAGATAGACTATAGGTAGGTTAAGCCTAAGCCTAACTTAGCATTGATTTCATTTTTGTGATTTTTTGAAGTTTTATGAATTTCTATGGGAATGTTGTGATGAATGAGAACTTAGTTGTTTGAAGGAAACCAAGGGGTGGCAATCCAAGAATAAGAGGAAAAACAAGCATGACTTGGATTTTTGCAAGAAAATAGGTGGATAATATGTTTATAGTTATAGTGTGATGGGTAAATGCCCTACTTGTGTGTTTGTGCTTAAATTGTGTGAATGTGAATTGTTGTAAAGATTTGAAAATGCATGATGAATTTTGATCATGTTATACTTTGAAAAAGGTTATGACATTTTGAATTGAATGAAAAGAAGAAAAAGCATAAAAAATGAGAATATGATGAAATGAAAGAAATATGAGAATATGAAAAATGTATGGAAATGAATTGAGCATAAATTTGATTGTGTTTGGGCAAGGGAGGAACGTATTGTTAGTCATGTGCACATTGACATATAACCTTCTCCCGGCTGTCCGCTTGAGGCCACGAGATCCTGAGAAATCGAACTCGATTTGTTCACGGTATAAACTTCGGTTTATCTATTTCATTCCACGGAACTCTTGTTTGTACATTTGCATTTTGATTTGTCAAGGTATGATGCAAGATTGAGTGTTATGTTTTGATAATTACTTACAATTTACATGTTCTATGTGATGATGTGTTGATCTATGAGTTGTGAATTTGAATTGTGAGTGATTGAATTGCTAGCCTAATGAGATATAGATGTATATGATTTTATGAAGTATATGCATGTTTTTTTTTATAAAAGGTAAATATTTATAAAAAAATAGGGTATGTACACAAGCTCAGGGGCATACACCAGTCAACAGGTGAGGACAAGCCCTCCCCTCAGAAAAAGAACAAAAGAGGCCCATACATAGAGGAGCCCAGCCCTACCAAAATAAATACATACAAAGCCAGCCCAATCAGCAAAGGCAAAAGCCCACAACCAGAAGAGTCAAGGCCCAATGGAGGGAAAGTATATGCATGTTTGATTGTGTGGCTCGTTGCCAATGGCTATAAATATATTAACCATTGAGCTGTGTAACTCACCCCACGCTTCCCTCCTCAGGTACAGAAGGAGAAGATTAGCGATCATTGCAAGACATTGGAATTCCAAGATAGTTAGAGACTTTTGTAATGAAGTTAGTTTAGAAAATTTTGCAATTTAGAATCATTTTAAGCATAGGCATTCATATTGTGTCGTGTGTATTTTGTATTTTTGTATTTGTATTTTGAAATGAGCTTGTATAAACTCTTTTAAAATTCATTTATGAAATATAATTGGATTTTGGCTTGTGACTCTCTAAATTTTAATTGTTTGATGTTCAACTTTTGTGGGCACGCCACCATTATGGGATGACGGGTTTGTTTTGTCTCCGAATATTTGGGCTCCGAAAATGAGGTCCAATACGTAGCGTATATGTGAATAAAGTTTATAGAGATTGCCCTATTATGATAAATGGGAAAGAATTTGTTGCTGATCTAATAGAGCTACTCTTCCATGAATTTGACTTGATTTTGAGCGATATTTGGTTGTCCAAACATCAAGTAATAGTTGAATGTGGGTTGAAAATGGTTGTGCTCAAAGATTTTAATGATTTGAAAACAGTGGTGCATGATATTCGGTTTGGTCCTTTGACTAGTATAATATCAGCCACGTAAGTAAGACGACTTCTTAGAAAAGGTTGTGAGGCGTATTTAGCTTTAGTGCTTAATTCAAAAAGGGAGAAAGTGAACTTACTAGACATATCAGTAATAAATGAGTCTGCCTTAGTTGGGCCTAAAGTCAGCTGGCCAACCCAGATTGATAAGATGAGGCTTGTCTGAAAAAGTTTCCTAGCCCAAGCTTGGGCCGAAGCTCAACTTTTATAATAAAATGACGCCGTTTTGTGATGTAATATAAGCTCAACTTTTAATAAGTGTCAGTTTTTAGTTTTTATATAAAAAAAATTCAAGTCGGCCTAGTCATTTCGCTAAAAGTGATGTAATATTTAAGTTTTTTTTTCTAAAAAAAATCAATTCAGGCCAAGTGAGCTCGGCTTGGGTTGCGAGGTGGCGAGCCTAACTCATTATCATCGCTACTCCTAAATGAAGATATAGTTCCAATGAGTTGCTTTCAGTTCAGCTCTCTAATTTAGCTTAGTTTTCAAGTTGTAGTAATTCTTAGTTTACCTCTACGTAGGTGGTTTAGCCTCTACGTAGGTGGTTTAGCTCTTCACAAGAGTTCCCATTTGGTTTTCGAATATTGTCATATTATTTCACTTTCTTCATCTTTCAAAAAAGAAACTAGGCATCTTCCTTTAATAATTTACTTCACATTTGAACGTATGGAAAATATGATCAAAGCATCCAATATGTATTCAAACATGCGATCAAAAGCATTCCTACCTTTTTGCCTAATATCAATATTGCATATTCAGCCCGTTACGAAAATAGAAAAATAACACTTAATTCTGCAGAAGGAACTGGGGCATTTGAATGATCAACTCGTAAGTTGGTACTCAAATAACGTTGTTATATACAAGTGAATGAGGACATAAGTGCTTGCATAGGAGAAAGCTAGAGTGCAAGCAGTTGTTCATAGTAGCTACAGATAGGAAAGTTGTTGTTCAACCAGATAAAAAGCGAAAGCATTTAATTAGTTTGTTCAAGAACCTAATCTCTGTATGCAGGTGATGCACTAAATAAATTATAAATCTAATTTTCTATTAATACATCACGGCTGCATACCAGTAGCAGGTCATTCTACGCCTATCATTGCTCACTCAAATCGGTACAAAGCGAGGGTCTGTGTAGTTGACAATACCATGTGCACAACTTTGCAGATATTGACACTGAGAGATGTTGATAGTCACCGAATTCTGCAATGGTGACGAGGTCTAGAGACATAGGAAAAATACCTGACTCTCTTGTGCTGTGGTTTGCAAGACTATGCCTTACTCAAAAGGCGACAGAGTACGACTATCAGAAACTGATTTCAAAAGTCAAATCAGCTTTCAAAGACCCAAAACTTGAAAGTAAACAAGGACGTTGATAATCGTAGAATCAGTAAAACAAAGACATCCAATACGCAATAAGCCCACAACGAGCAGAATTCTAATATAATCTGCACAAAAACAAAAAGATGTCCTTTTCTGTGCTGGATTATATAAATTTATCTATTTAGTCATGTATAGACCATTGGTCACGAGAAAATTAAACTATGATAATTACCTATACGAGGAATTACATTTTTGCAAAATTAAAGGTAATACAAGGCCTAGCTTGTATTCTACTGAAGCAAGAGCATTGACCAACAATCTGCATACTATATCGAACCAAGATGCTCTGCCTAGTTGGGACCTCCAATCTCAG
This sequence comes from Erythroxylum cataractarum, assembly GCA_024703695.1. Taxonomy (NCBI): domain Eukaryota; kingdom Viridiplantae; phylum Streptophyta; class Magnoliopsida; order Malpighiales; family Erythroxylaceae; genus Erythroxylum; species Erythroxylum cataractarum. The sequence goes on from JANJEY010000006.1 coordinate 34,957,833, forward strand.
AATCTACTGGCACCAAACTATCTACATAACTGCAGATCTCGCAAGAATATTCAGAACCACAGGCTGGCAGCCTCTTCACAGTATCAGAAATAAGATCCAATGAAGACAGACTGATACAATGTGTATCCACACGCTTCATTATCAATTCAGAACCACGCAAAATCCCCACAGGACACCCGAATCCAGAAATATTAGTCACTTTGGCCCAACGCTTGTTCTCCACTGCAGAATTAAGATACACCCAAATTTCAGTTCTATCGACCGGTCTCGCTCGCCCAGGAAGAACAGGCATGGAAGGATACAATGCCAAAGCAAGTGACCCATCCAAGTCCAAAATTTTCACACAGACCCCATTGACAAAATCAGGTATCGCTGTCAGCTTAAACTCCTCCGTGCCCATATCAAAGGAAACAACAATTTTACCGTCCGCCAATTTACCAGCCACAACACCTAACCAGTACAAACAACCATTGACGTTGACAGCCTGCACTCCTTCAGTGATCACACAAGACCCAATTGTATCATCAGTCGATCTATGATCAATCACCTTCCACGAACCAGTACTCCATGAATAAACCTCAACCCTCACAACAGGCAATTCATCCTCTGTAGGATGGAAATTCACCACCCTCACCAGCTTATAATCATCTACCTCGCGGTTATATCCAAACCCAGAAGCCACCATCCAAAAGGGTCTACGAGCATCGTTGATCTGAGGGTTAGGGATAGCCTTAAACTGGGTGGTGGAGATGTTCCAGAGCACAAAAGCCGAAGCATGGCAATGAGAAATGTCGAAGCAGACGAGCCCATTAGAAGAACCCACAATTTTCGGGAGTCGAAATAGAGAATTCAAGAAGGGGATCCTTATGTCCCGAAGAATAGCAGTCCTCATGTTGAACGAGATTATCGCAAAATTGGACCCAGTTGGGTTATGAAAACGACGAATCAAAAGGGAGGGGTCGCGAGAAGATTGGCGAAGATGGGTGGCGACGAAATCGGGGGATTTAATGAGCGCCGACCAGGGTTTGGAAACAGATTGGAATCGAGTAACGGTTTTGACGGGCATTCGTGAGAGGATGTCTTTGATGATAGCAAGGGGAAGGGGTGAAGATTCATTTCCTTCAGTCATTGTTTCTCTCGATCGTCGCTTATTATTTCTCATGGAGAAATCTATGCGCTGTGAAATGCGTTCCTTCTTTCTGTTTCTCGATTTTACTATTTGTATGCGATTTTGAGGCTTTTTGACAGGGTTTAAGGGTACAAACGCTGAAAGTAAGCAAATGCAAACATTTTATTAAATACACGAATATATTCTTATATTAATGTGTTTAAGAAATGGGAATATTTGAGAGGTTAAACCCAAAATTCTGAATACTGTACGGGTCATCGTATCGGATTAAATTTTAGTATGATACTATATTGTTAATACCAAGTATGATTTTGAATATTTTTTTAAATTTATAAAATAGTCCTTAAATTTTTAAAAATTACAAAATAGTTCTTTATTATATTGTACAATTATCATGTATACTTTATAAATTTACATCAATCTTGTCTCCAAAATCATAATAATAAATAATAACTACAATGAATATGAAAAAAAGCAATTATCATCATACAAATATAAAATTAAGAACAATACAAAGTATTTAAAATATTACAATTTCATTATATAATAAATAATTATTACATTAAAATATCTAATAAAAAGAATAATAAATATCTTTAACTCTCAAATTATTGCAATTTACAATAAGGATTCATGATGAGAAAATAATTAAGTTGAAGTCAAATCTGAAAAAAAAAAACATTTACAATTAACATATGCATCAGACATAAGTAAAATTAAAAGAAGGGAAAAAACAAAAACCTATAATGAAATTCAATCGTCTATGAGGAGGATACTCGATCTAACTGAAAAACCCCAGTTATCATTTAGTACAAAATTCTCACCATTGAGAGGAGTTTCATCATCTTCATCATTTAAATTTAATGCACTAAATGACATATCAATACTTTTTCATCCAAAATTATCTTCCAAATCATTTATATTTATCAAATCCAGTTTCTCAAAAACCTAAACCGCCAAAAGATTGATATTATCAATGGAAATTGGATTAGTTGAATTACTTATTTTATTAAGACTCAAAGTAAATAATAAAATTTAATTATTAGAAAATTGTAAGAAATTATATCGAAATCGATAATGATAATAACATACATTTCCTGAAGCTTTAAATTGTAACGAACAAACACCAAGTTATTCAATATTTTATGTTCTAATCTATTCCTTTTCTTTCAGTGGATAAATTAAAATATACTTAAGTTTCATTCACATTTTGTTGCTGTAACGTCTCGTTACCTATGTTAAGGCTATAATAATATATTACGAGAAATTATTGAGAAACTATAAAATTGCATATTATGCTTAAATTGAATATGACATGCACATATACGAGAATATTGATTTTTATATATTAATATAATTGTACATGTATTTATTGACATTTTTTGAGTTAGAATTGATTTTTAAATGGAAATCATGGATTATTTGCGTTGAAAATTTATTTAGTGATTATTATTATTATTTTGGAATTTTTGTGAATTTTAGGAAATTTCTAAAATAAAATTTAGGGTATTTTAGAATTTAAAAATGTTGAAATTGGACTAATTTTAGTTTGGCATGTGGATTGATTAAATATTAACAAATGGCTTACATGTATGGTGGCATGTGGCAGTGAGAGTGTAATACTCGTAGTTAAGTGTTTACTAAAGAAATTTTTGCAGCTTGCATGTTTTCACTTGCGTTGTTCTTCATCCTCATCGAAAACACCAAGCCGTTTCTGTTGTGAAATTGGTTATTGAATCTTACATCAAGTAAGAATTTCAGTTCATAGAGAGAGAGAGATATAGTTTGATTTTTGTTAAAATCTTAGTGTTCATCCATTCAACGAAATCTGATTTGTTGGGAATTTATCTAACTCAAGTAAGTTGATAAGCTTTATGATATTATAAATGATATTTTGATAATGCATGTATTTGACTAAAATACTTGTGATAATTTGATTAAAATGAAAATGATACAAAAGTTCTTGAAAAATTGATGAATATATATATGTACTCTGTTTTGTACTGTGAAATATATATAAGGTTTGTTTTTCACTATAGATGAATAAATCTGCTGAGTATCGATAGAAATGAATTTAAATGAGTTTGACGATAAGGAATGAGAATTGGGTAAGGTCGTGATATATAGAGAGGATTTAAATGAAGTGATTGTGTTGATAAAAATGGAAAGATATAGAAGATAGAAATATGCAGAAAATGGGATTTGCGTGAATGATAAGATAGAAAAATGCAAAAAATGGGATTTGTGCAAATGATATACGGTTTTTGATAATTATGTTTACATCTTGGGTTTTGATTTATTAGTGTTATGTTGAACTAGGAGGGAAGTAGAAAAGATGAGTTATGTGTTAGTTGTATAAGATAGGAATGAGAAAATCTAGAAAAAAATGGAAGAAGAAAAGAGGGAAAATCTCCAGCTTCAGTGAAGAAGGAGAAGGAGGATGCGCGATCATGCCTCTACACAATCATGACATTGCTAATGGATTTGGAGAAGCACGATCATTCTGCATGATCATGACTTCGTAGGAGGGATTGAAAACTCACGATCGTGCCTGTGCACGATCATGACCCAGAAGCTTTCTAAGGGAGATTATTTTTTGAACATCCTTCGATCTTTTTGCTATAATTTCTTCTCCCGACATCCAAATGACTTGATTCTTGAACCAAAAGACCCGTAACACATTGACTACATCTCCACCAAAAATATAGCATTATGAAATCATTTAGGAGTGATTGAGTGATAAAATTAGGACAAAATTTGATTATGGAGATTGATTGTGCACGGTCGTGACTTTTTTGTTGGTGTACACAAGCATGCATTATGGTTGCACACCTGTGACTTGATTATTTAGGAATGCACGACCATTCATTGATGTTTCATGACTGTGACATAATTCTAGTTGGGTTAAACAACTCAAAAGTGCACAATCGTGCATGCACCCCAAACATCCTTCCTTCTTTTACCTATAACTTCCTTTATAGTCATCCAAATGGAAGGATTTTTAATTTGGAGTAAACTAGAGGCATAGGCTACAAGTTTTTTGAAGAAATCTAATTTCAATTCTATATCTAGAGTTCCATATTTTGAATTAAATTTGAGTACAGGATATTGTTTTAGTGTAAGAACAGACCGAACATTTTTTGGGGTACAACTTTCAGATTATTAAACCAAATTGAATGATCTTGGTGACATTAGAAACTTAAGAGGTAGAAGAACAATTTTTATAAAATTTCAAATTATTTCATTTGCATCATCTAAATGATCAAGAACAGTAGACCCAAAAGTTAATTTTTGGAAAAATTTGAATACCAACAAATGAGTTAGGAATGGTGATTCTAATGGTTTTAGTGAGGCATAAACCATATGTATAAATGATACTTGTGTGAGTTTGGATAAATTCATGTTTATATGAAAACAATGATAGATTTATACCTGATATTGTCATGAACATGCATGATGCATATTTCATATACATACATGTGCATTAACAAACACTTATAATTATGTCAATTTGTGATTTATGTAAATGTGTTTTGTATGATATAGAGGAGTACATTAGACACCAGTCAGACATTGCTGGGTCATCTAGGCAATAGAATATTGGAGCGTACTATGAGTCAATCTAGATGATTTTTCCTAGGATTGATTGAATTTGTTTAACTTCCAATTATTAAACTATTTGTGAATTTTTTATGAATTTGGAACTTGAATGATCCGAGGTGTTTGTTATGAATTGGAAGTGTTTTAATTGTTTAAAAATTCTGAATGATATTTGTATACTCAACGATAGTTAAATGCCATACTTGGGTCCAATGACTATGAGATTGTGACTGTGCACTATAAATTAATACTTTACATAGCATATTCTGTTATTTGATGCATTTCATAAAATGCATGTTCAGATAAAGGCGTTGTGATTAGAGTAACCAGTCTGAAAGATCTTAAAGCTCATTATTCTATACGTAAAGTTTTGCTCCGTGATTTCTATTTCTAACTGAGCCCAATGGGCTAGTATTTGTATCTATATCTGAAAAGCACAACAATAATAACAAATCTGGAGTCTCATATGCATCTATATTTGTATACATCTATTTTGAATTTTCAACGACACGGAGTCTGTAGAAGCCAATACAGAGTCTCCTATACCTGAATTTGCTCAAATGCCTACGAGAATTTCGAAAAGCCGAGAAAGAAGATACGATAAATTGAGAAAGAAAGGGGTTGTGGACTTCTACAGAAGTATAAACCCTACCACATGTCACCATGCATGTAAATCATTTGTCAATATTTAATCGGTCTACGTGCCAAACTAATATTGGTCCAATTTTAGCTTTTTTTTCCTATACTAAACTACTACAAATATTTAGAAATTTCCTAAAATTCCCAAAATTTCACCAAAAATTCCAAATCACAATTAATGCACTCCAATTAAATTTTTAAGATAATAAAATCCACATTTCCATTAAAAACAAATTTTTAACCTAAAAAATGTCAATGAATGCATGTACGATCATTTTAATTTGTAAAAATGTGCATGTTATATTTAGCTTAAGCATGATATGTATTTTTCTAATTTCTTAGTAATTTCTTGTAATATACCATTCTAGCCTTAACATGGGTAATGGGATGTTACAAGTTATAGATTGTATATTATAGTTTCTTTGACATATAAAACTTTTATATAAAGAATTGTAAACTTTCTCATGTTTGGTAATATAAATATTTGTTTCAATGACTACAATGTAAACTTTTGTCAATGAGTGAAATGAAGTGTTGAGGCTTTAGGTATTTTATATTCTTTATGATGCCATTTAAGAGATTATGTTTGCTTTAACATACCATTGTTATAGGATATGTATTGAAATGTCCTTTGGATGTTTGGGTATATACTTTATGGTAGTGGGGTTTTACAATTTTGGTATCAAAGCATGGTTTGGAATCCATAGAGATATATAAGAGTATTGAGACATGATAAATAGTGAGAGACTCAGTTAGTGATCACAACTATTTTTGTTATAGGTCATCTACCATAGGAGATAAAGTTAGAGAGTCAACTGACAAGGAGTATGTAGGAGCCAATAGAGAGTCTCATGTACCTGAGTTTTCACAAATACCTCCAAGAATTCTAAAGAGGAGGGAAAGGAGATATGATAAGCTTCAGAAGTAGAGGCTGTAGACTTTTAAGAAAATACAGAGCCTACTAAGGTAGAAAGTTAGCTAGAGAGAGCTGAAAGATTGTTTGATCAGATGGATTATGAGTCATACCAAATACCAAAGGTGGAATACTATACCAGACAGTGCCGCCAGACCTTGTAGTTTGACCTGGGAAGATTTCCTAAAGATATTTAAAGAGAATAACATGCCGAAGATTTATCTGGACTGATAGATGAAAGAATTTCTAGTTTTAAAATAAGGAAGTCTCTTAGTAGTAGAGTATGAGATAAAATTTAATGAATTAATGCTATGTTCAACTGCATTAATCCCAACTAAGGAAAACAAGTGTAGGAAGTTTAAAGATGGGTTAAATATGGAGATTAGAATGAGGCTAGCCATTTTTAATTTGGGTAGTTCTATGAAGCTCCGAGTGGCCTCGATCAGAATTGAACAGTTGTTAAAGGATGGTTAGGGAGAGTATAGACAGGAGTCTAGAGTGAAGAGACAGAGTGAATCTTAGGTTGATTATGGTAAAAGCTTCAATAAATGTTAGAACAAATTGTCTCTATTCCATGCTAAATCGAGAAAATTTAGGTTTCGACTAAGAGGTAGATTTATTCAGATTGGCTGAGGTAAAGGACAAGTGCCCTTTAGGCAGTCATAACAGATGCCTAATTGGGAGCATCATTGTAGCGCCCCCTTACCGCAGGGTATACACCGGGACGCCCGTAGGTCATTCCGATACATATCCTACGATAAGGGTGAGCTACGAACGGTCACTACTATACTTCACATGGCATCATAATAATGAAACATCAATATAAAAATCACTAATTTTTGAAACCAACTTTTTCCTCATTTCATTCATCAAAACCAAGGAGTTTATACATCTGTCATTCTGTACTATCTGTACATAAATCCCAAAAATCCTAAGACAAAAAGCTACATGAAAGAGGAAAACAACAGATCTATCTAGGTCATCCCAAAAGTCCCAGCTGACTGACCTGTGAGCCATGACTTCTCTTGCCAACATAATCTACGCAGCAGGAAAAGTTCCTCTGGAGCTAGGAGTCTACTCTCGGTCCTGAGAAATAGGTTGCAATTTTGGGTGAGTTTGCGAACTCAGTGAGGTAACCATCATCGATGGTTCATTCAATTCATGCAACACTCAAGCGTAACACAGTTATTTCATAAACTCACATTCAGAAGTACCACATGATTGTTAGCACATAACTATAATGCATTTTGCCTTTCACTCAATCAAAGAGATTAAATCAAATGCATGTAGAATGTGTATGTGACACTTTTCTAATTTATTACATTGTTGTGACCGAGTGCCTAAACTGTCCCAATATGGGTGCATTAATCGTTAAGCCTAAGGCTCTGAATCACTGTGGACTCGAGGGCCAAATAGATTGAGCTTTTAGCTCTCAGTGGCTGCTCCGGTCACAACTGTCATTATCTGATCATGCATTCATGCATGGAATGCATAAGTAACAATATAAGTCACAATCAACACACATGTCAGAATTTATCACAACATAAGCAAGTAGTTCACATCATAAACATGTCAGAATTTATCACATTATAAACAAGTAGCACTTCTATGTCATAGCTCCTCAATACATCGGACCTTCTGTCCGGAATCCACAATCAGAAACACAATTCACTAACCCACCATTATTGACCACAATTTTCTAAGCAAATAATAATTGAGAGAACCGTCTAGGTCATTCACCAATAGCTTTCGAGCTAATGCCTGGAAGTCTCGGTAACGTCGATGGGTTGACGTTCCAAAATTGCCTCTATAACAATCAAAATATACAAACATTACCAAATGTACAATCAGAAATATTTAGAAATGCACATGTAGCAATTAAAATGTGTACAATTCATGTTCGTGACATTCATGGTATTATTCCATAAATATTTATCACAAAAAGTTTCTCTAAAAATTAGAAGTCCAAAGACACCAAAGTTGCTCAATTCAGACCTCTATAGGTTCAATTATTGATAAAACACGGACCAGAAAAATAATTATCCGGTCTCCTCACTTTGACCTAATTAATCTACGCCAATTTCATCTCTAAAAAAACCAATTTCATATAGAAATGAAATTAAATGTCTCACAAATCCGATGCCTTGAGAATCAGGTCAATCGGATGTCGAATGAAAAAGTTATTCACAAAAGAATGAAATTGGGCCAAAATAAATAACTAATTAAGAAAATAATAAATTAAACGGAAAAAAATGAAAATTGGCTGAGTGTCACTGCCAGGGCATCCTCGCCCTCGTGAGGAGCGAGCTTCTGCCTATATTCTTTTTTTTTAATTCCAATTTCTCTTGAAACCTTCTCTCCTTTCCCAAACCCTATCTTTTTACACAAGTAACAAAAAATTACAAATGAGGTCTCATTGGAAAGATCACAGAAAACCCTACAACATGAAGGGCTTGAAAACTAATTTCACCTCTAAGGGTGTCACAAATGCAATCAAAGTTACTGCCTACTCATTATCATCCAAAATAGTGCAACATTTTTCCAAATATCATATCTTCCCATTACCTTTGCCAAAAATTTCAAGCTGTATATAAAAAGAAAGATCAAAACATATTCTACAACTTTTATGAATAACTTGGAAGAAAATTCAACCTCTAAACAGATCAATTGCTCAACCAAAGATTCTGCCCATATAAGTGTCATCCTTAACAGTAACATAATCTTCCAAAACTCATAACTTCCTATCCCATTATCCAAAATTTTCATAATTTATCTCACTGAAAAAATAAAAAAACATGCTACAATTCTCATGAAGGACATAAAAGCAAATTCCACCTCTAACTAAATCAAATTCACACATGATTGTGGCAGCCCTGTTAAAGAGTATTAAATCAACATATCACCTAAATTATAACCATACTTGAAAAATTCATAACTTACAATCCCTACATAAAAAATTATCATATTATACCTCATTACAAAGCTAAGATATTCCTCTATAACTTTCCCTAAGACCATTTGAGAAAATTTAAACAATAACAGTCCTGAATTAACTTCGAAGCACATAAATCACAAAACCTATACTTAGAGACATTTCACACACAAGTCATAACTTTCAACCTAAAACTCGAAAAATATCATACTTAGTCGCGATAGAAAAATAACAAGAAAATATTCAACTTTCATGAAGATCAATTTCACAAAAATCTATCTACTTTAGCCTAAAAAAATTCTCCAAAGTTTCAGGTCACAAATCTCTAAATGCTAGAATTACCACTATTTACCCTGCACATATATCTCACTTTCAAAGCAAAATTCAAAACCCTTCAAGCCACAATTGAACAGAACTTCCTTCATAAAAATTTTAGCCAAACTTATCACGTTTAATTCAAGCCAAAACTCATCTCAATAGCATAACCATATCAAACGTTATGACCTAAACATTGAAACATACTCACATTCTATTTTTCAGCTTTTACACCTAACTCTACTCCTATCATTCCAATACCATTTCTACACCAATAAGCATCCAATTTAGTCAAGAAATTAGCCAAAATTTAATCAAGATCTTCACTTGAACAATTAGCCATAAAATAGCAACACACACACTCAATCATTTTCCTTTAATAGACACTCATCTAACATCATAAAAATCAATCCAAAACACTAAATTTACATACTACATATGCTATATCATTCATCCTTACACAAACATAACTTTATACCCATACAATCAAAACACAAGTTCCATGAAACTAATGTACAAAAAACCATAATTAATGCATCCAACTACCAATTTATAACATAAGACATAATCCTTACCTACTTAAGCTTTCACTCCAATTCTTCAAAAGACACCAACTTCTCTACTTTTCTTCATCACCCCTCACACACGACAATCACCATTTTAAGGGAGGTAGAAAGCTTAGGTTTGAGAAAGCACTTAAGATAGAAGAGCTTTTGTTAAGGTGGAGAAGAGTATCACTTTACAAAAATAAAGAAACCAAGGAAAAAGTAGAGATTTCGGATGAGAAGAAACAAAGGAGTTTTGGGCTTCTTAAAAGAGAACATCGTGGAAGACTAAGGCAAGTTGATCTTTATATATCAACTTATGATAAAGTGACATGGTAGGCAAGTGACAAGTGTCACTTGCCACATGTCACACTCTTAAACCCCTTTCCAAGAAAATTTCAATTTCTACTCTAATTTTGTCCCAAAATTCCAATGGCTCAACATAATCAATCCTAAAATCATGTATGTAATTTTTCAGTGCCATTGGACAGTAATTTTTACTACCGGTAACCAGTCAGTCTGCCACTTGGCAGTTTTTCTAGTCCAGAAAAGTACCCTCAAAATTTTTAGAAAAATTTCTAAAATTCTTCAAAAATTCAAAACACACAAAACTCACTCTAATTAAATTTTCAAGCACAAAAATCACATTTATAACCAAATATACCGGAAAATGTCATGAATGCATGTACAGTCATTTACGTGAGAAAAAGTTACTGTTTATATATGTGTATGCATGAACACGCCAAGACAATCTTAAACACTCAACACCCGTTCCCAATGACTATTCTACCCTTCCCCTCGGGGATGGGATGTTACATGTTAGGCTTACTTTAATTATAAGCCAAATGAACATTTAATATTGGGCTTCACTTTGGTTTGATTTGATTAATTAGATTAATTAAATTGAAACAAAGTTATTAAAGAAAGAAGGAGAGCATATTTCATTTTTTTATACCTAAATGTGCAACTGCACATTTGGCATTGAATTCCTAAATTAAAGATGGTTTTTATCATACTTTTATCATCATTAAATGGAGTAATGATCTTATCATTAAATGGTTTAATGGTTTTCTTTTAATAATGGCATGTAATGTAACCTTTTAGCATTCATTTGATTAAAGAAAGGAAGAGGTGCATTTGATGTACTCTCTCTTCCT
>JANJEY010000006.1:35061677-35084126 GCA_024703695.1 Erythroxylum cataractarum
TTGTGTTCGATTTTGCTTAGAGTGTAATTTGTGTAAAGTAGATTTTGGTAATTGATATTGTATATGGCTTAGAATGCCATTGAGGTTTTGTAAGAAAGAAATTCATAATATGTATGGATTATGAAATTGTATAAGAACTTGTGTATGGTTATGATTGATGAGAATGATTGGGTTGTATAAGGTTTTGATTTATGAGATTGTGCATGAATTGTACTTGGATTATGAGATTTGTATGAGGCTATTGAGTTATGGATTTTGATTAAAGAAAAAAAAAAGGTACACAGATTTGGATTAGTTTTGACTCTTTTCTAAGATATTTGTGCGGCTGTCGGAATTTGTGTTTCCATTCGATTAGATCATTTGATTGGTTGTCTTCGAGCCAATTGTATGCTTTGCTTCCAAGTTGGCTTTCGATTCGTTAATGATTTGTTTCGCTTTGTGATCAACCGTTTTATTCGTTCCGCCTCTTCGTGATTCATTTCGTCTTCCGTTTTCTGGTTAGGGCGCCGGTCTCCGGATCGGGTCCTAACAATCGATGCACAACTGTAGAGTCTCATCCTTCTTCTTCACAAACAGTACTAGAGCTCCCCAAGGTGAAACATTGGGCCTTATAAAATCCGTCTCCAATAACTCTTGTAACTGAGACTTCAGCTTCTTTAGTTCCACAGGTGCCATCCTATATGGAGGAATAGATATAGGAGCAACACCTAGAGCTAGATCAATCGTGAACTTCGTTTCCCGATCTAGTGGTAAACCAGGTAACTCCTCAAAAAAAACATCTGAAAACTCCCTAACCACGGGAATGTCCCGTTAGTCTACTAAGCTCTAGTATCAATGATGTGGGCCAGATAAGCCTCACATCCTCCCTAATAACGTCCATCACTATGCATTAATAAAAGTTATGTGACGTTAATGGCCATGAATAGCATGCATTAATGGAAGTTTGGGAAGTTAATGGACAAATTGGTTGCCAACAACACTTGTTTCTAATCCATTCCATGCAACATTTTCTACCACGATCACATCACGATAATATCCCAAAACACTCTCTCATATCTCAAGTCACCATTCAAGACCATTTTTCTCATCCTTTAGATCTCCTATATGTGTGACCTGTTAGGTTTGTGGTTATGTTGGCTATTTAAATTAACACTTAATTCAAATAAGTCAAGAGTGGTATCTAGCAACACGTCATAACCCAAATTTACTGAAAAGTCAGTGGTTTGACGACAAACCCTTCCATACACAATGTTGCCATGCATTTTGTCCTTTCACAATCTATACCCCACTTGGTTCAGAGTATGGTCAAAGTCTCAACTCCCACCAGATAGAATATGTCACATCTAGTCCCGAGGATCTCATTACTCCATGTATCATTGAAGATTATCTTTATGACACATATCTGCTTTGTCCAGAAACTCCTGAGTAATGACCTCAACAAGAGGTCATGGATATCATCTCCCTCTATCTGAAGTGGTGAATGCTTTACTAGCTACTAAATTACCTCTGAATATCTCAAGATGTACCCAATCACTAGCCGATGAGTAACTCCTAAAAGACATTGATGAATGGAGTCAAAGCACAAGATCAGTATCTGAGATATACTTGAGAACCTCAAGTTAAAGGATACTTGCACCATTGCTATGATAAGACTATCACTAACACTGGAATAAAATATCCATATGATTATCTCATAGTAGGTCAATCCAATGTACTTACTACCCTTATTAAGCATCCACATGTTAACTCTAAACAACTCAAGTCCACAACTTATGAGATCTACTGTTTGATCCAATCAAGGAGTATAACATATGATAGTCTATCTGGATTAATGACATACCATCTCATTAATCCTATGATTAGGGAAAGTTTAGATACTAACATAATTACACATGATAGGAATCTCATTATCATTTCCTCCATCCTGTGTTTTGTATCAAAGACTTCATCAAATCAATTTAAGATCAACATCAAATCCATAAATGTGTGACATCGAAATAATAAAAAATGCCTTTATTAATCATAAAATGATTTGTACAATAAGTGCTAAAGGTGATTGTCTTTAGAGCTTTTCTCTAACAAACTCCCACTTGTACTAAAACCAATCACCTTGATACCTAATACAATAGGTGTGTACATGTGACACAAAACTTTTTTGCAAAATGGGCATAGTCAGTGGATCAACAATATTCTAATTAGTGGGAACTCTGTCTATCTTAACATCATTTTTACCAATGATTTCTCTAATCAAAAGGTAGCACTTGAGTATATGTTTGGACTTTTGGTGAGACCTTGGTTCCTTCGCCTGCGCTATAGCCTTGTTGTTGTCACAATACAATTGCACTAGATCAACGATGCTTGAAATCACACAAAGTTTCAAGATAAACTTCTTGATCCAAAACACTTCCTTTGCTACTTCTGAAGCTGCAATGTACTCTGCTTTTACTGTCGAATCTGCAGTCGTCTCTTGTTTGGAGCTTTTCTAACTAACCACCCCATCATTCAATGTGAATACATATCCAAACTGGGATTTGGAGTCATCCATATAGGATTAGAAATTGGCATCAGTGTACTCGTTTACCACAAGATCACCTTCTTCATATACCAAGAATACATCCTTAGTTCTTCTCAAGTACCTATGGATATTCTCGACAGCCACCTAATAACTCTCACCAGGGTCTGACTGGTATCTACTTGTGACACTTAGAGTATACGCTACATCAGATCTAGTACATAACATGATGTACATGATTGATCCTATAATCGAAACATAAGGAATCAAACTCATGTGAGTCCTCTCATCTTGTGTCTTCGGACACATAGATTTAGGGAGTGTAATCCCATATACCATAGGAAGATAACCTCTCTTAGACTACTCCATACTAAACCTCTTTAGCATCTTGTCTATATATGTAGACTGAGAAAGACCAATCAACCTCTTAGATCTATCTCTATAGATCCTTATCCCAAAAATATAAGTTGTTTATCTTAGATCTTTCATAGAGAAGTTCTTAGCTAACCAAATTTTGACTGATTGCAAAGTAGAGACATCGTTTCCTATTAACAATATGTCATCTACATATAGTATGAGGAACATGATTGCCCTCCCACTAACCTTCTTATACATAAATGACTTATCCATATTTTGTGAAAAACCAAACTCTTTGATTGTCTCATCAGATTGGATATTCCAACTCCTAGATGCTTGCTTTAATCTATAAGTGGATTTCTTAAGCTTGCATACCTTTTCTCTATTCATGGATATGAAACCATCAGGTAGTGTCATATACACATCTTCGGTTAGGTTTCCATTAAGGAAAGTCATCTTCACATCTATTTGCCAAATCTCACAATCATAATGAACGACAATGTCTAAGAGTTGGGAAGTAGGCTTAGTTAGTGGATCTACTACATTTTGATCTGTGGGAACTCTCTCTATCTTGACACCATTTCTGCCAATGATCTCTATAACCAAATGGTAGCACGTGAGTACATGTTTGGACTTTTGATGAGACCTTCCTTCGTTTGTGTTATAGCCCCGTTGTCGTCATAATATAACTGCACTGGGTCAGTGATGTTCAGAACCACATCAAGCTCTATGATGAACTTCTTGATCCAAACCGCTTCCCTTGTCGCTTCTGAAGCTACAATGTACTCTGCCTTTATCGTCGAATCTACAGTTATCTCTTGTTTGAGATTTTTCCAACTAACTACACCACCATTCAGTGTGAATACATATTTGGACTGGGATCTGGAGTCATCCCTAAAGGATTGGGAACTGACATTAGTATACTTTGCATTGTCTATGTTCTTTGTGTTCTTACATATGAGTCATCTCCATTTGCATTTTTTATAAGAAGATTAAATTTATCATTTAGGTATAAGAATAACTTCCATAATTCTTCAAGCATCCTCCTCTATCAAAAATTTAAAATAAAGATCCATTGTTCATTGACCAAAACCTCTTAAATGAACATTGTGTACCATACAATGTTGACTATACTATATTTCCCTTCGCTTTCCACCTTCAGCACTAACCTTTTATGCTACATATAATTATCTTTTGATCATTCATCTTTTTGATTAAAATAAATGTTTATTAGTTCTCTTTTCCATTATATAATTTGAACAATTTCTGGTCCAATAAAATCTTGAAGGTAGCATCAAGGTAACAACAAGTAACCATCTCTCATAATCTTATATGGTTTAAAAAACAATTAATAAGGAATATCTATAGGTGGAGCCACCATGTTTTGCATTTCACTTCTTAATGGAGGGAAATAAGTTAGTTTATAAGTTGGTGAGATATCTACAACTTTTTAGTACCATTTTCTTCTTGCAGTCTTATGGCCTTTAAATGCTCCAACATCAACTTCATAAGTAACATGACTTGATTTAGGCCTATTACCCATAATATGTTACTATTTTGAGTTATTTTAGACACTAACTTAGTGAAGCAGTTCAGGACCCACAATCAAAACATAAAGAGCTACATCATCTAGACCTTCTAGCAGAACATCAAACGTTATCAATAGCATATCACCAACACTCATTATTAGCATGAAACGCATATCAGTAGCGTTACAAAAACTATACTATAATCAAGATGAAGGCCGACCTTATAGGCCTGTGGGTTAAGCCTAACTTAAGATTTACTTATAAATCAAATAAAGGGTTGACTTAGGCCAAGACAAGAGTTGAAAATCATAAGTAACAAATTATGCGGTTAGGAGTTCAGCAAATGGTGTGGTGGCCCCCTGCCAGCTCGAAAGTAGGCACGTGATCATTAAATTATCATGCTAGCTTTGCTTTGCATTAAATTAACATGTTAGCTTTGCATTTATTTTCTAGCTAGGTTTTTTTATTTATATCGAAAATTTAAAATAGGACAAATGTTGTTGCGTCTTTAAAGTTTTCCATTCCACAATTAATAATCACCCCTGATATGTATTACATTAAGGGCTCAAAACTCTTTGACAATTAGTGCAGGGTCTCCGTCATATTAAATTTAGCTCTTGAATGGCTCTTGTTTCCCGTAGACCATTCATTGCAGAAGGGTTGTAGTACTGAAAGTACCGAACTTAAAGTAGGTAACGTCCCTTACTCCCCATCCACCGGTGGGACCAAGATCTTGTTATTATACTTTACTATAACAACTACTCCACCACCTCAATGCACAAGGCGAACTCTTCACATTTCAAACATAGTACAGAACATAGACGAAGAAGGTCTGACTGGTCAAAGAAGTTGCCATGCATGGCAAGCACGGTCTAAGATACATTTTATCAGTCACAGATGATAGAACTGGAATAGAAATATGCAATTAACTTCTAGGTATATCTGTGTGGTTCAGAACTTTGATTTGGATATGGACTTTGGAAAAAAGAATGGCTTTTATTCATTTAGTAAGTCACATCCTAGAAAGTTAAAATGTCTCATTAACGCTTTAAATAAGACTTTAAGAATAAATTGTTGGGAAAATAGGACGGGTTTGATCAGAATAATTATGTAACTTTTTTGTATTTTGATTTCCTAAAAACCAAGATTACTTGAATTATATAAAATGGTTAACATATAAATTATAATAAAATATGAATCTTATTTATACCTTACTTTGAAGCTTGATTTTTTTCTTACCATATTCCTCAAATTATTTCCGGAATTAATTTGACTAACCTTTTTGCGTATCCTTATTTTCATATAATTTAATCATTTCATCATATAATATTCCGATTAAACATAGAACATGAAATTAATGTGTACTATATTTTGATTATAAACTTATTAGTTCTCCACCATTACTACTTATTCAATTAATGAAATTTGTAAATTATTTTCAAAACGTCATTTTACCTAGGCCAAGGATTTCTTAAATCAATACTTATCGAGAACAGTCATCTTATCCTTAATTAGTTTAGAGTGATAAATCTTATATTGATCACTCAACTATCTCCATATAATTAATATGATATCCAATGGCTATCGATTGAACGAGACATTAAAAGAATAGGTCATAAATAGCATCAAAACATAACAATCTTTATGCAAGATAACTTTGAAGATATCAAGCCAATGGACCACTTATACAATCATCACAATGAGAATTTCTATAGACATACAAGTAATGTCCCAAATAAAATTTTCCTCTGGGGTCAGTTAAATGAATTTGTTCTCTAACAAGCACCTATATATTTGTTTAAGTATCTTCCTATTTTAGTGTAAAAGATTTACTACTTACTTAATAAGGAAAAACATAATGTATGCTAGTGCTTTTACCTTTTTTTAATGTCCAATCTTAACAAGAAAATGAACAGGAACAATTTAGGGACAATTTAGGGATAATATTTAAATGCAATATGAATGTCATAATTATAATCTCATTGTAATTTTATTTGTAAGTAGAATTATCCCATAGATTTTGTCATATATATTTAAGTATGTATAAAATAAAGAATGCCCTTAAATTATTTTGTCACTAAACTTTAACTAGCCGGTTGGCTTTAGGGCATAAATCGATAATATCCCATTTGCCCTAAGCTAATCGTTTAAGTATCATTTACCATTTCACCATATGATGATTATGCCACCGTTGGGACAATGGATTAATAAAAGAATTATACAAAATTCTCGATAATGAGCACTTACTTAAATCTTACAACTATCATCCTATTTATCATTATAATCATGAATAATTGAATAAATACATCCTTATATCTTTAATGGGACCTTAGCTCCTTTTACATGCCCAATGGCTTTAATATTCTCCAATACATTACTATCTTGAGCAATGCAAGGAACTATATCAAGTTAACTAAGAACTTATTGATTCAATTAATCATTTCCACTAAATGAAAAATGTATAATGGATTAATTAATAACCATTGCTACATTGGAAGCTTTCTAATCTCAAAATAATATTATTCTAGGTAAAATATATCTTAATCTGGATTTATTTTTAAAGTTTGTTAAAAGATTAATTTAATAAATAAATAATCAGTTACAAAAGGTCAGTCATTAGAATACATCAAGTACACCCTAAAACCATTGATCCCTACATTTAAGTTCAATATTCAAGATTTCTAACTAAAACTTGAAATATATTAATTTACAAATTTGAGGTTAATGGATTCTCCGAGAACACACTGGCCTTCTGCTACATTTCGTTACCATTTGATTAATGATAAAATTCTCTCTAATGCTTGTAATTGTTAGCTCCATAATAGTAGATAAGTTTCTAGACTTCCTTAAAAATCTCCTGAAATTTGGTTCTTTTCATATCTCTTGAAACCATGTTATTATTGCTACCAATTATACCTCTTTAACCTATCTTGGGCTTGGTAATGGTAGTAAACTTTGTAAAATGTCAACTAGCCTGCTTTGATTGAGACTAAGCTTACATAGTGAAGACATCCTTTACCACATACTATTAGAGAAATTACAATCGAAAAACTAATGATCCTTATCTCATCCTTTAGATTGCAAAGAACACAAAATTTAGGGATAGTAAGGTACTTTAATTTGTCCATTATGCTAAGCCTATTCAACATTGCTAGCCAAAGTAAGAAGCCAACAATAGGCTTAAAGTTTTTACTCCAAACCAGTCTACTTTACTCTACATTTGTACCAGTACCAAATAAAAAATTCCTTAGATTTTCTATTTGTTAATTACGTCATAGGTAGTTCAAACCAGAGAAAAATATCTTCATTTCTATTGTTTATAAATAAAGGAATTGACAAGGTCCTCAATAGCTCTGGAGACAGAATCTAGTTCCCATTCTCTATCAACTCCTATACGTTTACATTCCTTAAGAACCTGGAAAGCGAAGTCTTAGCCAGTTTGTTATTTATAAGAGCTCCTTGACCACATCTTGCAGGTAATATATTGTTAATCCATATCCCTTAATTTTAGTGTTTGATAAAAGAAATGTGAGTAACTATCCTAAGGAATTAGAGCCTAAAAACTATTCCCTTCGGAATTTTTGGGTTTTGATCTTGCATCAGATGTATAAAAATAGAAAACGACAGTGAAAATATAAAACAAAACCGAAAAAGCCAAGAACTTTCAAGTTCCATTAGATGTAACTTTAAGAAAAACATGAACTTAAGATGTGTTCCTTACAACCTCCTTCATTCTTTGTTGTCTTCACCTCTTCAAGTTGTTATAAACCACAATGACCAAAGGAGGATATCTCTAATGAAACCCATATGAAGAGTGAAGCCTGAAACCTCTTAGGAAGAATGGCTAGAACACATATAAAGGGCTAGCTTTGTGATGTATTATTTGAGAGAGTGTTTGTAGAGAGTTTGAGAAGATAATGAACACTTCACCAAAAATCTCTTGTTTTTATGCAACACTTGCACGAAAATTGACGTTTTTTACACCCTTTGGCCTTCCTCTAATCCCCAACATCAATAGGGAGTTAGCGAGAATTAACTAGTTTTCAATCCCACTTAATTTAGTCATCTTACCCAATAAGCAAGATTCACATGTGTCATATGATTCACAATCAAATGACCTTAAACTACCATACTTATGTAGCTTAGTTATGTATCTCCCATATCTTGGATTCTCATCTAAAACTATTTTACTCATTCTTCACATCTTCAATGCACATGACCTATTAAGTTCTTGGTTATGATGGCCATTTGAATTATCACATAATTCATGCAAGTCATGAGTGGTATCTAGCAACACATTATGACCCCCAATTGATCAGAAAGTTAGTAGTTTTACTCATAGATAATTTTTCTGTGCAATTCATCTTTTCACCATCTATACCCCACTTGGTTCATAGTATGGTTAAAGTGTCAACTCTCCACTAGACTTACTACCTCACATCTAGCCCAAGTGATGTTAGTTCTTATCCCCGAGGCTCATTACTTAATTGGATATGTCACTAAAGATTATCTTCATGACATTTCCACTCTAGCCAGAGATTCTTGAGTAATGACCCCAACAAGAGACTGTGGGTATCATCTCCTTCTATCAGGAGTAGTGAATCCTTTATTGATTACTCAATTACCTTCAAATACCTTAAGTTGTAGTCAATCACTACCCTATGAGCAACCTATAAAAAACACAACGGAGAATGGAGTCAAAGTATAGGATTAGTATCTAAGATATCCTTGAGCAGTTAAAGTCTAAGGATATTTGTACCATTGTTATGATGAAACTATCATTGACACTATAATATATTATCCATATGATTGTCTCATGACAGGTCATCCAATGTACTTATTACTCTTAACAACCATCCATTTGTTAACTCTAAACAACGCATACTTATAGCTTATGAGATCCACTACTCGATCTAATCAGGGAGTATAATATGTGCTAGTCTATTCGGATTAATAACGTACCATCTTATTAATCCTATGACTCTGGATAATTTAGATACTAATATAATTACACATAATAAGAATATCATTATTATGATCTCATCATGATTTTCTTTATGTTATGTAATATATCAAGGACTTCATTAAATCAATTTAAGATCATTATTCATAAAGAACATGAACATTAAATTAATGAAAAAATGCTTTTATTAATAATAAAGATTTGTACAATAAGGGCTAAAGGTGATTGCCTTTAGTACACTTCTCTAACAACCCCCACTTGTACCAAAGCCAATCACCTTTTTATTTAACACCATAGGTAAGTACATGAGATTCATATCTCTTTTGAGGAATTGGTTTAGTCAAAGGATCAATAATATTCTAATCATTGGGCACTCTCTCTATCTTGACATCATTTCTACCAATGATTTCTCTAATGAAATGGTATCGCTTGAGTACATGTTTGGATTTCTAAAGAGACTTTGTTTCCTTTGCTTGTGTTAACACAATACAACTGTACTGGGTCAATAATGCTAGGAACCACTTTAATTTCTATGATAAACTTCTCAATCTAAATTGATTCCTTTGCTGCTTCTAAAGAGACAATGTATTCTATTTCTGTTGTTGAATCTGTAGTTATCTCTTATTTGGAACTCTTCCAGCTGATTGCTCCACCATTCAGTGCAAAAATATATCCTGACTAGGATTTTTAGTCAACCTTATCAGATTGGAAACTAGCATATATACACCCGCTCACAACAAGATCACCTTCTTCATATTTTAAGAATACATCCTTAGTTCTTCTCAAGTACTTAAGGATATTCTTGATAGCCACCTAATGACCCTCTCTAGGATCTGATTAGTATCTACTTGAAACATTTAGAGCATATGATACATTGAGTCTTGTACATAACATAACATACATGATTGATCTTATAGTCGAAGCATAAGGGATCAAATTCATGCGAGTCCTCTCATCTTGTGTCTTTAGACACTTAGATTCTGAGATTGTAATCTTATGCATCATAGGAAGATAAAATCTCTTAGACTTCTCCATCCTAAACCTCTTTAGCATCCTATCTATATATGTAGACTAAGAAAGACCAAACAACTTCTTAGATCTATCTCTATAGATTCTTATACCCAAAGTATAAGTTACTTCTCCAAGGTCTTTCATGAAGAAATTTTTGGACTACCAAATCTTGACTAATTGTAAAGTTAAGACATCGTTTCCTATTAGTAGTATGTCATCTACATATAACACAAGGAATACGATTACACTCTTATTAACCTTCTTATACATATAAGGTTCATCCGAATTTTGTGAGAAACTAAACTCTTTGATTGTCTCATCAAATCAGATATTTCGACTCCTGGATGCCTGCTTCAATCTATAAGTGTATTTTTAACGCTTGCATACCTTTTCACCATCACTAGATATGAAACTATCGGGTTGTGTCATATACACATCCTTGGTTAGGTTTCCATTAAAGAAAGCTATTTTCACATACACTTGTCATATCTCATAATCATAATGAGCAGTAATAGCCAGGAGTATCCTAATGGATTTAAACATGGCTACCGGGCTAAATGTTTCATCACAGTCAACTCCTTATCTTTGGCGACAACCTTTAGCTACATGTCTAGCTTTATAGGTAACTATATTGCCATCCTTGTGGGTTTTCTTCCTGAAAACCCATTTGCACCTTATAGGTTTTATCCCTTCGGATGGGTCAACTAAAGTCCATACTTTGTTTTCATACATGGAATCCATTTCGGATTTCATGGTTTCAAACCATTTTTTAGATTCTGAACTCTTCAGAACTTCTTCATAGGTAGTGGGCTCATCATCTTTTATGAGTAATACATCGTTATGTTTACTTATGAGAAATCCATATATCTCTAGAACATGATGTATCCTACTTGATGTACGAACTTCTTATGTCTCAGAAGATTGAACTATTGTTTCTTCATTATAAACAATAGTCTTGGGTTTAGGGAGTTAATCTACGTCTATTTAAGCATCTTGAACTTCCATAAGTTCACTGTCCTCTTTTAGAAGAAACTCTTATTCTAAAAATACAACATGCTTTTAAACAAACACCTTTTGTCCCAAAATATTGTAAAACTAATATCTTATCATTTCTTTAGGATATCTTACAAACAGATGCTTGTCATATTTAACTTCTAGCTTACCTAACTAAATCCGCATCACATAAGCTGGACAACCCCAAACTTTTTTGTGAGAAAGATTGGGTTTCCTGTTAGTACACATCTCATGTGTATTAAAATCAACAGACTTTCAAGGAACTCTGTTTATCACATAAATAGCAATCTCGAGTTCATATCCTTAAAAGGATTTTGACAAATCTTTTATACCCATCATTGGGCTCACCATATCCAACAAGGTTCAATTTCTCCTTTCTGCAAAACTATTGTGTTGTAAGGTGTAATCTACTAGGATATTATCCCATTATCTCTAAGATAACTTAGAAACTCTTGGCTTAAGTATTCACCACCTTGATTTGATAAAATTGTTTTAATACTTCTGCCTAGATATTTGTCTACTTCATTTCTAAATTCTTTGAACTTTTCAAAGGTCTCAGATTTGTATCTTATTAGATGCAAATGTAAGGGTTTGGTCATGCATCTCATACATAATATATATCAAATATAAGTAGTGAAAAATAAAATAGAATCTTAAAAACCAGATCTATTCATGTATATACATACAAAAAGCAAAAACATGAAATGTCAGATGTTTACATGCCTTTCTGATGATCTGCTTTGTTATTTAATCTTCTCCACGTTGGGATATTGTAAAAGACAAAAATCAATGTAAATCATATCTAATGAAAATCCACATGAAGATAGAAGGATGAAACATCACTAGGGGATGGCTAGAATTCTTTCTTTGTGCTAGGAAAGAAATAACTCTTGTGAGAGTTAGAGAGAAAAAGAGTTTGTGTGTGTGTGTGTGAAAAGAACCTTTCATTCACTTGTGTCTTACACAAGATGCATGAAAATCATCTCTATTTCTACACCATTTGGTCTTTAATAGCCCCCATCACTAATTGAGAGTTATGGGAAGTTAATGGTAATGAATAGCATGCACTAATGGAAGTTTGGGAAGTTAATGACCATGAATAGCATGCATTAATAGAAGTTTAGGAAGCTAATGGCCAAATTGGCAGCCAACAACACTTGTTTCTAAGCCATTCCATGCAATGTTTTTTGCCACGATCAGTTCACGATACAATCCTCAAACACTCTCTCTTGTCTTAAATCACCAATCAAGACCATTTTACTTATTCTTTAGATCTCCTATATGTGTGACCCATTAGATTCCTAGTTCTATTGGTCATTTGAGTTAACACTTAATTCAAGTAAGTCAAGAGCGGTATCTAGAAACACGTCATGATCCCCAATTAACCAGAAAGTTAGTGGTTTGATTACGAACCCTTCCATATGCAATGTTGTCATGCATTTCATCCTTTCATTGTCTATACCGTACTTGGTTCAGATTATAGTCAAAGTGTCACCTCCCATTAGGTTGACTACGTCACATCTAGTTCAAGTGATATTAGATCTTGTCCTTTGGAATTCATTACTCTATATATCATTGAATACTCTCTCTATGACACATATCTGCTTTGGACAGAGACTCTTAAGTAATGACCCTGACAAGAGGCCATAGATATCATATTAACTCTAAACAACTTATTTCCATAACTTGTGAGATCTACTGCTTGATCCACTCAAGGAGTATAGCATATGTCATTCTATCCAGATTAATGATATTCTATCTCATTAATCCTATGATTAAGGAAAGATTAGATGCTAACATAATGACACTTGATAGGAATCTTATTATCATGATCTCATCATAATTTCCTCCATTTTACGCTTTGTATGATGGACTTCATTAAATAAATTTAAGATTAACATCAAATCTATAAATGTATGAACATCAAAATAATGAAAAATGCTTTATTATTCATAAAATGATTTGTGCAATTAGTGCTAAAGGTAATTTCCTTTATAGCACTTGTCTAACAAACTCCCACTTGCACTAAAGCCAATCACCTTCATACCTAATACTATAGGCATGTGCTTATGACACAAAACTCTTTTGGGAAATAAGCTTAGTCAACAGATCAACTATATTATGATCAATGGGAACTCTCTTTATCTTGAAATCATTTCTACCAATGATTTCTCTAATCAAATTGTAGTGCTTGAGTACATGTTTGGATTTCTGATGATGCCTCGGTCCCTTCACCTACGTTATAGTCATGTTGTTGTCACAATACAACTGCACTGGGTTAGTGATGCTTAGAATCACACCAAGTTCCATGATGAAGTTCTCGATCTAAACTGCTTCCTTTTTCACTTTTGAAGCTGCAATGTACTTCAACTCTGCAGTCAAATCTGTAATAGTCCTTTATTTGGAACATGTTCAACTGATTGCACTGCCATTAAGTGTGAATACATATCCAGACTGGGATCTGGAGTCATCCCTATTGGATTGTAAACTGGAATTAGTATACCTTCTTACCACATGATCACCTTCTTCAAATACTAAGAATACATCCTTAGTTCTTCTCAAGTACTTAAGGATATTCTTGACAACTCCCCAATGACCCTCATTAGGGTCTAACTAGTATCTACTTGTAACACTTAGAGTTTATGATACATCAGGTCTAGTCCATAACATAATGTACATGATTGATCCTATAGGCGAAGCATAAGGAATAAAACTCATGTGAGTCCTATCATCTTGTATCTTTGGACACTTAGATTTGGAGAGTGTAATCCCATGTACCATAGGAACATAACCTCTATTAGACTACTTCATGCTAATCCTCTTTAACATCTTGTCTATATTTGTAGATTGAGAAAGATGAAACAACCTCTTAGATCTTTCTTTATAGATCTTTATCCCCAAAATATAAATTATTTCTTCAAGATCTTTCATAAATAAATTTTTAACTAACGAAACTTTAACTGGTTGCAAAGTAGAGACATCATTTCTTATTATCAATATGTCAACTACATACAGTATAAGGAACACGATTGCACTCCTAGTAACCTTCCTATACACTCACGACTCATCTATATTTTATAAGAAACCAAACTCTTTGACTATCTTATCAAATCGGATATTCCAACCCCTGAATGTTTGCTTTAACTTATAAATTGATATTTAAAGCTTGCATACCTTTTCTCCATTCACGGATATGAAACCATCCCATCAAGTTGTGTTATATACACATCCTTGGTTAGGTTTCCATTAAGGAAAGTCGCCTTGTCATCCATTTTCCAAATCTCATAATCGTAATAAGCAGCAATAGCTAGGAGTATTCTAATGGATTTAAGTATAGCTACTGGTCTAAACATTTCGTTATAGTCAACACCTTGCCTTTCATGATAACTTTAGCTACAAACCTAGCTTTATGGGTAACTACATTACCCTCCATGTTAGTTTTCTTCTTGGAAACTCATTTGCACCCTATGGGTTTTATCTCTTCGGGTGGGTCAACCAAAGTTCATACTTGGTTTTCATATATGGAATCCATTTTAGATTTCATAGCTTGAAGTCATTTGTTGGATTATGAATTCTTCAGAACCTCTTCATAAGTAATTGGCTCATCATATTTTATGAACAATATGTCGTTAAGTTCACTTATGAAAAATTCGTATTTCTCAGGAATATGACGTATCCTACTTAACCGACGAACTTCTTATATGTCAGAAGGTTGAACTATTGTTTCATCTATATGAACAATTGTCTCGGTTCCAGGCAGTTGATCTACGTCTGTTTGAGCATCTCAAACTTCCACAAGTTTAATTTTGCTCCCATTGTCTTCTCTTAGAAGAAACCCTTCTTCTAAATAGACAACATGGTTTGAAATTTTTAATCTAAAACATGGTAAAACTGATATCCTATAGTTCCTTTAGGATATCCTACAAATAGACACTTTTTAAATTTAGCTTCAAGCTTATCTAATTGAATTCACTTCACATAAGCAAGACAACCCTAAATTTTCATATAAGAAATATAGGGTTTCTTGTTTGCCCATATCTCGTATAGAGTAATATCAATTGACTTTGATGGGCTCTATTTAATAAATAAACATAAATTTTGAGTGCGTAACCCTAAAATGATTTTGGAAAACCCATCAAAGACCTCACTATGTTTAACAAGGTTTGGCTTCTCCTCTCATCCATACCATTTTGTTATGACGTGTACGGTGGAGTCCATTAGGACAATATTCCGTTATCCCTGAGATAATCCCAAAACTCTTGGCTTAAGTATTCTCAACCTCGATCCAATCGAAGTGATTTAATATATCTCCCAAGTTATTTCTCAACTTCATTTCTTAATTCTTTGAACTTTTCAAAGGCTTCAGACATGTATCTTTTAAGATACACATTCCCATATCAAGAATGATCATTGATAAAGGTGTACAAAAAGCACTATTGGCATGTATGGACATCGAATAGCATACATTAGTATGTATTAGGTCTAAAAGTCATCAGATGTCTTCTTCTACTTCAAGGAATCCAAATAGGCCTTACAATTTCTCTTCAAGTAGCCATCCTTGCCATAATGGAAGCAAGTTCCCTTTGAGGCAATATTCTTTGCTTTCTTGAAACCTCCCTTAGGCCTTACGAACTTCTTCTTCTTTTACCTTAACTTTTTTGAACCAGAAGAATCCACTAGCATCACCACCTTATCCTTACAAATAGATGACTCAATTGCCTTAAACATGTTAACCAGCTCAAGAATTGAGCTGGATATATTGCTCATCTGATAGTTAAGCATAAATTATGAGTAACTATTAGTTAAACCCTTTAAAATTAAGTCAATACTTAATTCATGATCCAAAGCAAAACCCAAGGAGGCTAACCGATGTAGCCATTTATCTTTAGTGTGCACTACATTAGAGATGTCCCCTCAATAATCTTGGAGTGGAACAATAATCCCAAAATCTCGAACCTTTCAGACTTTGCTTATTTATTAAAGAGCTCCCTAAGATGGTAGACTATGGTATAAGCATCCATAGCCTCCTACTACTTTTGCAGCTCTAGTGACATAGTGGCTAGCAAAGTACAACTACCCATCTTTCTATCATCGAGATGCTTCCTATATGCCCTCCAATCATCATTACAAGCATCAACAGCAGGGGGATCAAGAAGTGGTTCTTTAAAGACATTACCAAGCTTTTTAAAACTTGAGAACTATTCTTAAGTTCCTAAGCCAATTAAGGAAGTTTGGTCCAGTCAACTTGTTAGCTTCTATCAATGATCTTAAATTCACACTAGTACTCATGGTATTGACTTGGGCAATAGCAACATTTCGTCAAAGAGTGAAAAATTAGAATGTACTTAAATTTATGTCTGTAAGTACTTTAATAACACGAATTATAACTCTAACTATTTTTCACGAATTCATAAGCCTTAATATAATCCGAAAGAACTCTAGAGGAGTTCTCCTAGTGGTTCAATATCCAATATCCCTAAGAATGATCTTGGGTTTGCCCAACAAACCATCTTAGTTCAACAAGTATGTATCGATCATACCAATTGCATCTCCACTACAACTATCAAATCTAGTTCTATCAACTATTGATGTGTGCACACTTATTGGGCTATTAACTCTTGACATGTATACATCTAATGTACACTACCCAACTTCTCCTCTATCCACGTTGATCTTGGTTTGCCCAATCCAACGCTTTTAGTTAAAACCGGTCCATTAATTTGGAAATCCTAGTTTCATGGTTCGAACATATTCGTGTAGAGAAGGCTTAGGTTTGCCCAATAACCTTAAATTTAAAAGGACTCTGGTTCTCTCCATATTAAAGGAAGGCATTAGTATATATATATATATATATATAGATAGATAGATAGATAGATAGATAGTTACTATAACTGCATGGTAGGATATGAACTACCCAATCAAATTGGGCCTAAGTCTACACCCATCCCTCATGCAAGCCTACACATTCTCCTAATCATAAATTTTCTAATGCATATATGTAAACAAATCATTTTGTTTATGACATCTTATGATTTTAACATGAAAGCCCAATGCAACACTTGGATCTAAGCCTAATCCAACACTTAGATTTACTATCTTCCTTTTACTAGCTTGGATAAAATTACTATTGCCTGTTATCTCGATTGGAATTAATATTAATCTAATTAACATGAATTCCTAATTCCATAAATTAATTTATAATTTTTTAACTTCAATTTTTTCATACATGCCAATTTTGCTGGGCTCACTAAAAAATCTATTGCTCTACTAAAATTAATTTCTATAATTTTCTGAAATTTCTAGGACATCAATCATCATTCAAAACATCTCTAGGTCATTTCATGATGATCAAAATAATTTAGGAATTACCCAAAAATTATCCTGAAGTCTAAATACTGATAAGACACCAAAAATGACAAATATGACTTCCAAATTTTTTCTGAAAAATCAAATTTTGAGAAAAATCATTTAAACATGCATCAAACATCAAATTAACACATTTTTATCACATAAAAATATTTTAAAGTTCCAGAACCAAAATATAAACACAAAAAATCATCAAATAAAACCGATCCTACAATTTTTGAAAAACTGTCCAGATCTAAGAAATTATTTGATAAAATTATTAAAACATTTTTAACAACTCTACAAGAATTACATAGGTATAAAAACATCCCAAATATTTTCACATAATTTTTCCATAATCAAATTCCACAAAAATCATGTGTAGACATCACATGCCTAGCAAAAAGACAAATTTCATGCATGTTTTTCTAAATTCAAAATTAAATATTTTAATCACATTAAAAATATTTTCAATCACACCAAATCATTCATTTGTATCTTATGAACTTATTGGTGAAATAAAATTGTGAAAAACGTTTTTATATAATTAATTTCAAATATAACATTACAGGATTCTAAATTGTCACAACCATGAAAACAGTTTTACATGTCATGTATTCTACATTTGACAAGGAACAAGATGACTCTGATACCACTGTATGGATTTGTTCATGCAGCTTATACATAATATAAATCAAATATATACAATGAAAAATAAAATAGAGCCTCAAAAACTAGATTTAATCATGCATATAGATATAGAAAACAAAAACATGAACTCTAAGATGTTTATATACCTTTCCGACGATCTCCTTCATTCTTTAATCTTCTCAGTGTTAGGTTTTCATAAACCATAATGTTCAAAATAGAACATCTCTAATGAAAGTCCACATGAAGATAGAAGGATAAAAAATCACTAGGAGATGGCTAGAATTTTTTCTTTATGCTAGCAAAGACAAGAACTTTTGTGAGAGTTAGAGAGAAAAAGAGTGTGTACGTGAAAAGAACCTTTCTGTCACTTGTGTCTTACATAAGATGCACAAACAATCATCTTTCTTTTCTGCACCATTTGGCCTTCCATAACCCCATCACTGATTGAGAGTTATGGGAAGTTAATGGTCATGAATAACATGCATCAAAGGTAGTTATGGGAAGTTAATGACCATGAATAACATGCATTGATGGTAGTTTTGGAAGTTAATGACCAAATTGGCAGCCAACAATATTTGTTTCTAATCCATTAGATACAAAGTTTTCTACCAAGATCAGGTTGTGGTACAATCCTGAAACAGTCTTTCATATCTTGAATCACCATTCAATACCATTTTACTCAACCTTCAAATCTCCTATGTTTGTCACCTATTAGGTTTCCAGTTATGCTGGCCACTTGAATTAACAATTTAATTCAAGTAACTCAAAAGTGGTACCTAGCAACACGTCATGACTTCCAATTAAACAAAAAGTTAGTGGCTTGATTATGATTCAATCACTAGCGTTATGATGCTCTTGTCAATTTTAGCGCCGTTGTTGAGGAATGTGATGTTTAATTTTATTTATTTATTTTAATTGGTGTTTCTATATATTAGTGCGTAATTAGTTTCTTTTTAGTTATTTTGTAATCTTTTCATTTTTCATTTTCTAAAAAAATTTAAATTTTAAATTTTACATGGATGGAAGTAATTATTTCTTTAATTCATATTCTCAATCCTATCACAATGTTTGGACTGATCAACCTAACTTTTGTAATAGATGGGATAATAAGTCTAATTACTTTCATGATAGTTTGTAGGAAGCACAACAATTGTCGTACAAACTAAAAGCTTCCTATCAAGACTCAAGGGCATCCTTGGAAGAATTAGTTAATGTGTATGTTGTGAACACTTTGCAATTCCAACAAGAAACAAGTTCTAAAATCTAGAACATCATAAGACAGGCATATCAATTGATGGAAGCTATCAACCTCCTTACACCATAAAGAAAAGAGACACAATCATATCAACCTGAGGAGAACCAAATGGATGTTATCGCGGAAACCTAATAGAGTGAAGAGAAGCTTAAAAAGCTTGAGTGTAGTACTTGTTAGGTTCTGATGATGCATCTCATACATAATATATATCAAATATACATAACAGAAATAAAACGAAACCTCAAAAACTGGATCTATGCATAAATATAGATATAGAAAAACAAAAACATGAAATGTAAGATGTTCACATACCTTTTTGATGATCTCCTTCGTTTTTTAATCTTCTTCACGTTGGGTTGTCGTAAAATGCAATGATCAATGCAGACTGTCTGTAATGAAAGTCCTCACGAAGATAGAAGGATGAAACCTCATTAGGAGCTAGAATTCTTTCTTTGCATTAACAAAGACAAGAACTCTTGAGAGAGTTAGAGAAAAAGTGTGTGCGTAAGAAAAAGAACCTTTCTTTTTCTTTTTATGTGTCTTAAACAAGATGTACAAAAATCATCTCAATTTTTTGCACCATTTGGCCTTCCATAACCCCCATCACTAAGGAAAAGTTATGGGAAGATAATGGTTATGGATAGCATGCATTAATGGAAGTTAATGACTATGAATAGCATGTATTAATGGAAGCCAACAAAACTTGTTTCTAATCCATTCCATGCAATGTTTTCTACTATGATTACATCGCGATACTATCCCGAAACACTCTCTCATATCTTGAATCACCATTCAATACCATTTTACTCATCCTTTAGATCTCATATGTATGTGACTCATTAGCTTCCTGATTATGTTGGCCACTTGAATTAATACTTAATTCAAGTAAGTCAAGAATGGTATTTATCAACACGTCATGACCCCCAATTAACCGGTTTCACTATGAGCCCTTCCATACGGAATGTTGCCATGTAATTAGTCCTATCACCATTTATACCGCACTTAGTTCAGAGTATGGTCATAGTGTCAACTCCCACTAGGCTGACTACGTCACAGCTAGTTCAAGTGTTATTAAATTTTTTCATAAGGATCTCATTACTTTGTGTATCATTGAAGACTCTCTTTATGACACATGTCTCCTATGGCCAAAGACTCCTGAGTAATGACCTTGATAAGAGGCCATGGGTATCATCTCCTTCTATCAGGAATGGTGAATCCTTTATTGGATACTCAATTACCTTCAAATACCTTATGTTGTACCCAATCACCACTATATAAATAAGCCCTGAAAGGCACCGATGAATAGAGTTAAAGCACAGGATTAGTATCTGAGATATCTTTGAGCACCTTAAGTCAAAGGATACTTGCAACATTGCTATGGCGAGACTATCATTGACACTAGAATAGAATATCCATGTGACTGTCTCATTATAGGTCAATCCAATGTACTTATTACCCTTAATAAGCATCCACATGTTAACTATAAACAACTTATGTCTACAACTTATGAGATCTACTATTTGATCTAATTAAGAAGTATAACATGCACTAGTCTATCTAGATTAATCATATCCCATCTCATTAATCCTATGACTAGGGAAAGTTTAGATACTAATATAATTACCCATGATATGAATCTCATTATCATGATTTCCTCAATGCTATGTTTTGTATCAAGGACTTCATTAAATCAATTTAAGATCAACATCAAATCTGTAGACATATGAACATCAAAATATTGAAAAATGCCTTTATTAATCATAAAATGATTTGTACAATAAATGATAATTTCCTTTAGAGCACTTCTCTAATAGTACTCAAGGATTTGCTTATGAAGAAGAAGTTAAGAAGGAGCTCATAGCCGAAAAGGACATATCATTTAGCTCGGAGGTAAGTATTGAGTCTGTTGGGTCTCAAACTTTTGTTTTCTTGAAGTTATTAAGTATGAATTAATTTGATTATATTAGTTGCATGATTTATGACCTAGTTTGATTTTATTGAAAGTATTAGTGGAAAATTTGGATTTAATTGAGTTTAGCATGGAATAATATTTATGGAAGAGTAGAAATGTTAAGGGGCAAAATGGTCAAGGCACATGAGTTATGAGGTTTTAGGTTAAGCAAATGAGGGCATAATAGTCTTTGCCCATGTTTGTAGGTTTAAGAAATTAAAGAAAGAAAGAAAGAAGAAAAGGAAAAGAAATAGAAAGAAGAGAAAGAAGAGAAGGTCGTAAGGAGAGAAGAAGAAGAAGAGAAAAAGGGCAAGCTCGGTTTGTCGATTTTCAGAGGATCGAAGCATTCTTCAGGTTTGTTTAACTCTTCTACTCTTGTTTAGGTTGAATCTAACCTTAGTTTTGCTTGGAATGAGTAGAAATCGATGAAGTTAGGGTTTATGGGAGAGATTTGTAGATTTGCAGGAGTTGTTGTGTTTTTGATGTTTTTGGTGCTAGAATAAGTTCAGAATGGTAGTATATGACTTGGTTTATGGCTTAGATGTGTTGTAGTAGAAGAATGGAAGGTTTTTAAGGTTGAAAATGGCAGAAACTGGGTTCGGGAGATGAAGCTCCCGTCCGCACGTCGCGACGTGCAAAAGTTGGGCCGCATGCCGCGGCGTGCCAGGCCGCTCGTCACGGCGAGCCCAGTTTTTCTAGCAAGTGATGTTTTTC
The DNA here is from genome assembly GCA_024703695.1 of Erythroxylum cataractarum. NCBI lineage: Eukaryota > Viridiplantae > Streptophyta > Magnoliopsida > Malpighiales > Erythroxylaceae > Erythroxylum > Erythroxylum cataractarum. Next base: position 35,083,980 of record JANJEY010000006.1, read on the forward strand.
GTGTTTTAATCATATCTTTTGCTATAGAAGTCCTTTTAGGGTGATTTTTGAGGCTTTGTGAACTAGAGCAATAGATCTACAAGTCTTATGAAGTGATGAAGTTATGAATTAGTTTCTAAGACTATGGAATTTTGGATGGAAGTTAGG
>JANJEY010000006.1:35108930-35119086 GCA_024703695.1 Erythroxylum cataractarum
TCTAAAAATCAATTTAGTGCAATTACTAATTATTTGTGACAATTTTACCCTCAAACTACATTAATTCAAAACAAGCAATCATGAGCTAAATTAAGCACAAAATCCAATAATAAGAGCCAAAAACTATAACGAAAACTATGAAATTGTCACCAAATGATATAGGAAACTTGGGTTCAATCAAATTCCCCCACACTTAGACCTTTGTATTCCTGGATAAAGCTTATAAAAGTCAAAGAGACACAAATGTAAAAGAAAATTCTGACCATGCTTAAAAATGAGAGCAGAGAATCAGTTAAATCACTTCTTCAGAAATCAACCCAAGCAAGATGAAAGAGCATTAAGAAAATAAACACTATAAGTATTTAATCCAATAGATTAGGCAAAAGAGATTTCTCTTAAGGACATGTGTTTAATCTCTCAACTCACTTGTCTTGGGATAATTTCACTCTACAATTTGCTTAGTCCATTCTCTTCCATAAGCTTGTGATAATCTTATCTCTCCACTATAAGAACTATAATTTCAAGAATCAAAAGGATTTTCAAGGTTGTAATGTACAGAAGGCTAAATGAAATGGATTGAATAGAAGAAGGAAAAATGAGTACCTGCATCACAATTATTTTTCTCATGAAACAAACTTCAACTTTGCATAAGAAAATATTTAAACAATCAACAAACATAATCTAACACATTTTTATAACTTTTCTATTTTAAGAAAGCTTTTTGTTTTTTTTCAAATTTTTTGGAAATTTTGAGAAAAAAAATCTTTTCTTTTGTATAAAAATTCTTGTTTTCTCTTTTTTTAGATCATCTTTAAATGGTGATAAGAAATTCACATTAATTGTGAAATATGCATGCACTCAAAAGATGGCTCAAAGGGGCTAGCAATGGTTAAATGTTTGGGGTTTGTGTTTAGGTGAGTAGGTTTTTGAAAAGAATGTCTCTATCATATTAACAAAATTTTAGTTCATCAAGCTTTGATCAAGAATTAAAACAAGATCTAGAGAAATATGAAATTAAGTAGATACATATAGAAATGAAAGAATTCAGACCCAAATATACTTCCAACAAGGTTAGTATCTCAATTAAGCAATCTCAAGGTTTAAAAAAGCATAATGCTACTCTCTCAGCGTACCCTCACCTACCTCTTATGAAAACATTGAAAATGGAGTTAACCAAAATCAATTATCATTTAACAACATATATGGTGTTTTCAAAAACACATGGACAACTTTGAAATTTGTAAAATCCTTAAGGCACAGGAGTGAGAAGAATTTAATGTGGGAGAAGTATTGAAATGAGGGAATTAAAACAGAAAATTGTCTTTTTTTCTTTTATGAAAGGGGTTGACTTCGTCATGGTGAACTAAAACTTCGCAACGTCGCTGCAGAAAAACCAAGTGCTCACCACGACAAAAAATTATAGAGAAAAAGAAACACTTAAAAAGCATGGAATCCACCTCAATTACCAAGTTTAAAAATTTAAAGAGGACACACAAATGACTTGTATAAGCAATTAAATGGCCAAAAAAATGGTGCATAAGGAAAAATTGCCAAAATGGAATAACCTGACCCACACTCAAACATAATATTGTCCTCAATGTGAATAACAATCAAAACACCATGATGCATTGAAAAGTAATAGGAAGGATATTGATTAATACACACTAGGAAAATCACAATGAGAATCATATAAATAGCTGGTCATTAATTCTGTGAATAACAACAAAGTAATTGAGTATCCAGCAGACTAAAAACTAAAACATGACTAGCTAAAACAAAAAAAAGACTTAATCTACTCCATAGGAAGATCATCCCCCATATTTAGATGGACCTGCTCCTGATGTGCCAGCACCACTCAAGTGGTTATCTTTATCAAATGGTAACTGGAAATGAAAACGCTCGTTGAGCAATGCATCTATACATCGGTAATACCACCTATCTCATTCATATAAAGCCTCTCTCTCCTTTTGCCGAGCTATCTCTTGAAAGAGAGTGTCTCAGAGATGAGAGAGATCTGCACAAAGTCTGTCAACTTTACCAACGAGGGTCTGTAAGGTAATGAGCTCAAAAGCATCCTGAGCTGGAGGATCATCCTCGAATGGTGCCACAATTGCAAAGGTTGCACCAAAATCTTGAGCATAGGTGGAGAGATGAGGTGGGTGACTGATAGTCTACTTGTGGCTGGTATATCTAAAGAGTGGGTCCGGATCAAAATAGCTGTCAGTATCAAACTTTGGGACATCATGTGCTTGGAAAATGTCAGAGATGAGGTAAGAAAAGTGATGACGTCGGTGAATTTGGCATTAATGATGGATTCATGAAGGGCGGAGTCAATAGCATCAGCTATATTGACCAAGCGACCAGTCATCAGGAGGTAGATGTGTAAGACTTATTGTTTTCTTACGTAGGCGAAGTGATGGTTGGGATAATATTGTTGCAAAGTAAATGAAGCCAATGACAAGCTGCGAGTTGGAGATCAGATCGTTTTACGTAAGGTTGATAATAGCGGGGTCGATGCCATTCGGCACCCTTTTGACAGAGGGTGCAAATAACATCGTCCGAAGGGTAGTTCTAGATGAGCTGATCGTAACGGCAACAGAGGATGTTAGGATGATTACAATGGTGATGGATAATGGCAGTAGTGAATGAAATGGGTGCTTTAATACCATGGAAGTTAATTTCCATGGTATCATTAAATATGGAATATGTATAAAAATAGAGAATGAATTTATCGTTGTCATGAGCACAGGGTTTAACTAAGCCTGTGAGTTGTGAAGCAACAAGTTGCTGAATGAAGGGATTGTTAGGGCGAGCTAATGGAAATGGTTGCTTTTTGATGTAAGGCCTAGTTTCTACTTTCTCATAAAGTTCAGCAAAAGGAAAACTATATGAGGAATCAGAGTCACTAGGAGGGCTAGGAGAGGTAGGAGGGGTAGTACGGGCAGGTAGTTTAACTCGAGACATTGTCTTGCAAAAAATGCACATTGAAACAACATAACTAAACAAACGAGTAAAGAAAGCTAAAAATAATAACCTAAGCAACTAGTAAAAGCATAATAAACAATCCTAGGTATCCCAAACAAAATGAATCTAAAGGGAAAATGGAAAAGGAAAAAAGATAGACAACCTAGTCTACCCTAAACACTATGGAAAGTAAGAAAAAGGAAAAGAAGAAATACTTACGAAGATTGAAGGATACACAAAGTGTTGGAAGGAGAGGTTGGGTTAAGAATCTCGAGGATGGACGTAGTGAAAAATAAAGATGGAAATGAAGGAAAGGGGTTGGAGGGTTTAAATAAGGTTTAGGTGTGTAAAGTGATAGAAAAGGATAGAGGGAATACGTAAGGTTAAGAAAAAATAGGGGTGGAATAGTAATTTCATCGAGGAAAATTAGCGCAAATTATCACCGTGGTGAACTTATTCTGTGGTGAAATAGAACTTACGCTACAATGAAATTAACCTGAAATGAACAGAGAAGAATGGTGGGGGAGCTTGCAACAGCGACGTGGAATGCATGCTGCGATGAAATTATCACGAGAGGAATAGAAAGAAATGAGGTATCTTCACTGTGGTGATGTGGAATCCATGCCACGACAAAATTTACCTGAGAGCAACATTAAGGAAATTTATCCATGCCACGTGGACTTTACACCGCGATGAAGTTTACCAGAAAGGAAAATTCAGGCAAAACAGAAATGAGAAACATGATTCACAAACAAATGAAACAAGCTAGATACTCAGTAACCTAAAAGAGCATATACAAAGTCATAAGGCACTAGATGAGCTCAAGAAAAGAAAATGAAACACAATTAATTAGATCAATTTCTAGAAAGTTAAAGATGTATCATGCATTAGGCAAATAAGCACAACAAGAATAAAATAGGAGATAGAACTAGCATAGGAATTATTGAATTGAAAAACTATTACATAAACTAAAAGCTAAGCTAATGTCCTACTAAAATGGTTTCTCCCCCACACTTATTCAATAAACTAATGCATCCGATAGTGTCATAATTAGTCACAGAGTAAGAGTAAGTAAACAAGTGAAGGAAAGAAATAAATTGATGGTTATGGAGGTTACTTGTTCTCTTGATAGAGCTTCAATAGATGGCCATTCACTTTGAGTTTGGCTCCGATCTCTTTATGTAAAAGCTCCACCATACCAAAATTGTGTACCTTAGTGACTAAGTATGGCCCACCCTAATAAGTATTGAACTTTCCATGTTTAAAAGTGAAACGAGCCTTGAGTAACAGAACTTTGTCTCCTTCTTTGAAGATCTTCCTCTAAAGAATCTTATCATGCATCAACTTTGTTTTCTCCTTATAGAGGCGAGAATTCTCGTACGCCTCTAGCCTCAGCTGCTCTAATTCTTGCAATTGTAACTTCCTCTCCATACCAAAAGATTCAAGTCCATGTTGCACCACTTGACTACCCAATATGCTTTATGCTCCAACTCCACTGACAAATGACAAGCCTTGCCATAGATTAAACGGTAAGGGGACATGCCTATTGGTGACTTGTAGGTAGTCTGATAGGCCCACAGTTCTTCTTCTAGACGTAGGCTCCAATCCTTCTTTGATGGTTTTACTATCTTCTATAAGATGTGCTTCACCGCTCTATTCGATATTTCAGCTTGACCATTGGTTTATAGATGCTATGCAGTGGAGGCTTTGTAAGTGACTCCAAATTTGGAAAATGGGTCATCAATGACTCTATTACAAAAGTGTGTTCCTCTATCACTAACCACAACCTTAGAAATCCCGAACTGATAAAAAATGTTGGTCTTAAGAAATTTAAACACTACTTTCACATCATCTTTTCTAGTAGGTATAACCCCTATCCATTTAGATACATAGTCAATAGCTAAAAGGATATACATAAAGCCAAAAGATGGGGGAAAGGGACCCATGAAATCAATCCCCCATATGTCAAAGATTTTGCAAAATAATAAAGGCTACTAAGGCATTTCATGCCGTTTATCTAACCCTCCAAAATGTTGGCATTTTTCATATAACCGACAAAAGGTAAATGAATCTTTAAAAAGGGTAGGCCTATAAAAACTAGAATATAAAATTTTCCTAGATATTCTCCTTGCACTGAATTGCCCACCACAAACCATTGAATGACAAGCTAAAATTACAGAATCCAATTCCTCATTAGGCACCCATTTTCTAATCATTTGGTCACTGTACAGTCTCCATGGATAAGGAGCATCCCAAATGTAATGCCTAGCTTCGCTCGTTAGCTTTTGGGCCTATGACTTAGACATAAATGGAGGGGTTAGTCTAGTCATGAGATAATTGATTATATGTGCATACAAGGTTCTTTAAAAACTAAAGCATATAAGACTGAATTAGGAAAAGAATCGCAAGCAAGTCCAAAAGAGTCCACTCCTTGTGTATCGTCTAGTAGCCTACTCAAATGATCAGTTACATGGTTCACTACCCCAACTCGATCCTTTATCTCAATATCGAATTCTTAGAGAAGCAGTGCCCACCGTATCATTCTAGGCTTTGATTGTGGTTTCTTTAGGAGCTATCAAATAGCTACATGATTAGTAAAAATGGTCATGTGGGAGTTTAACAAATACGGTCTAAATTTTTCTACGGTAGAAAATACAAAAAACAGCTCTTTCTCAATTATTGTATAGTTGATTTGAGCTAGATCTAGTGTTTTCGAGGCTTATGCAATAACTATTGCAAGTTTCTCCTCCCATTGGCCAACATAGCCCCTAGCACAATTAGAAGCATCACATGAAAACTCAAAAGCCAAGTTCCAATCAGGAGCAACTAGAATAGGAGGAGAAATGAGTTTTGATTTCAACTTATCAAAGGCATTTCTACAAGAATCATCAAACTCAAATTTTGCATCTTTTTGTAAAAGCTTGGAAAGAGGCAATGCAATTTTGTTGAAATCTTTTATGAACCGCCCATAAAATTGTAAAATCCCATTACTTGTGGGGGAGGCTAAAATAGTAAATATGAGTGATTACTAAGAGATTAGAAATGCATTGCATGCTTATGCATACTATGAAATACACATACACGTGAATAGTGAATTTTTACAAATGAAAATAATTGTACATGCAATCATGGATACTTCCGGGAATAATTGAATTGAGTTGAGATATTATTGGGAATTTTGAATTTATTATATTGGAAATTTTATTGGTTAGTGTAATTGTTATATTTTTGAATTTTGGTGAATTTAGGAATAATTTCAGAAATTTTAGATTATTATAGAAAATAGAAATAAGAATCAAATGATATTGGAGATAACTGTACTATAAGGAGGAAGTTAACGGAATTAGTTCAAAATGAACTTAGTTAGAGCCTTATATATTACATAGGTGACAAGTGTCACTGACTTAGTTAAGTTGTTTTTTGTAGTTTTGTTAGAAAGTAAGTTATGATCTCCAGGAGCTAAAAAACTAAATACTATGTCCTAGTCACTTTCTTTGTAGCCACCTTCCTCAAGTTTCTTCTAATACATAGAGTTCTTCATAAAAAATCCTCCTAGAGTTAACTTTTGTTTTCCCTTACCTTCTACCACTCCCACTTTGTTATCTGTTCCTTCTACCCTAATATATATATATAAGAAACTTGTCAAACTATACCATGGTGTACGTGAATTGCATAGGATTTAGGGCTTGATGATTGTTGAAGATCTTGGAGTTTTGTAAAGTAAGTGTTGAGTAAATATTTTAGAGTTTTTGATTTACGAGATAAGTTTGCATGATCATGGAACTAACGATCATCTTCATGAACACTGTGTTAATGAGATGAAAAATCTTGACATAATGTTATTTAGTATTTGATGGTTATTTGTGATCAGAAAACGTAGAAATGATTTTCTTGGAGTTGAATGATCTTAGAAAACATGTATAATTAGGTGTAGAAACAATTTGAAGAAAATAGAAGTGAAGTCTCTGTTTTCACAATATATGTGAGTGTTGAGTATTTTTAAGGATAAGAACAAAATCAATTTTGAGTTAAGGAATAAGTATGATGTGAAGTCTGGGAAGGAAAATGAATGATCTCAAATAAATGTTGAGAAATAAATGAAGAAGACGCAGAAGTTCAAGGTGTAGAAAAATGAGAGTGAAATAGTGTAGTAAAGTGGAGTTCTACGCGGATGAAGTTTTCGGGTTCTTTTGATGACTTTTGTGACAACTTGGATTTTGGAATTTTTTTATGAATGATGAGTATAAAAAGAGATGAGAAGATTGTTTAAAGTGGATGTTGGGAAGAAAAATAGAGAATGTATAAAAGGTTTGAAAAGTAGAGGATGTGAATGTAGACTATAATGAGTTACATAACTGATATCTGGTTTCAGGGATTTAGGGATTTTGAGTAAACTTGCTTATTTAAGGGCACCATGAAATTGTGTTGTGAATGGGTTGAATGGAAATAGAGTAGAGATAGAAAAAAATTGAAGATTGAGGTGTAGGAGTTAGTGGGAGAAGAAGCACAATGAATGAACATGAGAAGTTAGAAAAGTTAGTAATGATTTGAAACTTCCTTGATTAAACTGTATTGATTTAGGCTAAAATAGACAAAATTGTCTTCTAAAAGGTTGTAACTTATCTTTCTATCTTTTCTACGGTATATAGTATGAAATTTGTGGACACCTAAGTCGAAAGTTATGATCTTTGTAAGTGGAGAAGCTCTAGAGAGTGTATTTAGTGATTCAAAACTTTTAGTGATTTGAGGAAGACCCTATAGAAACCTTCCTTCTTATGCACTGTAGATGGAATCTTCTTATGTTGACCTTTTGTATCTTCTTAGGTTGACCTTCTGCATCCTTTTATGTTGATTTTTTATATTCTTTGGTTGACCTTCTGTATCCTCTTATGTTGACATTCTGTATCTTCTTAGGTTGACCGTTTATATCTTCTTATATTGACCGTGTATCTTCTTATGTTGACCGTCTTGATCTTCTTATCCACTGTAGACTAAATCATCTGGCCTATCATCTAGTCCAATGTTGACCCTTTAGATGACAAAATATCACTTTGATGTCTGCATAAACAATGTAGATATATAAGTTCTTTTTTAAACCATCTGAGAATGACCCTAATTCGACATCTATAGAGAAAGTTATACTAATTGTCCCGAAACAGGTTCAATATGATTTAGGACAAAACCTTGTTTGATTCCTTCAGCCATAACTCAGTTATCCGACCTCGAAATGAAGTGATTCTTGGACAAACAGATTCCTGACACATTTTTCTCTCTCTATGAAACTTTATAGCTTTTGATTCTTAATTGAAAAAGATTAATTGAATCAAATTAAGGGTACCAGATGTAAGAGTATGAATTGGATATTTTATTGAATATACTTCGGTATTTTGATGATATCTTGATCTGTAGAGCTTTGAATGAGACGAATCTTGTTTCAAAATAAACTGGAGACATAGAGACACCAATTATCTAAAGGAAATTCAGTCCTTAAGATTTACAATGTCTGGATGGAATTTGGGTATAGTGTATTGTTTTAGTTTAGTAATATTCTGAAAATATTTGGGCCCTAAATTTTAGAATTCTGAACCAAATTGAATGCTTTTGGTGTCATTGGAAACTTAAGAGATGGGAGAGCAATTTTCTAGAAGAGAGTATAACAAAATTACATGATTTTCACTTTCTGATTGAACGTGAACTGTAGACTCGAAATAGTTTCTTGGAAAAAATTTTGAAAGTAAGCTAATGAGATACGAATTGTGATTTTAATGGTTTTAGTAAGGTACAAACCTAAGTATAAATTATACTTAGATGAGTCTTACATAGGACTGATTTTGTGATGACACTAATGGATAAATACCCGGGATTGTCATAAACATGCATTATACATATTTTATTACGTGCGTGTACATTGTTAAACACTTGTGCAAATTGTAATATATATGTATATTATTTGATATAGAGGAGAAACTGAAACGTCAACCTCCATATGTTGTCAAAACTTCCAGGCATTAGCTTTAGGAGAAACTTGTGAAATGCTATTTGTATGTGAATGTGACGAACTAGATGTTTCATGGTATGATTGATATTGATAGATGCATTCCATACATGAATTCATAATCGGATAATGGGAGTTGTGACCTGAGTAGCCACTGAAATCGAGCTTAGAGCTCCAATTGTGATTAAGAGCCAAAGGCTCACTACGTAAAATGAGCCCTATATCTCCAACTAATAAGGGACAGTATAAATGAGCCCAGTATCCATAATGGATATGGGACAGTTTAGGCACTCAGTCATAACAACATACTAATTGGAAAAGAGTCATGTGAGCATTTCATATGCATTTTGTTAAGTATATGTGATTGATTGAAATGCAAAATTTTCTACATTTAGGTGAAAATGTGAGATGTAATTATGCAAAAATGTGAACATATGCTATGTGAAATGATGTGCTGCATGAATTGAGTGAACTATTGGTGATGGTTACCTTATTGAGTTCACAAAACTCACCAAAATTGCAACAATAACTTTTTAGGATCGAGAGATGACTCTAGTTATTGAGAGACTCTACCAATAGTGTAGACAGGTGATTTGGGAAGTGAAGTCGTGGCTTAAAGGTTGATCAGTTGGATTTTGGACAGATTAGATAGACTTTACATATTTCCTCTTTCAAGTAGCACTTTTGTAGTAGAATTTGATGATGTGCTTGTAAGAAATGTTGAAAGACATATTATAGACCTTTGGATTTTATGAAATGAAATGAGGAAATTTTGGATTTTAAAATATTGTGACTCTCTTAAGAGGCTTATAAGTGAATAAAGTAGATGATGCCATGGTATGTGAATGTAGTGATTGAACGTAACGCACCATTATAATAGGATATGTATTGGAATGTCTTAAGGGTGCTCCTGTATGTACCCTACGGTAAAGGGGCACTACATTTAGGTGGCATCAGAGCATGGTTTGGCATCTATAGAGATACCTAGTAGTGTTAAACATGAAATATCGTGATAAATGTAGATAATGATTTAAGTTCTTGTTTTTTATAAGTCGTTCGCTCTAGGTGTGTTGGACCCCGAACTTTGATTGGACGTCAAAATCGTTAAACAAGGAAATTTGTGTGGTATTTGGGTAATATTGCTAATGATGTTGGGGGTTAATGTATGAAATGAGCGTTCTCAGTGTACATGCATTA